>SSNP01000102.1:644498-800325 GCA_006937955.1 Pachypanchax playfairii
CCCCCCCCCCCCCCACACACACACACACATACAAGCTTTAACTCAGTAAGCAAACAGCAAGTTATCATCAAAGACTGAGTCGAGATTCTGATGCATATGGGATTAATTCACATGGATTAGGATTTAAAGGGATACTAATTCTTTCTGGGTATAAAAAATGGCAGAGATAAGCCCCCAAATAACTGAGGATTTAAAAGGTCATTATCTTAGAGGGCAGAGAAAAACAGAAGAAAGAATTTAGATCACAAATGAGGAGAGAGGACAACATGGCCATTTTTATTATAAGCCACATTTTGCATTTGCGTTAAAATCCTGAGGGTAAAAACATTTAAATTATGTGATTAGAGAAATAGGTAATATGTGTTCATTTTAAAATATGAGAAGTAACACATAATGATTTATATAAAAATATATATTTTGGGGGGAATGAGGCTTAATAATCTGATTAGATAGTCTTTCAAAATGCTGGTTTTCCCCATAAACACGTGCACATACAAATACCTACATGAAGGAATAACAACAGACATGCATGAGTGTGTGCGTGTGTTGTTGTATGTGTGTGTGTGTGTGTGTATTTTGGGAGGGGATCAGGTAGCTCAGAAGAATCTGCCTTGTTAGTTCACACAAATTCAAACAATACTGCATTTCAAGGACAACAGCCACATCGCATCCACTCTGATGATTTCCAAGAAGAATAACAGGAAACGCAGGTAGGTGCGACTGAAATCAAACAGCCTTGGATGATGGACACATGGGCTTTAATCAGCGTCTTCACGTGACCCCATCCTGATTAAAGCCCACACACATGTTGATTAAAGAATCTATAATTTCTTTAATCAAATGTCCCAAATGTGTTCCCTGAAACATCCACGCGCAATCCACACCTTTCTAAAAAAAATCACTCGGTGAAAAATAATGTAAAAGCTCAATATATTCACGCGACACTAAACGTGCTTATACATGAGCGCAATTCGTAATAAATCAGAGATGGTGATTGAATAAAACGACTCTTACCGATAAAAGGCGTTAAGATAGAGCTGGATGGACGTCTGGATGCGCGCGCTCTCTCTCTCTTCTGATCTCTCATCCGCAGCTCGCTGCTTGTTCAGTTGTCGCAGACTCCGCCCCCTTCACGCTGATTGGTCTGTTGAAACTCACCCAAAGACTAAAGATGCGGAAAAATAAGTTCACTTTCTTTATTTTCATACTATAAAACTTATTTTGACAACAAGAACAAATGCTGTTGTTACATTATATTTGAGTGATGCCAAAACTTAGAAGTCATTTCATCTGGGTGTTTTTAAATGACCACATAATTGTGTTGATTTAAAATAAAATAAAAACAACAACAACTTTATTTATCAATCACATGATCTGAATTTAATGGCAGGTAATCAGAGTTTGTTTAGTTTATAGATTTCTGACCATAAAACAAAGTTTCTTGATAAATTGAAGATACCAAAAAAATAACTGCAGTATCATGTCTTATCTACTATAAAACATCCATCATTGTAAAGTGCTAATTTCTTTCTATATTTTTCCAGCTTCAAGTCCCACTTACTCATTTGCAAACAGTCATCAAGTATCAACTAATAATCAATATTTAAACTTTCTGAAGTAAAGTAAGAGATCCTTCGAGTCAACATCATGGACAAAATGATGTGTATTAATATGTTTTTATTGGACAATTAGACAAATGTATTTCTCAGGAGAGTGCAAGGCTTGAAAATGACACTGCAGCCATCCACTAGAGGTTGCTTGTTCTGTTTCATCTTCAAATTCCCAGTTCTTGTCTTTAACTATGTGTCGAAAGTTCATATTGAAAAAACAGTATAAATCATGTGAAGTCTATGCACAAGGTTCATTTTAATAAATGCTTTACGGGTTGTTTAACAATGTACAAAATTCAGCTTTCATACTGTTTCATACCTTTTTAAATTAAAGTTTGAATCATCTGTGTAAAAAAGCTTATTCATCCTTTTGTTATGTTTATTGTTTATTTCAATCAAGAATATTTTTAACGTGCATTTTTTTCCCAGCTCAATGATTAAATAAAGAGATCATTTTGAGTTTGTTAAAATCAAAAATAATTGTTACTAAATAACTATAAAAGGCTCAAATAATCTTTAAATTGAAAAGCTGGATCCCAGATGAGCTGAAAAGAGGAATACGTGGATGCAGGGCAGGAGCAAGGTGAAGAGAGAGAAAGAGGAAGTTTAAACCTTCACTTCCATCAGGCATATTTAGAAATGTGAGATCTCATGCTAACAGAATGGATGAACTTGAAACTCTGTTGAAGACCCAGCCAGAGTATCGGGAATGCAACATCATGTGTTTTACTGAGACATGGCTAATGCCGGGTTCACACAACAAGATTTTCATGCCGATCTTGACCTAAAATTTTTCCCTTCCTTTCCTTTCCTCTCCGGCTCTTAAAATAATCTTAACTGATAATCTTTGATTGCAAATCAGGGATATCCAATATGTTGATTGTCTTGGTCTGTGTGTGATGTCTTGCGAGGAGAAGCGAGCATACAGCAGCTCGGTGCAGCGTGTAGCCACCCAGAAAGCGAGGTGACAGGATGCTTCTTTTTCTTCTGACACCTGGATCACAATGGCTGAAGGGCTGCGGAGTGATGCACTCAGCTGCTCCCAAACAGACGCATATTTCTCAGAGACGGTCCACAAGCGGTTCTGCTCATCTGTTTTTTTTGGGGGAAACCTGTCTCTATTGCAAGTAAAATTGTTCCGTGTGTTATGTGTGGCCACATGACACGATTAGACACCACACACGACAGGAGCAGAACAGGAATATGCCCATTTTTTTTTCTGAAACTCTAGCGACATTGTAAAAATCTTGTCCCCATCTTGAACCAGGCTTACAAGAGCATATCCAGTGTTTCTCTGTTTGGCTTTCAAACAATACGGACAGACAGAGATTTGAAGAGGAGCGGCAAAAAAAAAGCAATTGGGATTGCTGTCATTGTTTCATCCTGGACATGCTGTTATGAAATATTGTCTCTGCAATCCAGACAATGAACTTTTGACTGTTGGTTTTCACCCATATTACCTACAGAGGGAGTGCACTAGTGTTATTTTAGTAGCAGTTTATATTCCACCATGGGCTAATGCCAAGTCTGTATGTGACACCATTGGCTCAACTGTTGCTAAGCTACAAACACAGCACCCAAATGCATTTGTGGCAATATCTGGAGACGTTAATCACACCTCTCTCTCTCTTCTACACTGCCAACATTCAACAGTTTGTCAGCTGCTCAACCAGAGAAAACAAAACACTGGACTTATTCTATGCAAATATCAAGGATGCATACAGGTCCTTTGCACAACCTGCTCTTGGCAAGGCAAGCCATAATCTTGTTTTTCTCTGCTCAGTTTGCATATTTCTCCAGTGCCTTTAACAATATTCAGCCTGTGCTATTGTGTCAAACAGAAGACACAACTGGAGGACTCCACAATCACCTGGATTAAAGACTACCTCACAAACACACACACAAACAGTGTTGTGTGAAGAGTTATACGTCTGACCAGGTGATCAGCAGCACAGGAGCACCACAGGGGACTGTACTCTCACCATTCCTGTTCACTCACTCTGTACACCTCAGACTTTCAGTACAGGTCAGAGTCCTGTCATCTGCAGAAATACTTGTCAGGTCTTGGGGTTTTGGGTGTTTTATTATGTTCTGTACTTCGGGGGTTTTGTCAGTAGTTGTTTTTCCTTTTGTTCTCATTTGGTGTCGTAGGTCATGTTATGCTTTTATTTTCCTTAGTCATCTAGTTTCCTGTTTTGCTTTTATTTTGGTTATGTCTGTACTTCCTGTTCTCCTCATGTGTCATTCAGTATCTTGTCAGCTTGTCTCTTCAGTCTAGTGTTTTTCCGTTCAGGTGTTTCTTGTTTCTGTGATTAGTTCCTGTGTTTGTTTCTCCTCATGTCCTCAGATGTTTTGAGTTTTGTAATCAGTTTGGTGTTTGTATTTAAGTCTCATGTATGTGTTAGTCGGCGTCGGTCTGTTGTCGCAACTTACGTATATGTCGTTAGTCGTTCTTTGTCTCTAAACCTTGTAGTCCCAACGTTAGTCTGTCTTGTCCCGTCTCCTGGAGCGTTCCTCCAGGTTCCTAGGTGCCTCTGTGCTGGCCGTCCGCCGCGCCGTATGAGGACTTTGTTCACGGGTTCCCTTGTCGTGTCTCCACACGACTGTCTCCCCTTGTCTCAGTATCTGGATTACTTTTGTGTTTTTTCATCTCTGGACTTTCATCCCTCATGTAAGTTTGTTTTGCTGCCCCATCAGCATTTTTAGTTCTTATTAAACTTTTTGTTGCACTTTAGTTTTGTGTTCCTCCTCACTGCATTTGGGTCCAACATACAAACCTTTAAAACACGTGATAATACTCTGATAACTCTGCAGTTGTTGGTGGATCAGAGACGGAAAAGAGACTGAGTACAGAGAACTGGTGGACTGCTTTGTGTCCTGGTGTGTGAAAAATCATCTCATCTTGAATGTAAACAAGACAAAGGAGATGATTGTGGATTTTCCATCATGGGAGAAGAAGTGGAGGAGAATAAATACCTGGGTATTAACCTGGACTGAACTGGAGAGACATCAGTGATGCTGTTTTTAGGAAGGGACAGAACAGACTGGACTTCCTCAGGAAGGTTAGATCCTTCAGTGTTTGCAGCAAGATGTTGAAGATCTTTTATAAGTCTGTTGTGGAGAGTCTGATCACACCTGCAGTTACCTGTTGGGGGCGGAGCATCAGAGCAACTGACATGAAGAGGTTGAACAGATTGATAAGGAGGGCTGGTTCTGTTCTGGGGACTGATCTGGAGTCTCTTGAGTTGATTGTCCAAAGGACGATGGTTCAGAAAAGGAAAATCATCATGGAAAACCCTCATCAACATCTTCACAACACAGTAACTCAACAACAGAGTCCTCAGTCAAAGGCTCCTCCAGATCTCCTGTAGCACAGACTGCTACAGGAGAGTCTTCCTGTCCACAGCTAGAACCCTCTTCAATGGCTCCCTGAAGAAGAACTGAGCTACAACAGCATTTAATTTCCCTCTTGGGGATTAATAAAGTACTTTTGATTTTATTTGATTTGATATCCATTACTTATTTGGATCTCATGGTGACCTTTACATTAAAAATCAAATTAAAATTAAAAAAATGAAAAAATAAAATAATAGGGAAGCTATTAACATCTGACCTTATGAAGCAACCAGGTCTGAGTGTGGAAATGAGACAAGGCCTGATGTTGGATTTCTCAACCATCAGCTTGTCGAGGCAGATCACTGCCCATCCTGAACTTGGTTCTGCAGAATGTAATCTGCCTGTTTACTTCAGAAAAACAACATTTTAGCATTTTATAACTGAATCTGACTGTATTGTCCAAAGTGTGGATGAATGTGTGTGTTGCTGTCTGTCTCTCTGTGGCTCTGTGACAGACTGGCGACCTGTCCATGGTGTAACCCCATCTCTTACCCAGTGACCTCCCCATAACCCTGCACAGGAACAAGTGAGAACAGAAAATAAATGGATGAATGAACTGTGGTATAATTGCTTTTCATGTGATTTAATATACTTTGAACTTGTTTTGTATGACACACAGAACTGGCATGTGTTCTTATGTGGCAAATCATTACTTCTGTGTCATTAAATCCATCAGTTACTAAGACAGCACAGAGCTTTAGCAACAAGAATATTGGGTTTAATGTTTAGTGGTCAGGTAAAGTAAAATGAATCCTGCTCTGTTGCAACATGCACATTTCAAATAATGTCTGTTGTTCTTACATCAAGCACAGAAATGTTTCCAATTATTTGCATTAAAAATATATTTGATTTTTATTTTTTTCAATAAAAAATAAATAAACCAGAAAACCTTTCATGTCAGACATTTGTTAATCATTATTAGAATCTATTAATTTTGTGTTTGACTAGTCGAATGTTCACCTGGACTAAACCTGCCAGTTGTTCGATCAATCCTCCACATGTAGTCTCCTGCATGTTTATCAGTATGTTATCAGCAAGTGATAAGCAGCGTGATGCATCACTTGATCTCTATGTTTGTGTGTAATACTGTTCAAAACATGTAGATGAATAAAAAAAAACACAACCTGCAACTCGACTGTGACAAAATGGGATTTTAAACAGAAGCTTTGAAAATTGTTTAATTAAGATGTCGATATATTACACAGTTTATTGTTGTTGTTTTTGCTTTTAAAATCCTCTACACAATAAACTCCCTCCTCTTCTCTTCACCTCTGTGTGTTGGTGGTTTTCTCTTCTTCGTGTAACCCAGTTCTGTCAGTTTTCATTAGTTATTAGATGAAGCTGGAATTTTTTAGATGAAAGACCATCGATAAAAAAAAAGACTGACCACTGATCGTGTTGAGATAAAGGTGTTGTGGCCTGAGTAATCTCTTTGACTCTTACAATGTAATTTATTCTTGATTTCATCAGGTCAAAGCGATTTACAGTTTCAATTGAAACACTAAAAACAGCATTGGATTTTTCCTGATTAGATTATGTGTTTGGGAATCTGGTGATTTTTACCCTTGTCTTGCAGTTCAGTGGTTATAGCTGAAAGTTGCAAGTATTCACAAAAATCCAAACTTGTGCCAAAAACACTAAAAAAAAAACTGCCAAATGTTCACCTGCCAATACAATTCTGGCATTGCCTCTTGCTATGTGTTAAATATTTTGATTAAATTACAACATCCTAAAGAAAGTGTTTTCAAACAAAAGCCTTGGTAGCTTGTGGAAAAAGGTGGGCTTCCTGGGTGGGCTGGGATTGACATGTCGCACAGAGTCTGACACAGGTGGCCAGAGAGGGACAGATGAAGAGAGGCCCAAGGTATAAATCAAAGTACCCCAAAATCCTTTCCTTAATGTGCAACCAACACTTCTTTACACATTCACAAAAATTGCACTAAAATGAACTCTGATAACGGCCGTAAACACTTGATGTTCAAACTCCACCTTGCTATGGAGGCGTGGCCAAGACCGAGCTCTTTTATACTCCTCGGCAGCAGAACGCTGACATCACATATAGAGAAAAAAAAAGTTCTCAGCCAATAGCAATGCCTGATTCAAATTCAAGTGTAGAGTACTGTTTTAACCTGAAGAGGGCGCTCCACTAACAGGTTTTGGTAGAAAATCTGTAGTTTTATTAAAATGTGCTAAGATACCAAATAAATAAATAACCAGAGGATGGGTGAGGGTGGGTCAAATGCAGAGATAAATTTCCCCACGAGGGATTAATATAAGAAATAAAATAAACAAATAAAATAAAAATATGTAAGCAAGATTATTAGACACTCATTTATACAGTTTTTCGGCAAAAAGTTGATTTGGGGAGGAGTTGCACTTTAAGAAAGCGTGGAGATTGTCAGACAATAAAGGTTGAACTTGCATTTATGGAAGCAGCGAAAAGAGTTTAACTTGGAAGGGTTTTCAGAAATGTTCACAAACGTCGATATAGTTGCAAGAAAAAATAAATAAAAGAAGAAGAGAACTTTTCTACTCAGAGTATTTTGAAACATGGTGCAAACATGATGTTTAGCTTGAAGTAAAAGAAGAAAGAAATCAACTTGGAACATTTACAATGTAGTTAGAAACATTTCATGTTAAATATTTGTTTTTAAAATTTGTGTTTCTTTTTGTTCATTGTTACAATCTTTATTTAGAATTCTGTTTGTACTTTAAAAAACCCACCAGCACCAGGATAAGGCCTGTTTCTGTATACAGCCTTGTCTAAACTCCACATTTCAGGGTTTTTCAGTGTTATTGTGAAAAGAATTAAGATCTTATTAGATGATTTCATGTATGAACTGTAAAGCAGAAGTGTGGAGCTGCACCTCTGAGGACTCGTGTAGTATCACCTCAGGGAATTAGATTTCACTTTTCTTGAAGTTCCAGAAGTTTTCAAAGAAAAACAGATGAAAGGACTTGACACAGCTTTCCCCAATTCAATAGTTCTCTGTTAGTTTTTGATATGAAAAGAGTTTTGGGGTTGCATGCTCTTTTTTCAAAAAGATGGAGGACCTCAGTGTGAGGTAAGCTGTGTGTGTTATAGTTTGTACAACACTGACTTATCTTCCTGGGTCCGTGTATTACAACTGAGAGCCTTAGAGAATCCATTTATCAGCAGCACACACCTTGAAGGCAGCTTTTATAAAGGTAAAGTTTCCCTCTGTTTGTTTACATTTAATGTTAGCTGCCATCTTTCTTGTAATAACTTTCCACATGGGTTTTGCTTTTGAAACGATCAGATTTAGCAGCTTTGTGGCTTCGAGAAGAGTATCCACTAAGTAGCATAACTGACAGTGTTGCTTTGCAGGTGTTTTTTTTTTTTTTATAATAATCTTTCTCAGCCAGAGAGGGAGTGTCCAGGTCTGATTTCAGACATGCATCCATTATCTGTATCTGCTTATTCCTGTGCAGGGTCACAGGAAGCTCGGGTCTATCTCCAGCTGTCATTGGATAAATGGCGAGGTTACACCCTAGACAGGTTGCCAGTCCATCACAGCTGATTTCACACACTGGTGTGAAAATAATTTCAAAGAGGAATTTAAAGATTTGGGGTGAAACCTGAACATCACATGGATCCAGATGATGTGGAAAGTAAGTTGCTCAGTAATGATGAATGAAAAAAGAAGACGGAAATGTTACACAGACACACACTATTTAATAAAAGATCCACTATAAAAACAACTTCAGTCACTTTTAACTAATTGTACATTACAACAGTTTTCCACTGGGGGGCGCTGTTTTACCACAAATCAACTTCCATTTCAAATGTTCCCTTGTTTTGGACTGTAATTGAATTCCTCTTGCCGACTACAGTGATTGATGGTAGTAATGAATTCACACACACGCACCCCCCCCACACACACACACACACATACACACCCTGCAATGCCCCCAACACACACACAGATACAGTTTAGCTGAATTTTTAATGTACCTCCAGCATCTTCCAAGCTCTACCTTAATCTTTCCTGCGCTTCACAAACTCATTGCTGTCACACACACATGTAGATTTTCATGCACACACCTTGTTACTTGATCCTCTCAGTATTTTTGACATTTGTGATGATAACATTGGTTTTTAACACACGCCGCTATTGGTAATTGCTTCTGCTCCGGCGTCCCGTGGAGCCATTTGCATGTGTGTTGACATGCTGATCACTGAGCAGTTTGAAATGTGTATTTTTCCTCTCCTTCTGTGTTTTTCAGAGTTCATGATTGACAGATGAGAGACCAAGTTCCAGGAGCTGAATGAGAGAGTTTGATCTCTGAAAAACATCCTCAGCACAATACAAGATGAGATCAATGACTAAATAGATTTGGTTTACACCATAAAGGAAGACAAGTTTTTTTGACTATGCATGTGTAGGTGGGAGGTGAGGGCATGTATGCATTAGTTTAAACTCTGCATAGTTGTGTGGACCTCTTTTAATGATTATATAGCAAAATAATTATAGGATAACACCATGCTATTAATCAATTGTTCTTCGAACAAGCACCAAAGTGGAAATGTTTTATTCTTTTACTTTTTCCATCTAGTCGCTTAATGTTCATATGTAATGGAATTACTTTAAATGGTATAATTTGTACAAGAATCATAAGATGTGGGTCTACTTAGTATCTTTCAAGACTCTTTGTGGTCCAATCAGCTACACACTCTCAGAAATAGAGGTACGAGACAAGAACATTTTTGTACCTATAGGTAAATTGTTTTAAAATGTTCCCTTAAAAGTACAATATTGGTCTTTAAAAGGCCAGAAAGGCCCCTCTGAGTGTTCAAATTGATATAAAGTACAAATTTGTACCATTTCAACTGCACATGCAACCCTGGCCAAGGTTGGTTAATCTCCATTTTATGACGTTTCTTCCATCATTTTCAATATTATAATATTGTGTTTCAGAATGTTGGTTTAAGACTTCAAAATGTGGCATAATTTTACTGCTCCTTACTTGTTGCTGCAGTCCGCTCGCTGTCAGCTAGAATTTACACGGCAGAACAAACACCGTCATGTGTGGAGCAACTTTAGTGTCCCAAACAACATCAGTGCAGTTTGTAATGTGTATGAAGACTGTGAGTTGTTCACCAGTAGCATGCTATGTGCTATTACACCGGCAGGATCTGTGGAGGGAAGTCTACTGTGTGTACTATCAAAATAAAAGCCCTAACTTCCAGTCAAGTGTTACAGATGGTGTGTGGAATATTAACTTTCCTTCTCCAAATGGATGCAGTAACTCAGTGTTCCTGCCCTTAAAATGACCAAACCAACACCTGGAAACACTAGAAACATCATGAAATATTTAAATATAAATCATAAGACAGAATATGAAGATGTCATAATCAGAGGAGAGGAGAGATCAGGTGCATCGAGGGTCAAACAGACATGCCTCTTAAAATCCTTCAGGTATCCATCTAGAACAGAATGTGGAGTTGTTGAGACTTTTTGCACCATTTTGTAATTGGTGAAAGAGATTTAAATCGTCTGGTATATAGGTATTTATTTGTGGCAGTGAAATGAGAACAGCCACCTTAAATACGCAAATTTTAAAATGTAATTTTCCAAACAGAACATTTTTAAGCAAAGTATTAGTATCAGATTGGTATCACCGATACTAGTCTGAAATTTACGTGGTATTGGATTGGAAAGAAAATTAGTGTTATCGCACATCACTACTGCTCAGAGCTCAGGATCCAGGAGAATTACTAAGAAATGCTTGAATGAAGCCAAAAACCACTCTGGGGGTGGGGGGTTAGGGGGGGTTGTTCATAAGGAAATATCATTACAACATGGTTAAAAGCTCCAAAAAGTTTATTTTACATTATTATAGGGCCTTTAAAGTTCTTTGATGAAATCTCTTGGATTGATAAAGTTTTGGTACTTTTCATCAGCACAACCTTCTTTTCCTTTTTTAAAAAACTTTACAAAGTGAAAATAATACATTTTTGTATATGTAAAATCTTGAATAAATGCCAGGACCATTTGGAACAACACCAAAGGAAATTTGAGCAGGGTGCCTATACTTTATCTGGTCTGTGTGAGTAAAAACGCTATGAGGATGGTCTTTCTGGGGTCTTCAGTCACATATTAAGAACACAACTGGCACCCAATTACATACAACACAGCTTGAATGTGTGATTTTGAGCATGAATGAATATTCCTTGGCATGGTTGTAGTGAGTCATTTTAATGGTGGCAGCATGTTGGAGTCCTGGGTGGAAAGTGATGGCAGCAGTGGCAACATGTTCATCACCAGCTTGGCTTCAGAACATGAAACAGGAATGACGACTCCAGAGTACCCATGTATGCTCCCACTAGCATCTAGAATAACTGAGCTCTACTTTTCTGTCTTCTACATAAATTTCACCAGAATCTCCAACTGTTCATGGTTCAAGATTGTTTTTTTTGATGTAGCTTTTAATGGAGTTTTTTTGCACAGTGACAATTCCCCCCAAAAAGGTGGAAAAATCGAGCTCTCTCATTGACAAATGTTGCATTAAACTGCCTCTGTGGTTCTGGGCCAGAGGTGGGACCAAGTCATTGTTTTGTAAGTCACAAGTAAGTCCTACAGTGTGAGTTTCAAGTCCTTTTGAATCCTTTTAACAACAGAGTAACAATATTTACACAAATCGTGTCACACTGGTTACAGATTCTCTCAGTTGTGTATGAACCTTTGAAACAGTGGAAGACCAAGAGTTTGGTCTTTAGTTGTATCCTTTCTGTGTCTTTCTCTGTCCAGAGACACCAAAGAATCCCCTCATCCTTTGGTCAGACCAAATGTTCATAATGACTGAAACAGAAATTAACGGAGGATGCAAAGGGTGAACCACCTACATCTTACAGTAGCTACGTTTACATGCGCCAAATTTCCCCGATCTGATTAAAATCTTGGTCGATCTGAATTCCCAAATCCCTGTTTACATGGACACTAACTGAAATGATCTGATCATGCCATGAGTACACATGCACCAAGCACTCGATCAGGTTAAATGAGTTGAGCATGCGCACAGCGAGTTGTCTTTCCGGGGGAAGAAAAAAAAGTAAACAAACTCCGTCCTTTCTGCACGTCTTTCCCGCCCCATCGTGTGCTCGATCTGACTCACGTTATCCCCAATATGGACCTTCTGCGGGTGATTACCTTTATGTTTGGGTTTTTACTGGTCGCATTAACCAAGCTAGCGGCTGAATACATGTTGCTACTGCTCCTCCGCCACAGGAGAGGAGAGCAGGATGACAGGATGACTGCACCAGCAGACCACTTCTGTTTACTTCCCGCCATGTTTTCTACTTGAGTCTGCGAAAGTGGAAAGACGTCACGCTGAAGTTGTACGCATGCGCAAAGGGCTCTTTTCACCCTTTCTTTCCGAATGGGTGTATACATGCACGTCTATCCAAATGAAGATCGGACAAAACCACCCCTCTCGATCGGAAGTAAATTTCTTTCGGATCAGGCTGCATCGGATCAAAACATTCGGGTTGACATGTTTACATGACGTCTTTTTTATCCGATTGGGCGTTTATTCCGATTAAATGTGCCCATGTAAACGTAGCTTTTGTCACCTCTTTCTCACCTTCTTTGCTAGTCTTGCCTTGGTGCTGCAAAGATCAAGCCTTCTGTTACTGAGCTCTGTTTATCTGATTTAACGGATCATAAGAAATTCTGGTCTTTGGAACGTGCCCAACTCTGCCTCCCGCTTACCCCCTCCTGGATTTATACGATTGCTTTCTGGCCTGATGGATTTTGGACCTTTGGACTGCTTCTCCAGCCTGATCCCTGCCGGTCTTTGTTTGCCTACCCAAACCATGACTGACCTGTGTTTGTTTGTGGCTCTGATCCCTGGATTATGAACTGTACCTGTTGACCCTGATTACCCCTGTCCCGTTCCTGGTTCCCGTATTATTTTGGCCTGATCTCTGGCCTGGCGCCGCTAGCAGATGCTAGCTCCTTCTACTGTGGATACTCACCATTCTTCTCCACTCTTAGGTACTGTTGCATTATTCATCTCTCTACCACCCTCTGCTGGTTACTTACTTGTCTCTATTTCCCTGTAGAAGTGTTCTATCCATTACCTGGCCTGGGAGGTCTTCTGGCTCTGCAGTTTCAATAAACATCATTATCTGCCTTATCTGAGTGTGTGTCGCGCATTACTGGGTTCAACCTCCTTCTTGTCTGACATTACACCTGCTTTATCCCTGCTTCTCTTCCACTTCCTTTCCTTCGGTCAAAATCTCTAGAATGCAGAACATAGACAGGAAAAAAAACTGTTAAACCTACTCAGACTGTAGGACCAAGAAGATCACTGTTAAACCATTTTACTAATTTGTCGCGATGCAGTCTAATAAGTCATGTCAATAGTGGGGAGCAAAGCCAGGTCGTCAACCAAACACTCCTGAAACATTGTGCCATAACATCTGGAAATACTATTTGTACGACTTTTCAAGGTGCCCTGTTTACTGTAAGAACAAAAAAATAAAAATCTTCGTAAACTGAATTGATGGGGTTGCACGGTGGTGCAGTTGGTAGCACTGTTGTCTCGCAGTTAGAATGTCCCCGGTGCAAAACTTGGCTCGGACCTATTTACATGGAGCTTCCATGTTCTCCCTGTACATGTGTGGGTTTTCTCCAGGGATTCTGATTTCCTCCTACAACCAAAAATATGCATGAAGTTAATTGGTAGCTCTAAATTTGCCCGCGGTGAGTGTGTGAATGGTTGTCTGTCTATATGTGGCCCAGTGATGGATTGTAGACCTGATAGGCACCAGCTCCCCCATGACCCTGAACAGGAAAAAGCAGGTACAGATAATGGCTAACTGAATTTATGTTGATAACTAAAGGCCTGACGTAAACGTCCATTTAAAATTTATGTCCATTGCACCAAACACACACTAACGTACATTTCCAGGAAGAAAGTGGGATATTTCATCCACTTGCCACAATTTTTCACTCATTTTTATTATCGAATTGAATATTTTTAGTGAGTCATAACTTACGTTACTTATCCAGCAGAAGGCTTAGAAATATAATCAATTCAAAGGTGATACTAATGAGCTGAAGTTCTAAACATGGCACAGCCTGTGTAGATATAAGTAAGATTAAAAAAAAGTTGAAAGTGAGAAATGGGAGGCAAAAGCTGGATGATAGACTTTATAGTTTCAGAGAAGCAGAAGCTGATAAAAGGCAGACATGTTCTGAGAAATTGTTTTTTATTGTACATGCAGCTGTATGTGTCTTCTGCAGAGAAAATGCCAGTGCCATCAAGGAGCTGTTAGACACAGTTAATGCTGTCTTCGGGAAATACCAGCATCACAACAGACGCGTAAGTAGACAAATTACGAAGAAGAAGAAAAGAAGTCTAAACACAGTTTCTGTTTTATAAGCAGAGCTGAAAGGTTGTCTGTAATGGCTGGTTAGAAACTTCAACAACAGAAAAAAGAAACACTTTTTCCACCAACTTCAAAGATGGAAATACAACATTGTTTTCTAGTTCTTTTTTTCTGTTTTATTTTCTCAGTTTTGTCTCAATCACTTGTTCAACCTCTCATTCTTTACAAAGAGCCATCAGTACATCTAATGGTTGTGCACTCACATGCCGAGGCATGCACACACACCCACACACACACACACACACACTTTTTGTCAAAACCATGTAAATGGAGGTTGTTTGATCACAGTCCCACTTCCATCAAATCCACCATTGCTGAATATTTCCCCTGACCCATTTCCGGTGGATTCATGCTGGCTTGTTTTCTCTGAAGCCTGACATTCTCCATTCCAGACAGATCAAAGTGTTTCCTGGATCAATCCTAATATTGTTGCCATGGTTTCTTTTCTGCATGACTGACGTGTGGTGTCCTTGTGTCTCTGTCACGGCTGTTTCCAGGATGAGAAACGTGTTTGCCAGCACCATCCAGCTCACTTACCAGATCAAAAAGATAGTGCAAGCCTTCAGTAATGTGCTGTTGCAGCCTGGGATCACAAACTTTCATACAGGCAGAGACGAGTCTATTGAGAAATTGAGAAATGAGGCCAGTAGCATTGATAGGACAGGGAAACCCAGCCCTGTTTCAACTGGCCCCAAAATATTAGAATTTTCATACGACATCTGCATCATCTTCAAGTTTCTGATGTTGTTTATCAACAGCTGCTTGGGGCCCTGGAGCTACTAGATGGTGAACGAGAACTGGTTTATCGGTTAAATGATAAAAGTCCTGTATTTGTATAGCACTGTTCTAGTCATCTCAAAGCACTTTCACACTGTAGATTGGGGGGAGAAGGAAGGGAGAGGCTAACACTCATTCAATCGGGGCGCAACATGGGGTTCAGTGTCTTGCTGAAAGACATTTTGACATGTGGTAGCAGAAGCCGGGATCGATCCACCAGCCTTCCAATTGGGAGACGACTGCTCTACCCACTCTACCCACTTTCAGTTATTGTCTTGCAACTTTTAAAAAATTTATTTTAGGTTCAGGTTATGAAATTAAATGAAAACAAGAGTAAATGCTGACTGGAAATTAAGAGGAGCGGTTCAACCATTTAATTTTTATAAAAATTATGCCAAATGCTGATAAAGGGGGGGCCCAGGAAATTTTTGCTTTGGGCCCCAATAAACCTCAGAATCACTTCTTCTCATGAGTAAAATCAGCATTATTTATTAGCTGGGTTGAATGAGTTTGACAGGATTGTTGTTTTTTGTCAGATTTTTGTGTTTTATCCGTGTCGTGCTTCACACTCGGACTCATTTTACTCAAAGCTTCAGTCATTAAGAATGTTTTACCTTCATGTTACTACTGCTTTACTTTCAGCTCGGGTCTCACTTCCAGCCTTGTGTTCACGTCACCAATGAGTATATTGAAATACATTTATTATCACTTTTTGTTTTGCTTGGTTACCCCATCTTCTTTTGTTTGTGCGAAAGTTTTAGACTACCTTATTTTTTCTTAGTTCTTAATTCTTAATTTTGCACCCCTATTCCTCTGCCAGTTACTCCCCACGCTACGATATCAAACCACCTCAGCCCACAGCATCAAATCCTTACACCCCCCTTCTCCCTTCCAACACCATTATCTTTGTATTTGATTATTATAGTGGGATTAACGTTTGTACAATTCATATGGAAAGCTGCCCGGAACGCCATCCTGATGACTTTAGAGCTCCTTGTCTCACCTTTACTAATGTGTGTGGTCATTAGCAAATTTATACATGAATCCAGGACTATTCAGAGGACATAAAGGACTAAAGCCCCTCGTCCCCGCAGCTAAAAATGCAGATGAATGATGCTAAACTGGTAGAATCAGAGATCAGATAAGATCAGCTGAATCTGAAGGAAAAGATGACAGTCATTTCCAAGAATTTGATTTACTTTCAATCTCAAGATGAAGTATTTGTTCTTGTCCTGTTTAGATTGTAAAGATTTTCATAATTCTGCAATAAGAGCAGCTGAAAAGTCTTAACAACTAAAAAGTTCAGAATATTTTAAGACAAATGTTAGAAAAACCATCATAATGTCCTCAAGACCGAGTTAATACTCTAACAGTATAATTACAGACAAATTTCAAAAATAAAATCAAATCTGGATCCAAAGAAGTTCTAACATTTACACACTTTGATAACTTTATTAACAAATCACTTGAACTTTTGTCTTTTCCTGTCGTACCTGTTACACTCAGTGTGTATCCATTCAAAAGCTTCTAAAGTGTTAAACAGAAAGAAAATGAAAGTTTCAAGCAAATTAAAGTTCACTCCTGAATAAAATAAATACAATATTGGTTCAGTTTTTTTATTTACCCTGTTGTGTTGGAAGCTGCAGCCTCTTCTCCCAGATGCATGGTAAGCATCAGCAACTCACCGGAGAGCCGAAAATCATCAACGGTGCAGCTTTTTCTCTTGATTTCAGTTACATAACTGAAGTCCTAAAAATTACTGACAACTCTCTTTCTCACTTTGAAACAGAAACGTTGATATGAAGATTTAAAAAAAAAACAAAAAACTTCTAATAAGCTTTCATAAGAGTCTGACATCAAAGAGTCGAGTTAAAAGCTAAATCTCACACTATGATTTGTACATTTGTAACTGTATACACATCTTAACATCCCCAAAATAAAAAGAAAAGTGGACATTTATTATAAAATGATCAGATGCTGATTTAGGATATTCAAGTTTAAACTGAACTTGTGTTTTTTATGAAACAATATTGTTGGATTTTTCTTTTTGATAATGGTTACATTCCTCCTCACACTCAGAAATGTCCTCTGGTTTGTTCTCATGACTTTTTACTTGATGTAAATAAAGTAACCGGACGTGGAATCCACAGAACAGCCGCAAAGAGAGGGAACACTTTCTTTTTATTATCATACATTAAAGAGTTTTTTTGAAAAAGGATTTCCAAAAGTGGGTCTCCCTTCAGATTTTGCATTGTGGAATGAAAGTGCCTCATTTTCACTCAGCTACACTCACATTCTCTTTTCTTCGACTGAACCTCTTTCCTTCTCGCACTGAGAAGCCACACTTTTTTTTTTTTTCCACCCTATTCCAGCAACTTCATTCTTCTCTCTGTATAATAGTGGATTTTCCATGGTGGATTTGTGCTGGGCTATTTTAGGGTTCTGCACTGGCTCCTGCATGCACTGCTGTAATCCAATTGTGATAGTGTTAATTTTTTAAAGCTTTATTATTGAAATCGCTGAGACCTAATTTTCTGATCCAATCACTGTTGACGACCGCCGTAATCATCTAATTCAAGTTATTCCAGGCCATTAAGTCAAACACAGAGATTGGTCACGGTTACTAAGGCGGGAGTGTGAAACAGGGATGTGTGTACGTTGGATGTATAGTTTTATTTGCTTGTTGTCATGCTGAAAATCTGTTTGAATTGTATTTTTTCATCTTTGTGTGTCCACTGCTGTTAGATCTGAATAGATCTGCATAGCAAGTTCTCGTATGTCTGTTTTTCTTTTTTACTAAAGTTCTGACTGACTTTGGTATTTTCACGACCTTTCAGTGCGTCATGACTTTTATGAGTGAAAGTAGAACAACTGCTGGTGTTTTGTGTTGTTGCTCCAGCTACTGCACATGTGAAGGTTGTGTTGCAAAGTGATTGTACTTCACACACATAATGTTCTCTTTTGAGTCGAATCTGTGAAAAGAAATGACACTCACACACTCACAATGTGGTGCACAAACAATAGTGCCTGAACTCCTAAACACAAGTCTTATTGACTACGTGGTTGCCAGGAAACTTAGTCTGAGTCTTTAAAAGTGAGAGATAATAAATAAGTGTGTGTATGTGTGAGTCTTATGCCTCCGTTTGGAAATCTAGGGGGCAGTTGTGCGTGCGTGCGTGTGTGTGTGTGTGTGTGTGTGGGTGTGTGTGTGTGTGTGTTTGTGTGGCAGCAGCCTAGACTGTTAATGCCGGTTGCCTTTAACTCATTGCTGGTTCAGACAAACTTCTGCACGGACACAAAGATTAGCTGATTTTTTTGTCCATTGAGGCAGAAAATCTCAACAAGAGGCATGAAGTCTGTTAGACATGAAACAATTTGTGTTAATCATCTGAGCATGGAGACTGTAGGACAGTTTACGGTGGTCTAGGAGGATCATTTTGGCAACTTTGGTAAGTTTTGATTTGTTCCCACTTATCTTGATCTCTACTTGTTTTGTGTTATAAATACTCAAATGAAATGATTAGCATTCCTTTAAGGAATCAGCTGCTGTCTAACATACCAAAGTTCTAAAATAGGATCATCTGATACTGAGAAATGCAAAATGGAGAAAAGTTACAGCCATTTATGTGTTTGCTCATGTATATTAGCTACCTGAGGTGGCATCTTAAAGCAGGCTGATGTCAGTCAGTTATAGATGTACATGTACAATAATTATTTTCTGAATGAGTCATTCAAACTGTTCATGACATATTTTGCTAATGCAACAGAAAAATAAACCCACGGACTCACGTGCACACGTGTCTGCATTACACCTCTCAGCAGCAGCTTGTACCTCATTCTTTGAACCTAAACTGACCATCTGGATAGAAACAAAACCTCAGTAGGTTATTTATATTTACTACAAGCGGTCACGTCACCATCATGTTCATCCAACCAGTCCTGTTCAGTGTCTGCCTCACCTTAAGACTTTTCTCTGCAGTTTATTCTTCATCAGCAAGAATAATTATGTCACACACTTACATTAAAGACATTACACAGACTGTAAAAATTTGTGGTGGATAACAAATCTTCCTGTAAACTTTATGTTGGCGACATGATGTGAAACAGAAACCCAGATATGAGGCTCAGCTCATCACTGCCGTGCTTCTGGTTCTTTCCTATATTTGATCAGGAAATTAGCAAATTTAGCACTTTTTACAGAAATATTTTTTTAAATGATTGGAGTCAGACAGAAAACACCTTTGTAACACAGACCAATGCACAAATAACATTTATTTGTTTATTTTAAGTAATTATCCTTAGTGTTTTTTAATTTTCCAAGGTGGCAAGTGAGGTTGAGCCCCCCGATTGCACGTCTCAATTACTTGGCTATTAAAATACATCCATTCTATTTAGTGTTTAATTGCATTTAGTTGATATGGACATTTTACTGCATTTGTTGTTTATGTAATTTCATATTTTGTCAACTTGAATTTGTATTTTATGTTTTCTTCATGGTTTTTGTTTCAAAATCAATTTCAGTTTCCATTTGATTGTTTTTTATTATATAAAACTTTTGTTTTCAACTCTGGTTGCTTTAAATTTTCTAAAAGAGCAACTCAACCCCAAAACAGTTATTTTCTGATTATTAGTGGGTCTTTACAAATGCAATCTTTCAGTTTCTGGGCATTTTTTGACATTTTCATGTACGTCTTCATGCTGCCCTCTTAGGGTTGAAATGTGGCTACTACATTTGAAATTTGTGATTGGCTGAAAGCGGTACATCCTTTTCAATTTTTATGTTACAGACATTGTCTCGCAGACACGCCCTGTGGGTTTGGGGATGAAACCATCTCTCAGACACACCTGCCCCGTTGTGTCCTGCATCTCACCAAAGAGCTGCACAAATGTGGTAGTAAACTACCTGCAGCACATACCTAGGGATTTAGAGCAACGGGCTGTAAACCAGCTCTGTTATGCAGGTAGTTATACCCACCTGCTGACAAGTATTACTTATGACAAAAGGGATAACAAATATCAGTAAAACAATAATGAAATCAGGGCAAAGACTTCAATTTTACTGCGGTGGTTGTGATTGTGTGGATATGTTTTGCACACATCATATTCTCATCATGCTCAGGTATTTTTATTTTGAACTCAGGTACCTCTCTGCAACACACATTTTCTGTTGCAGACAATGAGGTTCAGTGGCCTCGTGCAGATGTACCTATTGGCAGAGTTACAGGATATCACCTGAGCTAATCTAAATGTAGCTTTAACTGTCTGGCAAAAAATAATGTACCACCAAGGGAAGAGCCTCATTCCATGCCACTTAGCCGCTGCAGGGGGAATCAGCTTGAAACAATACGGATCAGAGCAGCTTCCTCCATTTTCCTCTGTTCCCTCTCTGGCCACCTGTGTCAGTGCACATGTTAATCACAGCCCAGCCTGCCAACCCCCCTCCTTTGGAGGCCTTTTTTAAAATAGGGAGCATGGGCAGGGATTATAATCTGGGGGGGTGAGTTGGGGATGGGTCCAGTCTCTGAGAGTTGTAATGCTAACATTGGCTAACTATGCTAACGGCTTGGACCAAACTTCTCACGGGGCGAGTGCGTCTTCGAGATGGTTTTATATGCAAACCCGTGACGGGGCGTGTATGTGAGGCGGTGCAAGTGACGTAGGCACGGGAAAAAATCTACTTCATGTTCTGTTTCAACTAATCACAAAATTCACATGCAGTAGCCACCGTTTAACCCAAGGGGGCAGCACTAAGACGTTTTTGGACCTAAAAGTGTTGAATTACACAAATTTACAAGAAAATGTCAAAAAATGCCCAAGAACTGAAAGATTGCATTAGTAAAACCTGTTTATACAGTTTATAAGCAAAAAAAAGTTGTTTTTGGGTGCAGTTACACTTTAACAAGTAAAGTTATTTGGATTTTTTATTAACAATGAGGTCCAACTTTGAGGCACAATCTGGTCTTTGCTAAAGTTGCTCAAATAATTTTATTTTCCCTCCTTTTGTTCCAAATTCCGTTACATCACCCTCAAAGACAAACGTTTTACTTGCTGTACTACATGAGGGCTGCACAGTGGTGTAGTTGCAGCAATAAGGTTCTGGGTTTGACTCCCAGCTGGCGCCTTTCTGGTTGGAGATTAAATGTATGTAGGTTTTCTCCCAAAGGCCAAAAATATTCATGTTGCTTTAATTAGTAAAAATTCTAAACTGGTTTTCGGTGTGAATATTTGAGTCAGTGCTTGTTCCTCTGTGATAAAGTGGCAACCTGTCAAAAGAGTCTGGCCTCTTGCCCAGTTACTGTTGGAGACGGGCACCAGCTCCTCATGACCTTGAAGAGGAACAAGTGGGTACCAAAATGGATTGATGGATGTTTTATCTCCATTCAAACAGATCTGATGGAGCATTATTTCAAAATGCTACATCTGATTAAAAGAATTCAGCAGCACGCCACAAAAAAAAAAGTCAAGATGTACTTGAGTAAAAGTCATTGCACTTGTATACAGAACAGATTATCTTCATTCTTTTTTTTTATTGGGTGATTGTTGCAGTTACAGACACACATCTGTTACAATCATCTTGTTTACAGAGATGAAAACAAATAGTGGCTAAAACATCACGCGGTACATTAATAGCGGTAGCAACAAACTGAATCTTGGCTTTCATCACACACCCTGTCATCTAAATCTCAGATCAGTTTGATGCCTCATTCAGTGAATTTGTCACACAAATGTTTGTGTCTGGCTGAAGAGGAAACCGAGAGTACTTGTCTTCCTCTACTGCCCTTTTAAGTGTTTCACAGAGTGTTGAAAAGAAAATTTATCATCTTACATCTCTCCATCTCACTCCCAGACTTCTGATGTGCTACTAATTGCAGAAGCCTAATGAACAAATCCTACCTTTCATCTTGAAGTGTTATTGTGCTTGTCATCTATAAACCTCCTTTTTTATGTGACAATAGCAGACATATGACAGATTTGACTTGTCCTGGCACCCTGCTGGGTGTTTGAACCCTTTCTATAGCACGACTTTGGAGACCTATTCACCAAAAGCCATTGAGTTGGGTGAAAATGAAGGACCTTTGCACACTTTTCGACATGGCCCTGGTTGGACTTAATGAAAGGAGTCAACAACAAAAAACTCTGCTGCTGTGATCCAGATCTATGACCATTATGACAAGACAACCCACTGTGAAATAGATTCTGAAGGTTGGTAAAGGATTACTCCAGCTGGGGACGTCCCGATTTGACATGTAACACATAGAAAACGTGGTAGGATGCATTATCTGACCGAGCAGTCGGCACAAATAGCACAAAGGCTTTAATGTCTCTTTATGTCTGACCTTGTGTCTGGTACGTCGGTGATTGATTGACAGGTCTGAGCTGTATCCATGGGAACAAGGATGGAGGTGGCACAGCTAGAAAGCAGGATGAATGTGGAGGATTATCAAAAATTAAACAGCCTTTTTACTGTGAGTAGTCCATGTATTAAAAGGTGAATTTGACTTTGATGCAAAAAAAAGAAGAAGCTGCAATGTATGTGTTATGTTTCTGAGGTCCTATGAGACATTCTGTTGAGACAAAATAACAATCGGCAACACACTGTGCAGATTTTTACTATCCTGTTCACTCTGCATGCAGAACTCCTCTGGTGCTTCTCGCTCCTTGTCCAGAACCGAATTCATTGATCTCGCTTGCACAGCAGTAGGCCTTGGGTCCGTGGAGGAATACGGTCGGCTGTTTGACAGTGTGGTTGTCACTCAGAGTCCTCACGGCCTCCTCCTGGGCAGCGATGATGTGATGGAGGAAGTGCGCATCGACTGGGGAGGGCTGTGCTCCTTTCTGCTGCAGGAGCTTTCTGATAAAATGAAGAACAGCAGAACCCTCGCTGTCCCTCACTGGAAACGGCCACAAATCTTCAGCTGTCCACATCGAGACCCGGTTCAAAAGGTCAAAACTCGCTCATCCTCTCACTTTCTTATTGGGATCAGTTTGTTACAGCTTTCTGACCATTTTAAATATATAACCCCAACATGGAATGTCATCCAAAAACATTTACTGAGTGAAGATTTAAAAACTCTGCTGACTTAGAAGAAAATCCACATTATTAAACATAGAGCAAGGAAACGTTCAGAGGTATAAGGGTCTTGCTCATCAAAATGGCACACCTCTTTGGAGATAAATGGCCGTGGACTGCTTTAACATCTATCAATTAATATGCAAATGCAAGAGCCGGTATAAAATGACTACTGCTGTGGATAAAGTGAAGGCTCACCACTTTAATCTTTCAATCCTGAAATTGTCAAAATGTCAGAATGTTGTGTCAGTTGTTTTCCACACGGCTGGAAGGATTTGACCCTTTAAAGAGGCAAACAGAATACAGTCAGTTAGAGGACTGAATTTGTGTCCATGAGTAAAAACACTGCCATTAAAATTGTCTAAACCATGATAGTGTGAGTGAACTTATTTGGGTTTTACCTCAATGTGTTAGCTCTATAAGGAAATGTCATGTTTTTTCAGTCTTTAGGATCAAACTGCCCAGTGTCAGAGAAGATGGGATTTTTTGTGTATCTATAAGCTGCAATAACAAGTTAAACATGCCCCAACTGTCATTTTACTGATTCTTTAGGGGTCTATGGCCATGCCAGCATCATCAGATCATTTCACATTTTCAAAGCACAAAAAACTAGGTCACATAAAATGATGTGGTTAACTTCACTTGAAATTGTGCATTTGAGACTCCCAGTTTGTGTTTGACATTGATACACCACCTACAACCGGAGATATGATCATTTTAATTTGATAGATTATTCAAGTGTAAATAGCAGGAAGAGATGGGGAGGCATTGCATTTCTGTCAGTATGTGTGTCATTTTACAAAGTGGAAAATTTTAGTCAAATAATAACAAACACGGGCATTTGAAATATTTCACAAAGACAAAAGTGGTCAGAGACGGCCATTTTGACATAACGTGTTTGATAATTTAAGAGCCAGAGCTAAATGGGGCGGCTGTGGCTCAGTGGTTAGAGCGGTCATCCTTCAACTTGAAGGTTGGTGGATCGATCCCGGCTTCCACCGACACATGTCGAAGTGTCCTTGGGCAAGACACTGAACCCCATGTTGCCCCCCGATCTGCGCATCGGGTTGTAAGAATGTTAGCCCCTCCCTTCTCCCCCTGATCTACATATCGGGTTGTGTGAATGGGTGAATGCAAAACTTGTAGTGTGAAAGTGCTTTGAGTGGTCTGAATGACTAGAAAAGCGCTATACAAATACAGGACATTTACCATTTACATTTAAATGGTAAACTATGTTGTGTGCTATGAATCAATCCGTGTGAGACATGCACAGCTGAAAGGCTGTCTTAAATACTGATTCAAAATAACATCCACATCAAATAAAATCGACCATCAAAATTGTAAAATTATTTGAAAATAAAACATTTGGAAAAACTTTATAGCTTGCATGATCACAGACACTTCATGTCCTCCAGTGGTTTCTGGCATTCTTCTCCTTAAAGGTATACTATGTAGAAAATAATTGCTTTTTTAAATTTCCAACACCAGGTGACAGTAATGAGCAAAGTCACAACCCCGTCACTTCCACTTAACACCACAGGGGGCAGAAACGAGTATTATTCCTCACTCCATCACACAGAGCAACAGAGCTGCAATGAATAAGCCTTGAGCAGCAGATCAGGAGCTCGACCAATAACTGGCTTATACTCATTCTAGTGGTGGAAAAAAGTACTACAAGTATGCCGGACTGTCCAAAAATAAAAAAAAAATGAAACACCTTTAAAAATAAAAATAAATCCTATATGGAATTTTGGCAAACAATATGTTGTTTAGCTCTCTAATCATGGTATTACTTTATTTTCAAAAAGCATAATATTGAAGAATCTAAATATTATGCCTTTAATTGTTATCAACTTTTTTAGGCAACAGAAGTGTAAATTCTGATCAAATCGATTGGCACAATCAGTAGTAGTTTATCAATCTAAACATGTCATTTTGAAGGAAAAAATAGTTCAGCAGATACCTCAAACAAGCCTTATGTTTTAACGCAGCAGATAAGACCTGGTCTACGTCTGCTGAGGCAGACGTCAAATATGGTGAATAAACATCTGAATACATCAGTTTGTTAATCATCAAAAGTCCACAACGGGGAAAAAATATAAATGTATCATTTGTTTAAATGAAGGGGTGGGGCAAAACCAAACAAAAATCTTGCAGCCAGCCACAAGGGGGCACTTTAACTGCCGCCTCAGATATTCAGATTCTCGAAAAGTCTGACGAACCACTGCTCAAGACAAAGTTTCAAAACATTTGACTTCCTCAAAGCAAAACATTAAGAAATTGGAAATTACTTAAAGCAGTACAAAATAACTTTTAAAACTGTTTTGCAACTTGTCTAAGCGGTTACTCACCGAAAAACATGTTCAGCTTCATATTAGACATCACTCTGAACGCCTCTGGTCCCTCTTTATTACACTTAATAACTTCAGTAATTTGGGTCGCAGCCATGACGGTGTTCCAAGGATTTATGCTACCCTGTCGAAAAATGCCACCATAGTGTGAATTGACAACTTATTTCATAATGAAATGTAATTCGAAGTTTATACAGTATTTTTGTTTATGGTGAGTGTGCCCTGTTAATTATTTAAATATATTTTTATGATCCTTCCCTGATATTTTCTATATAAAAGCCCTCTGGGTCCTTATCAGCCATTGTTGGGTCCTTCTCCTCTGGGTGTGTCCAAACATTTGCCTGTTGTTCTGACAATGCAAAGAAAGTAAAATTATCCTATTTAGTGTTCCTGTCCTGGGAGAATTTATTTGATAGGTAAAATGTATTTATGGGAAAATATAGAAACAAAAAATAAACAATATATCTGTTTATTGAAGTCAAGACTGTAGAACCGCACATGTGCAGAAGGAATCAGTGGCACATCTCAACAGGTAGCTTATTTCTACAGAACACCGGATCCAGCAATGGTCGTCTGAGATACGACTGCGGAAAAGTTATTAAGTACTGCTTTAAGACTTTTTCACAGTACTGTACACGTAAACAAGACAAATCCAAATCTTAACAAACCTTTCTTTGATAAGATATTCAGTGTCTCTTACCCATGAGATGTAGTTAATTGCAGCGTTTTATTTTGCAGATTTCCTCTCGCAGTTCAGCCAATAAAATCGTGCAATTCATTAATTCTGCATTGTTTTATTGGCTGTAGCGCAGGATGTGGGCTGCTCAATTTTATGTTCTTGCACCCTGTAAGACGAAGATTTAAAGGGAGATCATGTTTAATGGGCTTATTCTAGTGCATTTTTATCACTATTGAGTAGCCAACAAGAGGAGGACTATGCAATATACTGTAATAAATATTTAAAATTCAATTTTAAAAAGCCTCATTGTAACTAATTAACTTCACACTCCAATGTAAAAGATGCATCACTGTATTAAAGCTGTTGTGAAGGCTGTTGTTTAGTCAGCATGAGTTAGGAATATTGTCTAGTCTTGTATTCTGGTTAATTTGTTTGTCTGTCCTGGTTGAATATCGTTTTCCTCTGATCTCTGCAGGTGTTGTACCTCCAGAGTTCAGCTCAGTATCTGACTGTGAGTAAAGGAGGAATGGTGGTGCTGCGAGACAGAGAGGACATGTTCACTCTGCACGCACATCGTCTGCAAAACAACACGCGTGACCTCTGGGTCACAGACATGGTGTATCTGCAAAACAGTCAAAAGGTTTTTGGATCACTTTGTAACTGCTGCAGAGCATGAAGACATATTCTGGCTCTGAGTTACTCAGTCACTGAAATGAATATGAATTATTAATTGATAAATAATCAGTGTTATTGGGTCATATGTTGTCATTTGTAGAGGGAAAAACTTCAGTCAGTTTATTAATAATTAAACACTGGATCTGTGTAATTGCATTGCAGACATGAAGCTGTTTCATAAAGTTCAGAAAGTAAATAACTGCTCGTTTGCTGAAAGACCACTAAGGATTTAGCCATACCTTTAATTAGAAAGATTTTAAGATACAGATTGTGAAATTTCAAGCTTTTTTCTGTTTAAAAGTAAATAATTAACAACGTAGAAGACCTTCCCCTTAACACACTCAGGTTGAAGAAACAGAGTTCATGTCCAACACAGCAAATTGAGAACAATCTTCTCAATTTTACAACTTACTCTTAGATGAGATCATTCGAAAAGCTGTGTACAGCTAATAAGATATTAATTATTTATACCTTTTTCAAGAGAAATTCTCGTCAAAATACCCAAAATATCCAATTAAGCGCATATTTTCTATGTGCCGGTTATCCACATGGGTCAAAAAATTGTTTCCATTTCACAATATCTGTCTCTTTCTATTCTCAGATAGCCGTGTCTTTCACTTCTAAAGAAGTGTGTATTTATAATATACTGCCAAAACAACACTTCAGGTGCAAGTATAAACTTCAGGTAACATCCACAAAGTTATAATTATCTTCTGAAAACAAACAGTAACACTTATTTACTATTTTATTACTATTACTATTTTATTTCTTTAGGGTTTGAGGTTTGCCCCCTGGTGTCTGGATTACTTTGTGGATCTGACTCACCCCGACCAGGCTGTCCTCACTATAGGAGACATTGGAGGACAGGTAATTAACACACAGGTAGAGAAACAAAAAGAGGAGTTAGTGTCATGAACAACTACTTTCCTTGGTCATCGGTGTGTGTTCATTAATCTATTACTTAACTAATGATATCTGTGTGTTTTCCCAGGTCAGTGCTTTAAATTTCACTTCAGCTCAGATCTCTTTGTTTGAGAGACGTGCGGTGAGGATGGATTCAGACTCAGCAGAAATCATCCAATGGGATGAGCTACTCAATGGGAAACATTGTTGCTGTTATGTGGAGACACATCAGGCACATGCGCCTGCCTGGGTCAGAAAAGGTAGAAAACACATGTACAGTAGATAAAACAGTTTCCTTATTAGTTTGTCTTTGATAAAAGGTAAATATAATAGAATCACCAACTTAATTGTACTATTTCATTAAAGTGACTGTTCATGACTGTCCATAGTAGGTTATCAGAAACACAGATTAGTTCTGACTGGATGGACGAGCTAAAAAACAGTCACAACAGAGTCCATACAAAGTGGATTGACGTCTTAATACAGCTCCAATTCTAAAAGTGTTACAATGTTTTATGCAAATACTAGTTATAAAGTACTACAATCGCAAATTTCATGTTGTACTTTATTTGACAGGCATACAGTATATAGGCGATAAAAGATGTACAAAATATACATTTTAAATCTTTTGGAACATTTAAACATTAGTTTAAAGCAAGGATATCAAAATGTTGGTCTTTGAGGGCCACATCTGTTTTAAATTAATGATTAAACTAGTTCAGACACACTAAACGGGTAATTCAACCACTTGATCAGTTGTGTTGAAGCAGAGAAACACATAATACGTGCAAGATAGTGGTCCTCAAGGACAGAGTTTCGACAAAACTGGTATAAAACATGTAAAAACACCAATTAAACTTCATTTTCTTTTTGATCAGTCATGAGTTAAACATGGACGCTTTAAAGAACCAGAGATCTGCCACATAAGTCTGAATGTCTAAACAAGGTTGAACCAGATCAAGAAACAAGAACATCACTTGTAGAGCTCAGACCTCCACCAGTTCTCCATATTGGGATTTACATTAAAAATATATTGACATTTTCAGATTCGTTGATTATGAAAACACCCTTAGCAATATAAAATATTAGTTCAGTAGTTATTTATAAAAATCACTTTTTCAGTATCTTTTAGGCTGTATTCACACCTGATAGTCCAGTGGACACGGTTTGATTGGGGACCAAAATTGCAACAGTAGCTACGTTTACATGCGCCAAATTTCCCCAATCTGATTAAAATCTTGGTCGATCAGAATTCCCAAATCCCTGTTCTCATGGACACTAACTGAAATGATCTGATCATGCCATGAGTACACATGCACCAAGCACTCGATCAGGTTAAATGAGTTGAGCATGCGCACAGCGAGTTGTCTTTACGGGGGAAGAAAAAAAGTAAACAAACTCCGTCCTTTCTGCACGTCTTTCCCGTCCCATCGTGTGCTCGAGCTGACTCACGTTTTACCCAATATGGACCCTCTGCGGGTGATTACCGTTATGTTTGGGTTTTTACTGGTTGCATTAACCAAGCTAGAGGCTGAATACATATTGTTACTGCTCCTCCACCACAGGAGAGGAGAGCAGGATGACAGGATGACTGCACCAGCAGACCACTTCTGTTTACTTCCCGCTATGTTTTCTACTTTGGTCTGCGAAAGCGGAAAGACGTCACGCTGAAGTTGTACGCATGCGCAAAGGGCTTTTTTCACCCTTTCTTTCCGAATGGGTGTATACATGCACGTCTATCCGAATGAAGATCGGACAAAACCACCCCTCTTGATCGGAAGGAAATTTCATTCTGATCAGGCTGCATCGGATCAAAACATTCTGATTGACATGTTTACATGACGTATTTTTTTTCCGATTGGGCGTTTATTCTGATTAAATGTGCCCATGTAAACGTAGCTACTGATGCTGTTTTTAGTTGGTGTGGCTTGAATTCACACTGCATTCTATGAACCAAACCAAATAACCTTTGGAGCATGTTACACCCCTGCCTGTGGTGGCGCTGTAGAGCTTCTGCAATAGTTGTTACTGCACTTCCTAGCGCTGCTGCGGGAGAGTGAAACATAAACAATCATGAACTAGCAGCAGCATTTGGTGGTTTTGGGATCTTTTATGTTTGGTGAATGTACCAGATCAATATTCTGCAGCACAGAGTTCGGTTGCCCGTTCACACCTCCCCAAACAAAGCAGAGTTTCTGTGCAAACAAACTAGAGTTCGATTCATATGGACTAAATATGGCTGGTGTGAATGCACCCTTAGTATTTGTTGCAAGTCTGTACCATCATTTATTCTCTTGCAATGACAGAAAATTCAAAGTTTCCCTACTTTTTTTCTTTTCTGGATCTGGAATTTTGTAACAATCCTGATCAATTCTTCTCACGTAGAACCTATTGGGAACTCAATTAGTATTATTTTTAATCAAGCACATAGACCATTTATTGTGGTGTTACATGCAGATATGTTAAAAACAGCCTGATCTCACGATGATGAAAATCATTAAAAATTCCTGGATCCAGACAGTAATCTGAATCACCCCAAAATCACTTCTTCCTTGAGCCATTTTTGACCTTTCCTGAAAAAAAAAAAAAATCAAAATCTGTCAATACATTTTTGAGTTATCTTGCTAAGAGACAGACAGACAAACTAACAAACCCTGGTGAAAACAACCTTCTGGTGGAGGTAACTGAGAAATGTTGTACCGTAGATCATCAGTGGGGGTCATAAATAAAAATAATGGAGGTGACTTTTTTATGTGAATTAAACACCAACAATTTGTTTAGCCTATAACAGTTTATTGGAATATAATCCCCAAGAACTGTAATGAAAATGTTAAGATTGAGGTTGTTTTAAGATGACAACACACTGCTTAGATCTTGGCCCGTCTATGACAAGCCAGTTGGAACTACTTCCTGTTCGTCAAAACTGATGTTGTTCAAAGGGCTATCAATAACAGGTTAGGTATTAATTGTTGGAAACTTTTTCATCGAGACCTACTTCAGAAGACCTGATGTACTGTTTTAATGGATCGTCTCACTGGGATTTTTGCTTCTAGAATGAACAAACAATTGTAGGATATTATTAGGATATAATCTGAACACCCAAGCTGCTTCTGTGAAATCATTTGAGTTTTATATGACCGAAAACTTACATACTCTGAGTGTCAGGGAGGCGCAACACACCCACACATTTCACCTTGACACCTGAGAGGAGAGCCACCGGCTTGCTTATGCAATACCATGTAAAAACACTTGGGTGGGTCCCAGTCATTTACTGTATGCACACTCAGTCACTCACTTCACAGCCAGATCTTTTCCACTGCTGATGAAACGTCACAGGAGCGAGGTCTGTCCTGCTGACACTTTCCTCTTCAAGCTCAGTGCGTGTAACAAAGAGGATGCTTAGTTTTATCTCAATTGCATCATTTGAAACGAGTTTCTCTGAAGAGTAATTGGGCCGTTTGATAACGATTCAGCAGAGGATACGCTTTGAGACTGGCTTTGCTGAAAAAGGAGGTTCTTAATGAAGGTGAAAACAAGAATGATGTGCACAAACTGTAAACAGAACACAACAAATTGGAAAACAATTGAGATAGAGGAAAGGGGGGAGCAGATGAGACAAAACAACATGTCATGTGTGTAACTACTGTTACCCAAAGAAGAAAAGAAACAAGGTACAGCACAGTGAAGTATGGGATGTTACATCCTTGTGCGTTCTGGCTCAAGACACATCTAACTACACCTTTAGGTAAATGGCGTATATTGACAAATGACTGAGTGATTTTATAGCCAGCATCACTGTAATTTATTTCAATGGCCAGTTGTAACTGAGTTTAGGTGTGCAGCAGGCAGCCAGGTGTTGTACCTCTCTCTTTCTCTTCAGGGACTGGTAGGTTTATGCATAACATTATACTCCCTTTCAGTCAGGTACAAGCCATGAAATATGGGACATACAGTATATACATACCCCACAGAGAAACCATCAAACCTTAATAGGATACAGGTCATTAGCATTACACCTTAGTCCCGAAACATCAGAGTGAACCACGGAAGGGTCTGTCACGTCCAAATGATGGAACAAAACAGAAGTATCCGGTGAAGACCAACTGGCTGCAGCACAGACAACAAAGGAACCCCCTTTAGATGGAGTCCCGGGTGTCTCCATACCCCTGGTTAGATGTTCTTTAACTATGAGGTAAATGGGGACCCATGCTGTTGTAAGCAAGAAACACAAAAACAAATGATCACATGCCTGGACATTCCTCGGGGATCCTCTCACTCTCAAAAAAAAACAAAAAAAAAAAATTGATACACTTGATGTATCAGCGTCGGAATTAAACTGGACTCCAAACAGTCCGCCTCCTTATATTGTTTCCTTCTCTTTGATTTCTTGCTTGTATGTTCTCTCAATGTAAGTCGCTTTGGATAAAAGCGTCTGCTAAATGACAGTAGTAGTAGTAGTAGTAGTCTCTAAGATCTTGTAGAATTACAGAGACAAAAACTCTACTGCCACCTCTCCCAATCACTTCCTTACATCCCCAGGTGTGTCATTAAGACCAACTGCCTTTCCACACTTCATCCTCTTTAAAGCCCACCTAACTTCATCTTTACTAATCTTTGGTACTTCATGATCCACAATGATCATCTCTTCCACTCTTTGTTCTCTCTCATTTCCCTCATTCATCAACTCTTCAAATGACCATTTACTTCTGACTCCTGTCAACACATTTCCATTTTCATTCTTCCGTACCTTAATCTGCTGCACATTCTTCCTGTCTTTATTTCTCTGCTTTGCCAACCTGTACACATCGGTCTCTCCTTCCTTACTGTCCAGTCTGGTATACAATTCACCATACACCGTTTGTTTGGTCTTTGCCACCTCTACCTTCACGTTATGCTGCATTTCCATGCATTCCTGTCTACTCTCTTCTGTCCCCTCAGTGTCCCACTTCTTCTTAGCTAACCACTTTCTCTGTATACGCTCCTACACTTCCTCATTCCACCACAAAGCCTCCTGTCTATTTTCCTCCCAGATGACACACCAAGGACTCTGCTGCCTGTCTCCCTGATCACATTAGCTGTAGTTGTCCAGTCATCTCGAAGCAGCTCTTGTCCACCCAGAACCTGTCTCAGCTCCTTCCTGGAAACAACTTAACAACTTCTTTTTTCAGCTTTCACCTCTTCATCCTCTGCTATGCTTTTATCCTCTTCATCTTCTTCACCATTAGGGTCAGCCTACATCCTATAATCAAGTGTGAAATTTCTTGCTAATGCGTGTATCGTGCCTATGCAGGCTTGCGACATGATCCCAGAGAGTTGAGAAATTTTCAGCTTTTCATTGCTATCGCTCCGACGAGGACCAATCAGCGGAGGTTTAATTGACTGACCAATGAGCTGACAGGATGCTACTTGGTCATCTCCAGGAAAACATGGAGGAAATTTTGAATTGAATTGAACCAATTTATGTGTTTTTTGTCTCTTGTATAAGACAGCATATCTAGCTTTCTGTCACCCCTGAACTGCTTTGTACGTAAATCTGAGTCAGTGCCTCTCCAGCAATAAACCTCACCACACGTCACTGGACTGGTGTCCTGACAACAAACTCTATGTGGTGGTCCCAGCTGGAAGCGAGGACCTAAAAGCTGTCCTCGTTGGACTTGACAATACTAGGTTTGACTAAAGCAGAGGGTCTTGCTAAGAGAAGGATGTCACTTCCAACACTTTCTGCCAAAACTTAAATCAGCTATTCAGAGCTGACTTCTGAAGCTGGTGGCAAAATGCTCACTCCTCGGGCTGTTTCCCTGGTGTGGACTATCTCTAGGCTGTGGAGGAAATTTCTTCTATACTCAACCGTAGATCTCGGTGAAATCATTAAAGAGGCCATTTAATACAAATTTCAGGACTTTGTGGTTATTTCTTATGTATTAACCAGTAATATAAAACATTTTATATCTAAAAAACGTCAGGAAACACTGATTAACAGACCTTTCAATCTGTCTGCATTAAAATTCGTCTGGTTCTGACTAGTTCCGTGCCAGGCTTCGGCAGCAGCTCGTTCATGTTCATTATTTGAATTTGCTGGACCCAGATTGGCTAACAAACTAGCCAATGAGAGCAAGGTATACTGTTTCCTGCCCCGCTGCGCATGGTAACATCAGGCGTTCTCTCTTCCTGTTTGCTACGTCTTATGCTACAGCTTTTAGCCAGCAGCATGCTAGGTGTGGTTTCAACTGTGGGAGCTGCCGAATACTAACGAAAAATGGAGTTGTGATGAAACAGATACAGGCCGTTCGGACTCGGGAGAACTCGGGTTTTATCACCACCTGCATAGTTTGAGAGATAAAAACTGATGGAGAAGTTGTTGATCTGTTTTCACACCCACTATGAAAGTAAGAACACCTGTGGAGCTAAAATATTCAACAGAAACCTCAGAAAAACTGTTTTAATGGAAGGGCCTCTTTAAGAGTTTATGATTTCCTTTCGTAGGGAAATGGACACACAGTCTGAGGCTGTAGCTTAAAGCACTTTTCAACTGCTTCTTTTATAGGCAATATGGTTGTGGCAGTGATGTAAAACAAGAAACACTTATCAATCAAACAGAAACTAGTAACTCAGGGTGGTCTTTTTTAAAGCCACTCCTCCTCTTGCTCCCTTATCTTTGTCCTCCCCCACTGTTCCTGCTTTTCGTCTCGTCTCTGTGTTTCTCTGTACTGGCTGCTGCAAATTGAAAATTAGAAAATGGATCTGGTTTCGTGGTCACTCAACGCATTGGACAAAGTTTTCTCAAACTTAAGGCTGAAAAAGGGGGAGCCGTCATGCCCGGAGTCGACCCTCCCGGCTGGGTTTACCATGGATTCCTGGGGCGAGTGGAAGATGGTATGCCTGTCTGTTCTGGCTGTCGAAGACGTGGAGGATGTCTACATATTTGGATTATTGATCGTGGGGTACCTGCTGATCGGTGTTGGTGGTTACCTCATGTATCTACAAATTCTAAAGTTATGGATATTATGGGCTGGATCTGGCAACACTTGGACTAAAAGATTTGGAGATCAGGATCGCAAACTGGATGTGGTCTCGGAGCAGTACCGCGACCAGCTGGCTGTGATTCTCGAACGGGACAGGGAATGCCAGGTTCGAGACAGCAGGCTGGCTGACGGGGTGCTGGAGCTGAATCGTAAACTGGGTGCGCTGCTGGATCTCACTGGAAGGATTGGTGCCACCTTGGAGAAGTTGCAGTTTCGGCTCGGAGTGGAGAAGTGATTGATTGATTATTGGTACTATGCAATTTGGCCCTAATTCGGATTATTCAGACTTTTTTCCACAATAGTGCACCATATGGACAATGAGAAGCTGTTGCAATTCTTCAGCTTCGACTTAATCTCTGTTATCTCATTTCGGCTGGCCTCAAGGCCAAAACACTGAATTCCTCCTGGAACAGTGAGCACCGAGACACACAGCCCCCTCCTTACCTGTGTCCACCGGGCGCCAAAGACTGTGGAAGACATAACATCTGCGTTGTCCCAGAGACGGTGTCCTTGATAACTCTCTGCACACAACCACATACACTGATTACATTCACATCCTCAAGAAAGTTCTCAACATGTCTCGTGAACATCCCCCCCCCCGCTGGAGGTTTTTATTGCTTATATCAAGCGCCCCCTCTCGATGGGGCACTGGGTGTAGGGAACCTTTTTTCTCCTCCCTCTGACCTTACGTGGTCTTATTCATCTTTTTTTTCCTAACACACAGGCTGATGCGTGCTTATGTATATGTATGTATGTATTTGTATGTATTCTCCTGTGTGATCTTGCTGGCCTGATCGAAGTGCGCCGGGTATACTGGCAGCCTGGAGAGTGAAGGTCAAGCTGTTCTCCATGTCTCCTTGAATTTCCCTTCTGGGATAAATAAAGTATTTTTTCATTTCATTTTTTTCATTTTTTTTTTTTCTAAGAACAGGAATGAACAGATGACTTCTCCTTTGTTTGATTTAGATTTGCGCTTATTTCAAATCACAAAGACAAACAGCTAAAAGGTACATGAAACCAGTGCACCATGAGCTGGCACGCTAACCAGCAAGCAATATTGGCTGATAGCAACAAGAGCTAACAAGCAGCAGTTCATTTGCCTTTTTTGTAAAGAGAAAGAGCATAAGAACTAATGATTTTTACAAAAATTATGTCTCTCGTGAGGTGCACTTTTCATCGCACTTTATTTCCCTAAAGCAGAGATTAGAGATGTCTTCAGCTAGGACATTTGGAGACAAGATATCCCATACTTAATGTGTTGTACTGAGTGAAAAGACCAAAAAGGAAAGTGTTTATACATGCATGTGAAATTGCAAATTAACAGTTTTGTTTGTGGGGGAGGTTTTGCATTGTAGGTACAAAAAAAGAGGAAGCCTATGAGAGTGTATATGTGTGTTTTCATACCACAGGGGTGCTGGTGGTATTCTTTTGAAGTTTCCTTGCCTTTAGTATGAGTGGGCTGTGTACCATTAGACAAGGCTGGTTATCCAGACTTTCAAACCTTGGGGCTTGTGGGCCACTAGAGAGATCAGGGAGAAATGGAGGAGCTAGGGGAACACAAAAGGAAAAAAAAAAGGAAATTAGGAGTAAATTTGGAAGGACACAAGGCTGCGATAACAAGGAAGGAGAGTTTGATGGAGCATCTATGCCTCAGCTTTAACATACAGTAAAATTGTTCTTACAAATATATGAAAACAAACACTAAAGACGAACATGTAGGTAGCATTAAAGAGGCTTTGTCTGATCCAGAAATCATCGCTAATTCCAACTTCAAACTCGTTAAGTGGGAGACTAGTGGCAATACCCAATAAATAAAGCAGATGTTACATATTTGAGACTGCATTACAGTTTGATCTCTGTGTGTCTTTGTTAAGAAAAAGAGTCTCCTCGCTGACTCTGTTTGAAAACCCACTGATGTTTGGATTAATAGAGAGAAGAAAAGACGTGATGTATGAAGCGCAATCAGATGTAATTATTTGCCCCAGCTATCCGACCAATCTTTGACCTCAGACTGTCACATGGTATCTTGCACTCAGCCTGTATTTGTTCAGTCTTTGAAAGCTAAGCAGCTTCTAACAGAGACACGAGGCATCCAATTTAACTCTTCTCAATCAGCATGTTAATTGAGATAGATGGGAATGTGAGATCTATTACATTTTTTGCAATACCAGTGAGCAAATGAAATCAGCCTAATTCCATGCTGTGCTGAGCGCCTGCGAATTGCTTTGGTTTACCCTATAGCAGTGCTGAGGTCATTGCGCATTCAAAAGCCATTTCAAAATAAAGGTCTTAGTCTTTCTTTCCGTTTTGCATCAGTAGAGAGGTGTCTGACTTGAAGAAATCAAGGAAATGAACAGTGTGTGATCAAAACTGTTTCAAACTTTGGTATTTTGTTGTAAGCAAAACTCCTCATGAACAACTGGGCAGATTTAGATGAATCTTTCAGAAAGTAATCATCATACGTACTTCAGATTAATTTTTGGAATCAGCCCTACTGAAGACGGCCACCACAGATAATCAACCTTAGTAGGGATGCACCAATATCGATACTGATATTGGGTATCGGGGCCATACCGTTCGTACTCGTATCGGCACGTACTCAGATCCAAGTATTGATATCGGTTTGAAAAAAGTGGTATTGTTGCATCACTAAACCTTAGCAAAAAGAGCTGCAAGCAATATAAATGATTATAAAACACAACAGTTTTGATACAATTGTTTTTTCTTTCACTTTGCATTCAACAATATGAAATGATCACTGTTCCTTCAATAAATGCTAAGGGTGCCTTCACACCAGCCCTGTTTAGTCCGCTTAAATCGAACTCTAGTTCGTTTGGGGATCTGTGAGTGGGCAACCGAACTCTGATTCGGCCCAAACAATCAAACTCTAGTCCACCTAAAAATGTGGGTCTCGGTTCGATTGAAACAAACTCTGGTGTGGTTCGATTGCATGTGTGAACGCAACCGCACTGGGACCGCACCAAAAGCAGGAAGTGGACTATATTGTGTAGCGGTCTCAGCCGCCTCGTGTAGTTCTCTGTCTCGTTATCTGCTCATTCTGAGTTCAGTGCTGCAGAATATTGATCTGGTACATTCACCAAACATAAAATATCCCAAAAACACCAGAATCTGCTGCTACTCCATGTTTGTTTATGTTTCACTCTCCTGTGGCAGCACCAGGAAGTGCAGCAACAAGTATTGCAGAAACTCTACAGCGCCACCACAGGCGGGGGTGTAACATGCTCCAAAGGTTATTTGGTTCGGTTCATAAAGTGCAGTGTGAATCCAAACCGCACCAACTAAAAACAGCAACAATGTTACAATTTTGGTCACCAATCAAAACTGAGTCCACCAGACTATCAGGTGTGAATACAGCATAAATCTCTATATTAAAAAATGGGTTTATTGTTTACTTTCTGCTTTATTTTATTTTCTCTTGAATTATAAATGCTTTTACTAGCTGTATTAGATCCCACCTTCTTTTTGTTCTCATTGTGACTCTCTGTCCTCCTGCAGTGATTTACCTGGATTTACTTGAGGCCTTTGTGTCATGTAGCACCACGCCACATTGCAGTGTGGCAATCGGTTGGAAGGACAAGAACAGCAGGGGTCTGCGAGTCACTTCTTTTGCCACAAAGAGGGGTGTGTGGGATGTGGATTACCACCGAGAACTCAGTCTGATAGGTAGGAGGATGCTATATTCAGAATTATATATAATACATATGATACAAGGAGAACAAATGTGGTCATTTTCCTGCAGTTATAGCCCTGAATCAAAAAATATCTGCTCTGAATTTGACAGTTTGTCTTCAGCTCTTGATTTAAGTAAGTTTATAACATTTGAGCCAGAAAACTGAGTGTTCTTTTAAATGTATATTTTCTAAAAAAAATCATGCAATGGAGGTTAGTGTCTGGTTAAATATTGTTAAACAAATGTGTGGGTGGCATTTACGACAGGAACCTTTAGCTGAAAAATTACACAAGGATCTAACATAAAATAGTAAAGAGCGAGAAACAAAATTCAATGATATCTGTAAACTTTAACTGCAAAGCAGAAAGCATGTTTATAATATTTTCACTTTTAAAGGCTGTTGATTCACTGGACTGCAACTGCTGTTGACAAATTTCAAACAGTTTTTGCAAGAAAGTTTCCTAAAGGACTGTGAGGAGTCGTCATTTCCTCAACTGAGTTGCAGGGCCTCGTCGTTGTGCGTGTCTGAAACCCTTCTTGATTTTCTTTCTGTAAGTCAAGAAGTGTGAGAGCTGGGGAGAGTGGGAGCTGTTCACAACCAGTGAGACTTAGCTGTCACTGTTTTGAGACAAAAATGAAATTAAACTTTCTGAGCATAGTTAAAATTGTGAATAAACAGCCGCATAGTGGTACAACTGATAGCCCTGCTGCCTTGCAGCGAGAAGGTCCTGGGTTTGAAATCAGCCTGGGACATTTCTGCATGGAGTTTGCATGTTCTCTCCGTGCATGTGTGGCTTCCTCCCGCAGACTAAATATGTGCATCAGGTTAACTGGCAAATCCAAATTGTCCCAATGTGTGAGTGCTTGTTTGTCTATATGTGGCCCTGTGATGGACTGATGAAACATGAAAGTAAAAAGAAGAAAAACAAACTTTTACTAAAAAAAGTACATACAATATTGTTCTGTTTTCTAAAATTTGACAATTTGCCTTATTAATTGTGTTTTAGTTGTTGTGTTTTGTGTGTGTTTACAAGGTGATGGAGAGGTTGTAGCACTTTTAACTGAATGAAAATAGGATATTAGGTTTGAATGTCACTTTCTGTGAGTAGTTTGCATGTTCACCCTCATCCTTACAGGTCCTCTTGTTTCTCCTCAAAGTCCTAAAAACATACACAATAGCTTAAATGGATATTCTAGATGGCTGCATGGTGGCACAGTTGGTAGAGCTGTTGCCTTGCAGCGAGGAGGTTCTGGGTTTGAATCTGGGCTGGGGCCTTTCTACATGGAGTTTGCATGTTCTCCCCGTGCACGTGTGGGTTTTCTCCGGGGACTCCGGCTTCCTCCCACAGACCAAAAACATGCAAGAGGTTAATTGGCAACTCTAAATTGTCCATAGGTGAGAGTGTGTGTATGTGAATGGTTGTTTGTCTCTGTGTAGCCCTGTGATGGACTGGCAACCTGTCCAGGGTGTCCCCCGCCTCTCGCCTAAAGACCAGAACCCTGAAAAGGAAGAAGCAGGTTTAGAAAATGGATGGATATTCTAGATGGACATTGCTTGTGAGTGTGTGTCCCTGTAATGGACTGGTGACCTGTGCAGGGGTCACGAGGGTAAAGAGGCAGGTGCAGAAAATGACTGAGTGAATTAGTTATGATGCTGTTCTGTCTTGCACCTTAGGGTCTCTGCAGTCCTCAATCAATCAAAATTACAAGCACAGAAAACTGTCAAATGCCTCATCAAACACTGAATAAATGGAGACAGTTGTGCATGAGGTGCAAGAGTTTGAGAGTCAGTAATTATAATTAATATGAGACATTATTATCGCTTTCAGCCACAGCAGGTGTGGATCATCAGGTCTTATTGTGGAACCCTTATGTGACTTCCAGGCCAGTGTGTGAGCTCACTGGACACTCAAGCTCTGTCACTGCTGTTAATTTTAGGCAAACCAAGCAACAACTGTTCAGCTACTCCAAAGACAAGGTAGGACTGCCTTTTTGTGGGTGAAAGACAAAGTACCTAGTGATTCTGGTATTTGTTTGTGTTTAATGTTCATATAAACTTAAGCCCTTGATGCCTATTGTCGCCAATTCATGTCAATCCCCTTCCACTTCAAATCCAACCAAAATACCGTCCGTAATTCTCCACTACCGGTTGATGCATTTCCAACACATGCCTAGGACCCTTTGCAAGTGTTATTGGACGGAACGGTCAGAGACGGAGCGAGAGTTATAGCTATTTAGTTATAGCTATATAGTTGTAGCTATATGTGCTACAGTCAAATTAACTTTCTCAACTTAATTTAGCATCTACTTGAAAGCAAAAACACGAGTGATTTTTTTTTCATAATTGGAAATAAATTCAGGTGTCAAGGGCTTAGATGAAGGAGGTTAATGCTTCACCTGTGATTCATTCAGAAGAAACCGGCCTTTCTCAGAATGAAGAGAACATGTACTTTGAATCCATCTTCTTTCTGATTCAAAGAGGACGTGGTTACGGCTTCTCCTCTCTCTCTCTCTCTCTCTCTGTTGTAGCATTCTGCATGCTTGCTTTCTCTTTGCTTTTGCTAAATAGAATGAATATTTTAAAGGTGATTTATGCTCCATCTGCCCTTTGCTTAAACACCATCTGCTGAAGCAAGAAGCTCTGCAAGCTTTACCTCAGTTTCCTCTGGAGGGCTTCCTGAAACAGCAACAGTCATCTTATTTTGTACCATAAAGAAATATGTTCTTCTTACTTTGTGTTCCTAACATGCGGCTCAGTGGCAGCTGGGAAGCAAGTCTAATGTCTGTATTTGTTTGTAAATCATCTTATTGATATAGAGATTGTTGCGACGCTAACTAATCTTTATTCATGTCATTAAACTCTGGCTGTATGTGGATTGTAACATGTAAACCTACTGTACACTGACATGCATGTTGAAGCCTGACATGTCACCATGTGCAGGTGCTGTGCCTGTGGGACGTGTCCAGCCAGCTGTGTGTTCACAGAATGACCGGCGTCTTCCCGAAAACACAGGAGGATGCATACACGCTCATGTTTCTCCAAGAGGAGAGTCAACAGCTTCTGCTTTCACACAACAATCAGCTTCTCCTGCTGGAGTTCATGAAGGAGGAGAGGACCAGCAGCCATGAGCATCCTGTCACATGTGTGCTGTACAACAGTCTGCTCAGACAAGTATGTAAAATAACATGTTTCTTTTCCTCTGAGGGACTCTAACTCAAAAGTAGGTGATGAATTCCCAATGGGAGGCTTTATTTTTAACACATACATGAACATGAATATGTTCCCTCTCATCAGCATCGAATCATCATCCACATATTAATCAAAGTGGTCAGTAAAGAAGACCTCAGTATGATCAGTGTCTCTCCTCTTTTCTCAGGTAGTCAGCAGCGATTCAGCTTCCACTGTGATCTGCTGGCTGGCTGTCACGGGCCAAAAGGTCAAACAGTTCAACCGTTGCCACGGCAACGCCCAGATCTCCACCATGGGCCTGGATCGTACACAGACCCGTCTGTTTACTGCAGGCACTGACGGAGAGGTCAAAGTATGTGAACTCTCTCTCACACACAAACTTATAGCAGAAACGACAAAAATAACAAAGTGGATTTTTAGATAAAACGTTCCGAAGAAGATGCAACTACACATCACCCACTTATTGTTTTTACTGTATAATCTACGTATAGTACAAACAGTGAATGCATGAACGAGTACGACGAGAGGGTCGAGACTGGAGAAAGATTCTGCAGAAGAAAGAACTCTAAACACGGAACAGAAATACAAAAGTATGATTTGACTTTGTGTAAACACATGCTGAAAAATGAGAGCTCTTCTCTATCACTGGTGTTTACTGATGATAGAAGCAGCTGGATGGATTGTAAAATGTTATAGGGAAACATGATCTGCCTCAATGTAGTTGAATGTTGCTGTGTTGATTAGTGTTATTCAGACGAACAATTACCCAATTTATGATTTAAAATGTTTGAAGATAGTTTGAAGAAAAAAAAGAAAATAGTGGAGGGCAAAGTAGTTACTCTTGTAGAAGTTGTTGTTGTTTAAGATCAAGAAAAGTCAGAAATGTGTGTGAGGGGATATAAGAACTACTAGAGAGTCACACGGCGCTCAAAATCCTGTTTCTAGGACTGGATGAGACATTGTTGAGTCATTTTGGTTGACTGGCTACTTTTGGGAAGGTTCTCCTCTGATCCACGTTTGTCAGATATGTTTTATAAAAGCAATGTCTTGATTCTACAAGTCTGGTGGTAATCAGATGTGGGTGTGGCTTGTGAAATCAAAATCAACTTTCCCAAAAAAGTGGTTAATCACAGTTAATTCATGATTTAACAAGGGAGGCAATTACTTTTTCACTTATGCATAGATTGGTTTTGATAGATTTTTTTCCCATCATGAAATAAAATTATCATTTAAAAGCAGTATTTAATATTTAATCAGAACATCTTTGTATGATATTAAAATGGATTTGCTGAACAATTAAAGGTTCTATATCATGCAGAATCAACTTTTTGGAGCTTTTAACCATGTTGTGACGTTATTTCCTTATTAAACCCCCCAGAGTGGTTTTTGGTTTAATTCACTCATTTCTCAGTAATCCTCCTGAATCCTGTGCTCTGAACAGCTGCGCCTCTCTCTCCTGGAAAACAACTGACTGTAACACAGTGATGTAACAATGTTACACCAGGACCTGCCCGGCGTGTCTGCGCTGCCCCTGCAGATTAAACACACACACCTTGAGCTGCGAGAGTCAGAAGCAAGACACTAAGTACCACCGTTTTGTAATATTTTACTTTCTAAAAAATTCCTCGGTGAAAATGTGCATTTGGCTGTGAAAGTTACAGGAATTTATTCACCATTTTATTCAGGCAGCTCGAGGGGCAGCACTCACAAGGAGGGGGGGCCTGGAGGAGAGATGGGATTTTAGGTAAACTGAGTGTTTTACTTCCTGGTCAGAGAATATACGTTATATTTCAGGACAAATGAAGACTATTAGTGCCTATCCCAGACGCTGAAAGCTGTAAAAGCAGGATACATGACCTTTAAAGTCTGACAAATAGACAGAAATAGATTAAATTTGTATGGTGCAAGATTTTTTTTTTTTTTCACAGCACTCTACATACAATGTCAAATACATTCTTTATGATGTGGTACATGAAAAACAAGCCAAGAGTTTTTTTTAAGGAAAAGAACCAAATTAAAAGACCTTTCAGCAACGGATTATTTGATCACAACCTGATCAAGCTTCACGACACTTTTATGCAGACAAAACTAAATTTAGAAAGACTGTCTGCAGCAACAGTAAAGGTCTCTTTAATTATTTCAAAGGAGGAAAAGCATCCATGTCATATTCAGTGTGAACATGTCTCCTCTTTGCAAAACAATGTTTCACTTATCATCTTCCTCTTCTTTTGGTTTCAGATGAGCTCCGTTTAAACAAAAGGAGCTCCGTGACTGTTGATTCAGAGGTTTCATCACCGCATAATGACTCCAGACCTCACAAACAAAAAATAATAATTATGCATTTCATAATTAATCAGTACAATCAACCACATCAGCTCTGACCCCATGAGCTCAGAGAGTGTGAGAGTGCAGCCACGTGCGTCCTGCTCATGTGCGAGTGGCGTTCATGAATACGCACGCTGCTATTTGAAACATCTCCACACGTCACCCTCAGCAGAAGAAGCCACCGACCGCCACCCCGCCCTTACCCCCCTTTGGGCCAATTAGTAAGAAAAAGCATCATCTCTCCAATTTTCATCAACGCTGAACCCACGGCGTAGCAGTTAATACCATTAAGAATTTGAAATTTTGACCTTTTAATTACAGTGTTCCCATTGAGCCAATCAGTGTTTCTTTGTTAAATGCCATAAACACGGAGAACTGACTGAGTCATCATGCAAAGTTGTTGCGAGACAATAAGAACTGTTACCTGAGCTGTCACAGTGGATTCATCTGCTGTAGAATAATAACTCCAAAGTAAATTGGTACTTTATTTTATTTTGATCAACTATTAAAAGATGAAACCAGATACAGTTCAAGATAAACGACAAATAAAACTATAGCTGGATGAAAGGAAATGCTGTTTTATTGAGATCAAATGTTTTATTTGGTTAACTGGCTGAAAATGAGTCACTTGACACGATGCTCAATTTCTCTCATGTTTAAAGTATCACTCAGTACGTTTAGATGGAAGAAAAATTCTAATTATTGCCGTAGTCCGACTGAAATACGACTTTTGAAATGCATGTATACACCTTAGCTTGACTTTGAAAAGTCTGACTGAGCTACCCAGATAATGTGATTGGAAATTCGAATTTTGCTGCATGTAAACGACCATTTTGAGAAGCCGAGCTATCTGGAGCTAAGCCCCGCCCCTTCAGGAAATGATGCAACACGGAAGCTTCAATAAGACTCTGCGTGCATCTGATGTGTACTAGCATCAAACAGTAGAGTTTGTAACACATATATACTGTGCTGCAGCGTTGCCGTCATCCAATTGTACTCTGTTTACTTCACTTGGTGCTTCTTTGTGTGACGCCAACTGGAAGTAATATCAAGTGAAGGGTTGCATGTCGCCACCTACTGGAGTGGTGGTGAGTGCATTTAAACTCAGACTGAGTTGTTCATCTATTAGTTCAGTTTCTGCCAGAAACTCAGTTTAGATGTGCACGGAAACATCCTGACTGTTTTTTTATTTTGGTTTTTGTTGCTGTTGTTTTTCAGATGTGGGACTTTAATGGGTGCTGCCTTTGCAGGATGAAAGTTGGGGCCGGTCGAGCTGTGTGCATCTCACAGATCCTGCTGCTGAAGAGGAGCATACTGGTAATGGGCTGGAAAAGGTATCTTCATCACGTTATATTCTTTTGCTCATGCAGGTTACGTGAGTAAATCCCGATGTGGTGAAAAATGCAAACGTCCGTGCTGCACTTAGTGCATGTTTCACTTTAAAACTCGTTCTCAAAAACTGTTTAAAAGTTAAGACTTCAGGGTACAGGTTACATGTAATGTGGTGTTATAAGAGTGTAAATGAGATACTTTTTGTCAGCATTTGTCCTCACAAAGATAGAAGCACAGAAACGTGTGTGTGAGTGTGTGTTTCTATGTGTTTTGTTCCTGCTGCGTCTGCCTGCCAACAACTCAGAGCCAACCAGACATCTGGACCCCAACAAGTCAGATCGCTTCAGGGCGCTCGCACTCGCTTTACCATCACCACCTCAGATTTGTGTGAATGTGTGTACATGTGCTTCCTTTGTGTATCCACATCACATCTGCTCTTCATCATCATCATCATTTCACACCCAGTGAGCCGAACTCAGCAGCGTGCTATCATCAAGTTATATGACTTCCAGTCGTTCTGTCTTTCTCATCTCTACGTAATCTCACAGACACACACACACACACACACACACACACACACACACACATACACACACACACACGCACCCAAGTGTGTTTTGTTATCCTTATGGGGACCGTCCATTGACTTCCATTGATTTTAGTAACTAGATTTATACCTAACCCAAACCCTTTTCCTAACCTTAACCATTACTGATCTATAACTAACCCTAAGACTAACTAAAACTCTATTCACACCATACCTATAAACCTAACCCCTAACCCTAAAAAGGGGAGTCCCCCTCATGGGGACCAGGCTTCGGTCCCCACAAGAACCCTCGGACCCCAGAAAGATAGTAAAAGTCAGGAAACGGGTCCCCAGGAGGTCAGAAATACAAACCCACACACACACACACGCACACACACACACAGCTGTATTTCCATAACTTCAGAGGACAATATGATTAATTTCCTTTAATTTCACCTAGTCTTTACCCTATCTAACTCTCTCTAACTGTAACCTAAAGCCAAGTGTAATTTAACCCTTGAAAATGCATTTATCGTAATTTAAACTTCCTTCCTGTAAAGTTCTCATAATGCGACGGTGTAAACAGATTTAGGATCTTCACATCACACCCAGACCCCCAGCTCTCTGTGGTGTCACAGTGGGTACAAAGAACAGAGATGACAGATCAGCAGCGGTGAAAGAAAATAGTGTCGTTACAACTTTCGTCACTCACATAATTTCCTGCTTCTTCGCATAAACTACACATCCTGGTTTAATCTGTGCAGCCGCAGATCACATGGCATCTAATTCAAACTCTCGTTGCCCTTTGCTGCCCAGAGAATCTCACGCAGGTTGAAATATCCAAATCCCACTGACAGACATCCACTTCGGTTTGAAGCCGTACAGAAAGTATGATGTTATTTTTATAAACTGTAATTACAGTTGTGGCCAGAAGTTTTGAAAATGACTCAAATATTAGTTTGCACGTTTGTTGTTTCAGTTTTTATGAGAGTTATTTTTATAAACTAAATATTTGTGGAATTCTCAAAACTTTTAGCCACGACTGTACAAGAGAGAAAATGAAGGAAGTGCTCTGATGACAAATGACAAAAACTTAAATGAGAACTTTTTGCAGGCGTGCTGAAAGCTGTCCTGAGATGATAGATATGAAAGAGTTCTTTATTCATTATTTATTCTAATATAATCTGTGCTGTGACTGATCTGCCACATTTACAGCTAATTCCAAACAAATAAGGAGAAATTTAAAGTATTAATCCATCACATAATTAAATGTCCCCGAGCAACAAAACTTTTTATTTCATGGATAGGAGGAATGAACAGTGGCTTTTTGTATATGGGGCATTGCAAAAAAAAAAAGAAGAAGATCTGTCATTTTCACTTTAGTTTTCCATCATTTATTCACTCATTCACACCAGCATGCACGTCTAGTCGATCTGGAGAATCCCTCTGTTTGGGTAGGTCCCCTTTTGGCTACCAAGAAGACACATTTAGGGAGGCAGGAGAATCCTTCTTTGTTCTCATCCCACCACCACAAATTGACATGATGTTCTGCATGTAGTTTTTTTTAAGTTACTGTTGTCCAAAAGAGGCTTACCCCGGGCTCACACTGCATCCAGATCCGGTCCGGTGCGGCCCCCGCAGCTATTCTGTAAGATTAAAATCCCTTTTAAAGGTGCGGGTCCGGTTACGGGGGCTGTACGGCACAACAGAAAGAATCCGCTAGGTTCTTATTTTTGCCGGACGCCGGAGAGGATCCGCGTCAAGTTTGATGAAATCTGACGAGATATACAGGAAGTGTGGCTTGAATATCCGGTGTTTTTTCAAAATTAAACGAGTGTACAAACAATTGTAACTTGACTCTTCTTTTTAGACAGCACACGCGCTAATAGGAAATGTAAACATTACATCACACAAACAAGAGAAAGCAGTCATATAGCCCACACAACCGAATAAGGCTATTGTTTACTAGGAACTTCATAAATAATGGACGTGTTCTCGCGTGAAGTCCCGACAAAACGATAGCCCACGTGAACTTCTGTTCTCGCGAGTGCCGTTTCCGCACCCAGCACCAGAGCTGGCCGCATTCCCTATCTGGAGCAGATGTGAGTGGTAGCTTGTGGATAAACTGCACCGAATCCGGACCGAAGCCGTTCCGTAGGCAGTATGAGTCTGGCATTACTAACACTTGGCTCACATCAAATCCCTACGAGGAAAGTGGTGAATCCTCTGTGTTTGATGTCAGTCAAACTAAACAAGCCAAGATAAATACAGCTAACAGAGTTAAAAACACAGCACGGATGAGCAGAACCAGGAGGATCGATCTGTCTGTCCTTCCGTCCGTCCGTCTGTCCGTCAGCATTAACACCAGTAGTACTCAGTTTATCCACCAGAGGGCAGAGTACACCTATAGGATTCAAGACAAGTGCAAATCCTGTCACATGGTAGAGCTTTAAGAAACTTGGAGACATGTGAAACAGATGTAGAGTTAGGGACTAATACTCCTTCAATTCAAACAGTTACATTTCCTGTTACTTTCATGACACATCAGTGGAAATAGACTCTTCAACTTTTGTATGTTTGTTTATCTCTACAGGAGCTTAACAGTTTTTCATCTGCATCCCTTCACTGAGTCTGTTGTTGAAGCCTCTGAATGGAAGGGTGTTCAGCATCAAAGTGATGTCCTCTGTGCAGCATTCCAACCTCCACAGACTCTTGTCACAGGTGTGGGCTTTTCGATAGGTCATCATGGTTTCTCTGGTTTAACCCCCCCGCAAAAAACAAAAAAACAAAACAAACAATAAACTGTAAGAAGGGCTTTTTATTACCTCACCTATTGAGAATCTCATCACTGCAGTTGCCTTTGAATGCCTACAGTCTTGTGCAGAGTGCGTGTCTTGGAGAAGGAGCTCGGCAGAAAGAGAGAAATAAACAAAGGCAAAAAAATTAAAGAGAATTTTTAAGGAGAAACTTCAATGAAACAGAAAAACAACTTGAAGTAGTTATGTGCTGATTATAGTAAATGTTCTTATCAAAGGAACCGAGCTCGATTTTTCTTTCCAAGCTGGAACTAGCCAACAGTTTTTTTGGTGTGTGCATATCTAGGCAGAGAGAGAGAAAATATATTTCACAATTCACACACAAGCTCATTGACATTTACACTCGTGTAGCTTTGCACACCTAAATAAGTGCTTCAAAGTTTTTGATCTAAAGTTTTATTCACTCAAACATCAGCTGCTGGAGAAATCCCATCACTTCCCAAGGCCCCCCTCCCGTGAATACTGCCCCTCGAGCTGCCTGAATAAAATGGTGAATAAATTCCTGTAACTCTCGCAGTCAAATGCACATTTTCACCGAGACATTTTTAGAAAGTAAAATACTACAAACGTTGGTGCTTACTGCCTTGCTTCGGACTCTTACAGCTCGGGGTGTGTGTGTTTAATTTGCAGGGGCACCGCAAACACGTTGCGCAGCTCCTGGTGTAACATTGTTACATCACTTTGTTACAGTCAGTTGTTTTCCAGGAGAGAGTGGAGCAGCAGCTCAGAGTGCAGGATTCAGGAGGATTACTGAGAAATAAGTGAATTAAGCCAAAAAACACTCTGGGGGGGGGAAGTTAATAAGGAAATAACATCATAACATGGTTAAAAGCTTGATTTTTGCATAGGACCTTTAAATTCTTTTCTGTAAACCAAAAGTCTGAAATCACATAATCATGTATTACAATATAAAAACACTTTGTGCTTCTTTTCTTCCAATCACTATTTTTATCCTGTTTCTTTGAGCTCTCTGTAGAATCTGGAATGTGTATCCAAAGTTTGTTGACCTGATATTTTAGGGCTTTAAAGGTCTTGTCAACTTTTGCAATTGTGTCTAGCAGATTAAAACCAGCAGTTTTAAAACGAAAACAAATTGTTTTCTTTACTTTTTTTGAAGAAAATCAGCAGCATCCTTAGAAAATACGGCTGGATTTTGCAACCAAAGCGTAGTGAAATCCCAGCAAGACCCTTCAGCTCTTACTGCGTCTTTAGACTTTCTTGCCTCGAGGATACAACCCTTTAGTTTCTGGTCCACTTTCATTACCATCAAACTACAAACAGCCAGCACCAAATTTGTCCCAGCATGCTCTTCATTTTGATAAGCTGCATGTCTTTGGTTTACATAGTAAAAAAGCACAGATTCATTTCACAAGTCTGTGCAAGCAGAGAGCAAAATACACTGCAGTGCTTTTTTGGGGGGTTTTCCATGGCAGCTGATCCACCCCAGAGACGAGTCCTGAAAGCAATAAACTGAGGGATGAAGGTGGAAAGTAGATAAAAAAAAAGGTGCTGTTCACAAAGCTGAAGTGAGAAGTAGTTCAAAATGAAATGAATAGCTGGAACAAAAGCTCAACGCATGATCAAGATTCAGAACTCAGAAACTCTTCCAGTTTTTTTTTTTTTTGTCAAAGTTTTCAGCTCCCCTTCATGAATATATTTTACTCCCAGCTCTCCACTTTCACTTTTGCTTTTTAAAAAACCTAATCCTCCTAGTTTTTCCTGCTGCCTTTATTTTCAGGCTGCACACGCACACACATGCACACACACAATTTAAATTTAAATGCTTGTTTAAATTATGTCTATTAGAGCTTTCTCAGTGTGGGAGGAAATGAATCAGCATAATTTCTATCTTTATGGTCTATTAGTGTCTGTGCTTGTTTAGACGGCCCAATTGTGAGAGAGGTTTGTGAAAGGAAAAACAAAACAAAAAAACGTATTACATAATAAAGACCTAACATTTCTTGGAGGCATGCTTGTTGCCTGCTGCCTTTCATGCCAGGGTTTTAAACTAAGATCATCTTATATTGGGAAATGATGAAGTTATAGCTGTTTTGGCTCAAATTTAGAAAATAATGTCATGGTAAAATTGTGCCTATTAGCATTGTTTTGAATGACTCAGCTGTTACCACATAAAACTGTAGCTTAATAGCTGCATTTTATTTTTGTAAAAATCTGGGGTCATCATAGATGAGGTTGAGTCCCAAAAGTTAATCATTTATAGATGCACATCCTGATTTCGTTCAACTCTACCCACTTGTTCATGGGACATTTTGATAACAAGACAGAGAACACTTAAAAATGGGATTCACCTTTCAGTAATCCATACAGAGGTGACATCAAAGTTTCTGTATGGAACATGCCCATTGGGACATTAAAGGGCTTCTTCCAAAGAGATCCCAAATATCTCTCAGGGACGTTTTGAACATTATATTGGAGAGACCTTATGAGTCAGACACAGTGACTGAGACATGTTGAGATGAGGCTGAAAAAGAAGCAAAGAGAGAACAACAACCTTGGATGGTTTTCAGGAATGAATGGCCCTTTAATGGTCAGGACACAACATCTTTAGGTCAGCTACTTCACTGATGTTGTTAAAGAGGCCCTTCCATTAAAAACTGTTTTTCTGAGGTTTCTGTTGAATATTTTAGCTCCACAGGTGTTCTTACCTTCATAGTGGGTGTGAAAACAGGTCAACAACTTCTCTTTCAGTTTTTATCTCTCAAACTACGCAGGTGGCGATAACACCTGAGTTCTCCCGTGTCTGAACGGCCTGTATCTGTTTTGTCACAACTCCTTTGTTTGTTAGTATTCGGCAGCTCCCGCAGTTGAAACCCGCCTAGCATGCTGCTGGCTAAAAGCTGTAGCATAAGATGTATCAAACAGGAAGAGAACGCCTGGTGCTACCATGCTCAGCAGGGCAGGAAACAGTATACCTTGCTCTCATAGGCTAGTATGTTAGCCAATCAGAGTCCAGTAAATTCAAATAATGAATATGAACAAGCTGTTGCTCAAGGCCTGATGGAACAAGCCGGAACCACCTGAATTTTCACCCAGACAGATTGAAAGATCTGATAAGTGTTTCCTGACATTTTTTAGATATAAAATGTTTCATATTACTGGTTAATACTTAAGAAATAACCACAAAGTCCTGAAATTTGTATGAAATGGCCTCTTTAAGATCATTAACCTGCTGCATAAGCTCCAGTTTACTGTTACAAACTGATGACTGGATATTCTATTTCAGGATTTTCTGGTAGAGGATAGACTCAGTTTTATTAGTTACAGCATATCATTCAGGTTCTGAAGCAGCAAACCATGCTTGATTGTTGGTTTGATGTTTTGAAAAACAACACAAAACATTGTTATACAATGTTACACCAGATGTAAGAGGATTTACACCTTCAGAGAAGTGCTACTTTTGTAAGTTTTTTGATAAATGTGAGACCGCCCTTCGTGTTCTTTCTGGGAAACATTAATTTTGGCCTATAGGAACTCTCCAGCTGAAGCCATTTTTGCCCTGATTCTCTGTGTAAACCTCGGTCCCAATGACCCGTATGAACTTCTGCAAATTCATTATGAACAATTTTTGTACTATTTCATACAGCCTTCATAATACAGACTTACAGCAACCTTACAAGAATCTGGTGTTCATGACCCATTCAGAAGTTCATGGTCAGGTTGATGGTCCAAGAACGCCACAAAAACCCTTTGAGTAGGAACGCCAGGCCTTCCAAACAACCTATGTACTTTACATACTTTATTATTTACTTCTAAAATAGTAAATTCTATGTTTTTAAGGACATAGAATAGACAATGAAAAAAAACTGTTGTTTCCAGAAAATTACACTAACTTTTAGCTTTTCATGATGTGTGTGGAAACAAGATGCAACAGCTAAGCAGAGGTGTTACTGTCCCATCCAGCTGGAGTACAGTATGATGTACACTGAACGCACACTGAACATTGAACTCATAAAAGTGATTTGTGCAAAAAAGTTATAACTTGAGTATCACGCGTCGTATGACAAGATGGTCTTTGGTCGACTGAAGGAAGGTTCCAAAGCACCGTATGAAGACAGCAAGAACTCTGCAGCCAGCGTGCAGCAGAAAATCACATCATATTTTGAAGACTTCCTTAAGTTACTCATGCGGCAGCCAACCTCCTGTAGGAAACGGCGCCTGCTTGTACGGATCATTGTGACCGAGGCGTTACTGTTGAATCATGAACTCTGACTTTAACTGTAGAAAGTGACATCTGCAAATATTTTTCTATGTTCTTCTGTGACCTTCTGCATTGTTGTTGTTGATGCGCTCTTGGAATGTCTTTGATTGACTAGCTGGTCTTGAGAGGTTCACCATTTTTCCATGCTTTGTCCATTTTTTTTTGGCAAAGGACTCTCAATGCTATTTGCTGGAGCCACAAATCCTTAAAATGGTTTTATAACCCATTCCAGACTGATAGATGTTAGTAACTTTGTTTCTCATCTGCTTTAAATTGAGGTACTTTTTCATATGGGGCCAGATTGGCTTAGACTTTATTTTTTTTTATAGATACAAGGAAATCATCATATAAAAATATATTTTGTGTTTGCACATGTGATCTTTGTCTGATTTTAAAGCCCAGCGAAAACAAATCTCGAAGAAGGCAAATACTTTTCCAAAGCACTGTGCGTTTTTTTAATCTCCTCACATAAACCAACTGAGCACCACAACAACATGTGAAAAGCAAGAGGACATTATTTAAACTAGTTCATTCCGCAGGGCAAGTTATGCACTAGTGCCGCCAAGTGAAAACAGTAGTAGCGTCATGGCCACCAGTGATAAAAGTCAATTTAAAGTTCTGTTTGGACTTTTATGTACTCGTGAGGACTGTGTGCATTTGTTTGTACATTTTTTTTATTTTTTTTTTAATTTGTGTGTGTGTTGATGTTTGTTTGTGTCTCCAGTTGCAGCAGGAACCTTTGCTTTATTTGGGACTGAGTTTTCTCATTCATATTCAGAGTCTTTGCAAAGTTCTGCTTGACTTCTCGTACACACACACACATCAGGATGCATGTACACAGGGGGTTCTGTGTAACTCCTGGAGTCTCAACCCTCCTTTTCACTCTTCGACTTTTCTCGGATCCTTTAATCCTCTGTGGCTGACTAACTTTGCAAGCAAACAAACACCAACTTATCTGAACTTTGATTGACGAATGGAATGTGTCACAAATCCAACTACAGGATTAGAAATCTGAATACTTTGATATCGAAAACCTGATTGTTTTTTTATCTACATGTATAAATTGGGTGTTTTAGCATCAGTGCTACACATAAAATTTGATTATTATGGGTTATTTGAGATTATGTTACTTCACATGGTTAAAATACGATAAATATTCCTCTGTTTTTTCTTTCTTTCTTTCTTTCTTTCTTTCTTTCTTTCTTTCTTTCTTTCTTTCTTTCTTTCTTTCTTTCTTTCTTTCTTTTCTGGCTCAAATTGGAATTTATAAGGAAAAAATGTATGATGGGAAGGATTGCATCACATTCTTCAGAATCATGTGCATTTATTTTAGTAAGTTTAAGCTTGTAGTGAATCTGGAGAGACAAAACTGAAAACGAAAAAGAAATGACAGACGTTTTAATTAAAAAATACCCCTTACCCCTCCTTTTCACTGGACGTGCAACAGACGCGCAACATTACTGACGTGTGGCTGATAGCCGCCATTAAAGTCAATGAGACCGTTCACACTGTACGCGAAGCAGCGTGCATAAGCCGTGTCTTTCAGCAGTTCAGTTTGGACCAGACAGGAAATCAGGCGTTCGTACCTAGAAGTTTCAAAATAAAAGGACACGTCCAGATTTCCTTTTGCGACATTACGAGAAAGTACAGTATCTGTGACGGGTTAGAAGTCTGTAGGTGGTGTTAAAATTAAGCCACATACCTTCTGGGTACATGTCATCTTTCTCCCTGCTTGTTGTTGTGTGTACTGACACAATCACGTGTGTTTTTGCTATTCTGGTGAGATTTTGTGATCTCCCAAGACCAGATTAGACTTCTCTTTTTGTTTTATCATTAGCTTTGCACCCATGTGACTGGTTGTATGTAACATTTCCTGCTCTAACACTGTAAAAAAAAAATCTCACAAATTGAAATTATTTAAACAAAAACAAAGATTTAGATATTGTTCTGGGACCTGATGATTGCTAGAGCCTGCTTAAGGCCTACATTTGATTCAGCAATGAAATCACAGATTTTCTAATTTATGTTTTTAATATAGTTATTTTTATATACCTTTGCTGTCTTTTTTCTTTTAGCTTACATGGTTCATTGGTTTTATTACTTTCTCTCAGCATTTTTATTGTGGTTGTGATCCCAGAACCTTTATCAGCCAATAAAAACATCATTTTTTTCATTCTTTAGTTCAGTAAAATTGTAACTGTTCATAGTTGCTTTTTATTGTAATGTCCATATAATAGTGCCACAAAGGAGGCATTTTCTGCTTATGAATTAGCGGAATAGCTACACCTACTCATAGTTAAAGGAGCATAGAAATGAGGTTATTGCAATTGTGTATTACTTCATAATTATCTAGACTTCCTCAATGCTTTTTAATGGCAATTCAGTCAAGAAACTCCACAGTTTTATGCATCTAGCCTCAGGTTTTTCAAAAGAAAGACATAAAAATCAAATATGTTTTTAGTTGTGTCGAGTCAATCTACAGGATTTCTATACAATGCATTTTTGTTGTTCTTTATGTGTTATGAAATCAGATGGGCATCAGGATATGTTTGCAAGTTAAAAGGGGAAATTAAGTCAAGTGCATCTGAAAGCCTAGTTGTATGTAGAGGATGGAGATATCCACACTCTCTCCATCCCTCTGACCACTCCAGCCTTGCATACTCACAGACACCAACGACATAATAAAAGTAGCTTGAAGTACAGATGCTGGCCCTAGGCTGCATGAATAATGCAGACAGCCCACACTCTCATAAACTTTACACCCTTTTTCTCACACATAGCTAACGCACTCATCACACATCTTTTAACTCCCAATGTTACACTGCAGAAACATCAGATTAGAATCATTTTATATAAATAGGCATGTGCATCAATTGTATTGGTTGCATCTTTTATTTTGTTTTTGCCATTTTCATATTTTCATTTTAATATTTGGGGAAAAGACGCAAAACAGATGAAAAGTGTGAGGAGAGAGAGATAAAGAGTAAATTTGACACTTTTTGTGGAAAAACTTTGGTCACCCATTGTCTCTGCTGTGGTTTGTTTAGGAAGTTACGATGGACAGATCATTGTGTGGAACAGCAGCACAGAAAAGGCTGTAAAGAAACTGCAGCACCAAGGTGAACACAAAGATCTTAAAGGTGTGATGACATCACTGTTTAAACTGGCGTAAAGCTATTTCATGTAGTAGATATGCCTGCATATGTCAACTCACAAAAGAATTTGATTAAAAAACTAACACGGCGGGGGTGTACGGGCAGGTCAGAATCCTCTTCTCAGCAACACGGTTCCTTTCATTAATGATATGTGGGTCTCCCTGGCTGACTTCGCTCTGATTGGCTACAACCATTGCCCGCAGCAAGCCTTTCTTCTCGACTCCGTCAACAGTCCAGTAACATGGCGAGTGGACGTTTACAACCGTATATGTTCGCGCCTGAAACGTCTTCTGAGGAAGACGGAGGGGTGAACACATAAAACTCAACTAATCACATGAGCGAATAAACAGTGCTGTCAGATGTTATCAATGAAAATAGATTCACAATATGGTATGATAAACCTGTTGCTCACGGACATTGTTGCTAGAGCGGCTATCACATGCTAGCATCATGAACTCTTCAGACCACGAACAAACGTTTATCAGGCAAGGCAGCATTTTATTAAATAAATAAACTTACAGGTATTGACGATGTGGTCGCCTCCTTCAGGGTTGGTAAGGCAAGGCAAGGCAAGGCAAGGCAAGGCAAGGCAAGGCAAGGCAAGTTTATTTGTATAGCACAATTCATGTACAGGACAATTCAAAGTGCTTTACATGAAACAAAAGCATAAGTAAAAGAATGAAAACATGATTTAAATAAACAGAATTAGAACAAAGGACAGCTTAAAAGCAACCGTGTGGATTTGGACTTTCTAATGAAACTTTATGTAAATGCAGCGGAGAACAGGTGGGTCTTTAACCTTGATTTAAATAAACTGAGTGTTTCAGCTGATCTGAGGCTTTCTGGGAGTTTGTTCCAGGAATGTGGAGCATAGAAGCTGAAAGCAGCTTCTCCATGTCTGGTTCTGACTCTGGGAACTGATAAAAGACCAGATCCAGAAGACCTGAGGAGTCTTGTAGGTTCATACTGGGTCAGGAGGTCACTGATGTATTTTGGTCCTAAACCATTCAGAGCTTTATAGACCAGCAATAGAACTTTAAAGTCTATCCTCTGACGGACAGGCAGCCAGTGTAAAGACCTCAGAACTGGACTGATGTGGTCCACTTTTCTGGTTTTAGTGAGAACTCTAGCAGCAGAGTTCTGAATGAGCTGCAACTGTTTAACTGATTTTTTAGGAAGACCAGTAAAGATGCTGTTACAATAATCAAGCCGACTGAAGATGAATGCATGGACTAGTTTTTCCAGGTTTTGTTGGGACATTAAATCTTTTATCCTAGAGATGTTCTTCAGGTGATAATAGGCTGATTTAGAGATTGCCTTAATGTGTTTTTCAAAGTTTAGGTCTGAGTCCATCACTACACCCAGATTTCTGGCCTGGTTGGTGGTTTTTAGGTGTATTGACTGAAGCTCTGTGGTGACCTGCAGTCGTTTCTCTTTGGCTCCAAAAACAATCACCTCAGTTTTATTTTTGTTCAGCTGAAGGAAGTTGAGGCACATCCAGTCATTAATCTCCTCAACGCATTTACTGAGAGCCAGTACAGGACCTCGGTCTCCTGGTGACATTGTGATATATAGCTGTGTGTCATCGGCGTAGCTATGGTAACTAACATTATTGCTCTTTATGACCTGGGCCAGTGGGAGCATGTAGATGTTAAACAGAAGAGGCCCCAGGATGGAACCCTGGGGAACTCCACAAGTAATTCTGGTCTGCTCAGATGTAAAATTACCTACTGACACAAAATACTTCCTGTTCTCCAAGTATGTTTTAAACCAGTTTAGTACAGGACCAGAAAGACCCACCCAGTTCTCCAGTCGTTGTAGTAATATAATGTGGTCGACTGTATCAAACGCAGCACTGAGATCCAGTAGAACCAACACCGACATTTTTCCACCATCTGTGTTCAGACATATGGTAAAGAATTTTTAATTAAAATCAGTTTCTTTGACAATCCCAACTTGAATTCATCCAAGTTATGGAAGCAGTCCTCTGTGAAGTGAGCTGAACATATTTTCTAATTGAGGTTATAACTGCGTGGCACTTCTCCATAAATGAACTTCAGCCACTCTTCTCTTGTTTTTTCATCCTTCGGGAGTGAGTGTAAACTTCCAGCATGGGTTGAGCATCCTTGGACACAACAGGTCCCCGTTTGCGTAGCCATCTCTTCTCAAGAGCAGCAGCACAAGCTAGCGCAACGCAGCTACCGGTGTATGGGCTGGGGGTGGGGTGGGTGGGGGGGACTGTTTACTTCACTGTGCACTTTTATTGGACGCTATGAAGTACGTAGGATGAAATGCCACGTAGGAAAAAATGGTGCTTTCCGATTCAACCGTTTTTTAAATATGAAACAAAGCGGACCGCCCACAAACTGGAACTTCGATACTCGCTTTGGACGTTCACACGGCCTCATCAGTGCACAACACATCATGATATACCCCAAAAACCTCAAAAAAGTGCATTTTGATGTCATAATCCCTTTAAAATAGTGCAGAGGTATAACTTCACCTAGTGCAAATGATTATATTTGCAGTCTTAGTTTGTAAGAAAAAATAATAAAGAGTGATATTTATTTCCTAAAATAATTCCCAACTTCCAACTTTGTTCTCTTTTTACTTCAACATGTTGCTACACTGACACATCATGGACGCCTCCTGGACATTTAATCTGATCAGAGAACTCTGGTGCCATCAGCAGATTGTTCTTCATACCAGGTCGTGCTTCAGCCAAAGGTAAAACAATAAAAAACTTCAGATCAACCGTGCAGACTTAGATCTGAGGTGTATTATTACTTTTTTAATCAGAAAAATATCCCATTCATTTACATAGAAAAGGCAGGACTTAAAACTTGTAGGCCTACTGCAAACAGCCACTAGGGGGCTCTTTATTTTTACATTTTATTTTCATTTCAACTTCCATACTGTGTTCCTGTGAATAGTTTAAGGTGCAATATGGAACATTTTCATAAAAAGCAAGATTTTTAACAAAATAATTCCTCCACGGGGTGTTTAGAGTGGTACAGAATGAACGTACAGTATTTCTTTTAAACACTATATTTGAAGTAAAATATTGTTGATTCTGACGGACCCCACGTTGACATTATGTTTACATCTACCAGCCAATAGCTGAACCATTGCCGGTTGCCTAATACCGTCAATAGTCTGTAATAGTGAGGCCGGTACTGTGGAGGGTGGTGGAGTCGGAGGGTCGAGAAGCTGCTTCAGAGCCCCAGGGATTTCGTTGTCCTTCTTGTGGGAGGATCGAGCGGAGAGGTTCAGGGGCCAGGGTGGGTTTGGGTGAGGAATTTCCGCGGCATCGGAGCACATGTGGGGTTATGAGCCTGGCATCCCGACTGCTGGAGGCCTTGTTTTGTTGTTGTGGCTGTGGCATTCATGAACCAGATGGTTCTGTGGTGTTCTTGTTCCAAATTGTACCTTTGACACAGTCTATAACAAGAATCATGCAAAAAAGTTACAAATACAGTTTGTTTTAAAATCAGAGGGTCATATTCTGAATGGCTGGGCTCATGAAATTATAGGAGTTACAGATCCGTCACAAACCCAGGAGTACATGTTGCATTTAAAATAATGACTTTATGCAGGTTTCTTGAAGTTAATAATCAGGAATTTAGGAGCCATGACTGGGAGATTTTTTTAGAAATAGATTCCAGAGTGAGAAAATCTTGAAATGTCACTATTGTGTTTTAGTCAAAACAGAAACTTTCAAAATAAATGATGTCATAGCCTCGGACCTAACCTACAATCCGTCTTCAATTTCTTTTGCTGTTATGTTAACTGTTTATACCAAGACTGAACTCTTTATGGACATGGTCAAACCTTTCTTTTGCAAAAAGGCCTGGTAGAGTTTTTCAGCTAGATGAAGATATTTCTTTAAGGTACAGTATGTCATGTTCAGAGGATATATTTAAAAATTAAAAACAAAAAAATAGTTTGTCAAATCTGCAAGATGCAGAAAATATAAATTTCTTGAGCACTTTTTTCATCTTGTTCAGACTTTTTACTATATGAATATAATTTTAAATAACAAATTCATTGAGACAGTCAAACTAAAATGATTCTGAAGTCTTTATTAAATTATTCTCAAGGTTAAGTAACTACAGTTTTTGGTCACCAAAACTGTTCAGTTGCTTGGTTACAAGATTTATTGGATGTCCACATATCTGCCTGACTGAGAGTCTGAGCTTAAGTTGTCCCAGATTTGATCCTGATGAAATCACCGTCAAGTTGTGATGACCTTAAAATGGTTTGACAAAACAGAAATCACAGGTTTATAAAGTAAAGACATGTGAAATGAAGTTGGAGATGGGATTTTATCAGCAAAACTATTTTATAATGAAAAAATAAAGACTTTCAAATGTAGATTTACAACAACAGACTTCGGTCATTTTTTTAGATGTAACTATTTAAGAATGTCCCTTTAGGTGGTGCAGATTTGGTGTCCTGTGGTGCTTTTGGTTTGGTCCAGCTGTGGAATGTCCACCATGGCCAGCTGATGGGACAGTTCACCGCTCACAACAGGGGCCTGGGGTCTATTGTTATGGCTGTCAGCCCCTGTGGGAAATATTTAGTCACAGCTGATAAAGAAGGAACAGTCAAGACATGGGACATAGAGGTAGGTTTTTTACAACACACATGCATTAGACCAAACATCACTATCCATCTAAGCATTCATTCACCCATATACTCTACTCACTTGATACTGCTCAGGGTTGCAGAGTGTCCCTCTATCTGTAGTTGAAACAAAAGTGGGTCACACCCTGAACAGGTTGCCACTTCATCACAGGACACACAAAGACAAACAACCATTTCACAATCCCAGTAACATCTAGAGACAATTTAGATTCACAAATTAACCTAATGGTGCTTTTCCACTTAACCCCACCCGGCTCCACTCAGCAAGGTTTGAGAGCATTTCTGCTATCCATTTTTGGGGCTGAACCGCGTTTATTTTTGTATCATGATCAGGGCTTAGTCTGTCCACGGCGACCGTTGGGCAGTGATTGGGTGACGCTAGCACACACACCTCTTCACTGCTGGCCTTTGATCAGCGTGACGAAAAGAGCCAGAAGTTAAATAGCGAAACAGTTAAACTTTTGAAAACATTTGCTGTTGTTACTGCTCTTGTTACAATTAGAGAGTTGGATGGAGCAACACGAAATGATAACGTTTTTAAAGAGGCCATTTCACGCAAATTTCATGACTTTGTGGTTATTTCTGAAGTATTAACCTGTAATATGAAACATTTTATATCTAAAAAACGTCAGGAAACACTTATTAACAGATCTTTCAATCTGTCTGCGTTAAAATTCGGGTGGTTTCATCAGGCTTTGAGCAGCAGCTCGTTCATATTCATTATTCTAATTTGCTGGACTCAGATTGGCTAACAAACTAGCCTATGAGAGCAAGGTATACTGTTTCTTTGCTACGTCTTATGTTAACAGCTTTTAGCCAGCAGCATGCTAGGCGTGGTTTCAACTGCTGGAGCTGATGAATACTAATAAGCAAAGGAGTTGTGACGAAACAGATACAGGCCGTTTGGACTCGGGTTTATCACCACTTGCGTAGTTTGAGAGAATAAAACTGAAAGAGAAGTTGTTGACCTGTATTCACACCCACTATGAAGAGTAAGAACACCTGTGGAGCTAAACTATTCAACAGAAACCTCAGAAAAACATTTTTATTGGAATGGCCTCTTTAAAAATCTCTCAGACTCCATGGCTGCTCATGGTTTTCAGCAAACTTCGAAGCAGTGTCGAGAGAAGCTGAAGAAGATGAAAGCAGACTACCATGCTGTGAAAGACCACAACAGCCGGAGTGAAACCTAAGCAAAACCCCGCCCTCGTCCACCTTTCACCCTCACGTCTGTGAACACAACAGAAACATAATACAAGTCATGTTGGGCCAAGTTGGGCGGTGCTGAGTAGATACCAGTGGAAAAGCGTCATAAAACATGCATGTTTTTGGACTGTCAGAGAAAATCCCATTCATCCACATGGAGAACATGCAAACTCCCTCTAGCTTGGGGTTGAACCCACAACCATTTGTGCAGACCCCCAAACTGCATTAGTTCATGTTGATTCCATGAAAGTATCTTTGCAGGACAGAGAGTGACATGGACAGTGATGAAGTTTGGTGAGCCAGAGGAAGTGATACAGATCAAGATGAGTACTGTAATGACCAGCAAAGAAGGATCAGATTAGATCAGACATGTTGTTCAAAATGTCCTTCCCTGCAAGCCTTCATGCAACCTGCTGAAGTCGTTTGAAAAATGTACCTTGATGTATTAGCAGAAACAATCTCCTCGTCAGAATCAGCTTTGGTTTTCCATTGAAAACAATAAAATATAGTAAATGACCACCAAAATTGGACAAATCAGAGAGGATTTTCATTTCATTGCACGTTTGGAAAATGAAGAGTTTCCTGATACCTCAAGAGACCTCTTGCCTCTGCGACATAGATTATGGAAACTGGGATTGTGTCATTGGTGCGAAACGGGGCTGCATCACTGTCATGCTCATAATCACAGTAAAAGAACATCCTCTTGGGTATTATGGCCACAATATTCAGAGCTCAGCCCTCTGTCACAGTTTGTAAGTGGGGATGAATTCAGATAGTTATGTTTCATTTGGCTTCCAGTTTAATATATGGAGATTTATGTATATATGTAACAGGGCTGAAGAAGTTGGGGTGAGCTCAGTATTCTGGGAAAAATCCTGTCCTGTGGCAAGTCTGGAGCTATTTGAATTTGGATGGATGACTAACACGAGGGCAGAGTGTTTTCCATTCTCAGACAGAGTACGTCACAATGTTGGTCTCTTGTTAAATGGGTATGATGAAATGTTTGTGGATTTATAGTAAATGTTTATATGTTTGTTCTGATTGGAAACGACGAAGGAGAGAAAAGATGTTGGAGTTTATTAGAGATGTTGATCGTTAACTGTCAGTGACATGCAGTGAAGTTCGCTCCTCCATCAGAGTCACATTTACAATCATAAGAACTCAACAGAGTATCTTATTCACTATTCAACCGGCAGCATGAATACTGACTACTGGTAATAATTTGTTTAACATTAGCGTTCCTCTCTTTCACTCACCTAGAAAAAACTTTTTTATTGCAAAGGGAGACAATAGATATAGCAAATTTGCTCTAAAAAGTTCATACTTATTGTAAACAAATAAAAGAAGATGAGACGTGTGAAGCACAAATTAAATGTTTGACCCTCAGTTAGATTTCTAGTTTTAACAGTATTTTTTTTTTTTATATTCTGGTGCTTTAGTAGATTTTAATAAAAGTTGTTGATCAACAGGATGAAAAGAAAAAGGAAAATAATTCACTGAAGGTCAAAATGTAGTTTTCAAATACTACATTTTTTTGACTCATGCTCAGTTTTTTTTTTATTACTATTTGTAGTCTCACCTTTGTTTGTATATAAAGTTGTTTGAATAAAGCTGTTACTTGGTTGTAAAAGTCCTCATTATTTTCTTTTACTGTTACAAGTCTCAAACTGCTGTAGGACTCTTGACTTTCTGACTTAAGCGAATGCATTTGGCGCTGAATGTCAACTGGCTCTCTGTACAGCCCGACCTCACGTGAAATACGACCGCATTAGTCGATTTAGAAAACGACATTATAATCTGTATGTTACCCCTATCTGCAAGCTCTAAACTTAACCGATACGCTTTTAATGTTAAATATTCGGTTTTACAGTGTGTCCATGTGTGTCTTTACATTTTAAAGCTAACCTTTGTATTAAAATGAGAAGTGGAACTTCGCGCATGTGTATTTGTCAGCTCCCCTGGGAAGGTGCGCGCATGCGCTGTCAGTAGTACGTCGCTGCGGAGCCCGGAAAACGCTCCGACAGGTCGTATTTTTTGGAGCGTTCAAAATCAACCTATATGGTCATATAATGTGCGAACAGGTTGCTCTGTAGGAGGACAGCAGCAACAAGCACCTACCAGCTCATGTCGGCCCCCTGCATGACTTTTTGTCACAGTCTTACGTTAAAGACATTTTACAGACTGTAAAACGTCGTGTTGTATAACAAAATCTTTCTTTACACTTGCTGCTGAGAAACAGAAATGGGCATTTGTCACATGACCCAGTTTGTAAAGGATCCTTCGTTAAGAGGTAAAGCTTGTCTCGTCACTGATGTTCTTATGTTTGCTACCTTCTGTTCGATCAAGAAATGTGCCAAATAAGCCATTTTTACTGAAGAAAATGTTTCAAATGACTAGAATCATACAGAAAATACATTTATAATAACACACCTGTCTACAGACATTCATATCTATTTAATGTAATCATTAACTGTTATTATTAACCATTTATTTACTTTTACATACAAAATAGGCTACATATAAATTATTCACACTAATCTGTGCCATAATTTTTATTTGCTATAGAAGTAAACATAAATATGTTGGTTCTGAAAGGAATAATTAGCATTTCCAGTCATAGTTTTACTCAAATTTTTGGGCTAATTATATTTAATTTTACTCTAATATTTGACCTCTAACACAGACAGAAAGTGCACACACATCTAAAGAAAGAGAAATATCAGCAATGCAGATTTTTCACAACATGCTTGTTTTGCTTTGCTCATACCGAGGTAATTAATGCAGATTAATATAATTAATACATCACGCGTGTCAGCACAACAACAATCTGTTTCTAACTTTGCAACGCAAACAAAAATCCTTTGCACTAAACATGAGCCTTTACAATACTTATATAATATATTTGATCACACTCATCATGACGAGGGTTAGTTTTAGAAATTGCTATATAATTTTGGGAGATTGCAGAGTCTAAGATTTTATTTAGAAAACACCCCAAACCTTGTACTTAATGTTGTTCTTCACATGGCTTTGAGAAAGCATGTTTGTCTTCATTATTCTGCTTGTAGGAGATATTATTTTTCATTCATTTTGCCTTTGAATTATTGAGTTGAAGTAACAAATGTTAATGAAAACGGCTGTAGATCCTGTTGTAAAGTGACATTTTTGAGCAATCTGAAAATGTACAGAACTTTTAACTGTATTGTCGGGGAAATTGTTCCTAGACACCAAACACAGTTAAACCCTCAGACAGCAGAAGAACCACGAACAAAGATTCTAAAGTTTAGAAATTTTTCTTGCCAATGACTGAGTACCAACAGTATACTGCAGTTTATAGCATCTCCACACTCACTAAATAAGACATTAAAAATTGGATATTATATAGAGGAGGTTCATGAAGTCCGTCCCTCTAACAGATAACAAAATCACATGTTGATTTTCCCACCAAGGTGGCCTTGGTTTTGAAGCAGCACACATACAGATCAAAATTTATTACATTGGCCTTATCCTAAAGCAGGACTCCCTAATAGAGGCCTACTCACATAGATCTTGGAGCAAAAGTTTCTACAGATCTAAGGATAAGTTTCTACTTCTATCGTGGGAGAGAATCACTTATTCAAGGCTCTCCTGCACTAAAAGATTAACACTTAGATATTTACATGTTAAAGTAAATATTAAAATCCTGATGAGAATAAACATATTTTTCTTACATGTATTTTTTGTGTATTTAAAACTGTTTTCTCTGTCTTTTAGCAGTACTGTCTCAAGCCAGATGAAGAAATTAACGGAGAACTCCCCAAATTACTGCTAAGTTCCCACCTTCACCATGATCATGTGACTCATTTGGAGATATGTAACCATGGCGATGGACTTCTTCTCCTCTCATCATCTTCTGATTGCAGTGTGGCTCTGAGTTACCTGCTTGGAGACACCGTTGGTTTGTTTGGACAGGTAAACACACACATAGCTCATTAAAAATGAACAGCATGAGCCTAAATTTTTAATTAAGACCTGCATGTTTGACTTGTCATTTGGCTTTAGAGGTTTTTCAGAAGCATATAGTTAAAAAATGCTTTCATTTGAACAGTACAGTAGTGCAGGCTGGCTCAGACGGTGCCTAACCTCTAACTCAGCAGCGTGCTGGTGGGTGGAAGTATGAACGTTGTGGGAATGAATGTGAAACCCTGTGTTAAATCACAGTTTGGTGTTTGTGTGTTTGTGTCAAAGGAGGGCCGTATGAAGTTAGCCTGGGGCGATGACTGCTGAGTGTTTCAGCTTGCCTCGGGCCCATACACAGACACAGAGAAATAAATTATTTCCGATAAACTCAACCAAAAAAGAACATAAGAACAGAACGTGTGCACGTACAGTACATGTGCAAAGCAATCAATGTAAGTAATTCTGAATATATACAAATATATAAGCTCTGTGTGTCTAATGTATTATGAGATTTCCCCATTATTCACTCGCTGCCTGGTGTTTACCAGGAGAGGAGTTCTACTAATTAGAGTTTACATCCATATTCAACATCTCAGGTTTATCAAAGGACACGCTGCTAATTATGAATGTATTTATAGCATAGATAATACGGAAACAGTAATTTATATTAAAGAGCGTTCCCCTAAAATTTAATTAGATTGTTAATGCTCATAAAGACTAAGCTGCAGGTTCACATCTTCAAATACAGAAAATCTGTGGAATCTAAATCATTTTTGTTTGTTTTTTCTCCCCGTGTTGTAAATCTAAATTTTCTGCAGATGGACTGTTGGAGGTTGGAAACACTACACCCAGATCTAAACACAGGCGAGGCCACAGCAGAGAGAATAATGATCCCAGCCGAGAAAGATAAAAAGAAAGATGTTGAGCCAGGACATGATGACACTGCAGAGGAGAGAAAAGAGGAAGTATGAAATGAGACTGAGAGCAGTGTGATGCAGATAAAAGTAAATAAAAAAGTCAAATCTGGACCATTACATTATACTGTAATTAACTTGTTAAATTGAACTTTGTATTTATTTATTTTTTGCATGTTTGATAAAACTGTGTTTTTAGCTTCATAGTATGCTGCAGTTCTATGCAGAGGACAAAGATTTAAAGAGACCGTATTAACAAGGTGCATTTATTGGAGCAGTACCACACACATGAAAAAGTTTGCATGCTTGACTGCTCTTTATGCAGTTAATCTTGTAAAACCACATCAAAACTCAAATAAAAGAGCAGTTTGGGTTTAAATGCGGATGTTGGGGTAGCGTCATGGCGTACGGACTACTTCAAGACGCAATATGCGTTATTTCCGATTCTTCTTCCTGTATGACCTAGATTCCTCGCAAATAGAGCATGCACGGAACATACGTTTTAATGGAGTTAAACCGATATGTGGGTTACCCCAGGGGTAAAATTTTTAAATATTCGGGTTTTTGCCAGTGTTTACATGGCCGTGCGTAACCGGGTTATTGTGAATATTCGGGTTTTAAAAGGGTTATTGGCTGCATGTAAACGCAGTCACTGTCAGTTTTTGGTCTGTGGGAAGAAACTGGAGTAAATGTGTACAGGGAGCAAACTCCATGCAAAAACATGTCCAGCAGGTAGTTGAACCCAGGACCTTCTTGATGCCAGGCAACAGAGTAAACTAACTGTTCCACTGTGCAGCTTTTACTATGTTTAGTTCTTTTTTATAATCTGGGTTGCAAACCCCTTCTAGCCATGTCAAGATATTTTAGACTAAGTGGAACATTAGCATACCAGATTATACAAAACTCTTTATGGTTCTTCTTTACTTTGAGTGGAAAAATTAAAATTACATTGTGCCTGCATGAGATAGCGGATGTTGTTAAAAGAATATTTCAGCCACTTTGAGTGTTTCTATGTTAAAGTTATTAACAATAAATGTAAACTTTCCATGCAACTGATTAATGTTGACTTAAAACACTTATAATCTCCAAAATTGCAGTTCATGTGAACTTTATACCACCTTTAATTCCTCATTACACTGTCATGGAATTCCATGTTTTGTTGTGTTATTTTTAATATATGCACAAAGAGCTCAAGATGCAGCAAAAGTCCAGTGTGGAATTCTTGAACATGTCTTTTGAAATATCTTTTTAATGGAAAATGTAATATAGTTTAAAGATTTGTAAAACAACATCTGGGTGAACCTCTGTGAAATTAACTCTTCAAACTGCGTTTATTATTGTGTAAAAAATCAGAGTGAAAATGTCATGCTAATTCAGAGGAGAACTTTACACAAGGATGATGAAACGATGTGAAGAAGAGAACAAATTAAAGCATTTCTATAAGAACAAGTGAGACTTCCAAAGAACTTGATATTTTAGAACAATGATCAACATCTGAAACACATGAAAAGTGTGAGCTGTAGAAATAAGTCTGCTTGGTCCTTAATAGAGTTGGGGGGATGGGGCGGTGGGGGATCAATACTGACTAAGTTAATCTGTGCCTGTCTGTTCTGAGTTTATCAAAAAAAGTTTGTACGGTTGCTTTAGTTGAAGCGCCAACTGGCAAGTCCTGACTTGGCTGCCAGCCAGCAAGTGGGCATGAGGTGAGGAGAGGGAATGGTCTCACTCCATCACAAGCTCTTTCTCTCTCTCTCTCACTGTGTGTGTGTGTGTGTGAGCGCAAATGACTTCAGTATATCAGGGCCGTCATTCACCAGTGAGTGAAAGTGTCAGCACTGTGTTTGTGAGAGTGTGTGTGTGTGTTTTGTTTATGTGAGTCATGGATATTAATGAGTCTGGGCGCTCAGTCTAATCTCCACAGCAACACAAAGTACTCTGGCATTCACCAGAGAAATAAGACACATTCCTACGTGATGCACACATTCCCTGAGCCAAGAACAAGATTTACTACTTTGTATTTTTACGTAGTCATAAAGATTGTCGGAAATCATTAAAAACTAGATTAAAAGAGCGAATGAGGGTAAAATGTCTAATAAGGTAAATTATTTGGTGAGATTTAGATGTTATTTAATTCTTCAGAAAAGGGCCATGCAGGCTCTGTTAAAGAGGCAGGTGCTCGGAAGTTTTAAACAGTATACATACTTAAATCGAATGTGAAGACAAAATTGGCTTGTGTTGTACTTTCCTCTTCAGATCACATCCTCTCTCCTTTTGTTTAACTGATCCAGTATTTTTTTCAGCAATAATTAACAGTTGATGTACATTATCAACAATGTAGAACACCCAGTCTGATCAATAACACTGGAATTAAAAAAACGTAAAGAAGCCATTTGTCGGTGGTTGTCTCTTTTAAAGAAGCCATTTCATACACATTTCAGGACTTTGTGGTTATTTCTTAAGTATCAACCAGTAATATGAAACATTTTATATCTAAAAAACGTCAGGAAACACTGATTAACAGATCTTTCAATCTGTCTGCATTAAAATTCGAGTGGTTTCATCAGGCTTTGAGCAGCAGCTCGTTCATATTCATTATTCTAATTTGCTGGACTCAGATTGGCTAACAAACTAGCCTATGAGAGCAAGGTATACTGTTTCTTGCCCCGCTGCGCATGGTAACATCAGACGTCGTGTCTTCCTGTTTGCTACGTCTTATGCTACAGCTTTTAGCCAGCAGCATGCTAGGCGTGGTTTCAACTGCGGGAGCTGCCGAATACTAACGAACAAAGGAGTTGTGACGAAACAAGTACCGGCCGTTCAAACTCGGGTTTTATCGCCACCTGCGTAGTTGGAGAGATAAAAACTGAAAGAGAAGTTGTTGACCTGTTTTCACACCCACTATGAAGGTAAGAACACCTGTGGAGCTAAAATATTCAACAGAAACCTCAGAAAAAAACGTTTTTATAGGGCCTCTTTAAAAGTGTGTGTGTGTGTGTGTGCATGCGCGCGTGTGTGCTAATCTCCCTTAAGTGGGATATGAACATCAGCTTCCTCACAATAAAAAGGATGTACTTCCTGCAACAACCGAGGAAGTTCAGCCTCCAGTCATCGATGAATGTGCATTTCTACACTTCCATCTTTATTCCTTCCTCACCTCCTCCATCACCATCTGGTTTACTAGAGCTTCGATGGACAAGGGCCGGATGCAGCGTATCATCCGCTCTGCTGAGAAGGTGATTGGCTGCAACCTTCCTTCCCTCCTGGACCTATACACTTCCAGGACATGCACACTTCCAGGGCTCTGAAGCATGCAGGAAAGATTGTGGCCGATTCTTCTCATCCTGAACATAAAATCTTTCAGACTCTCCCTTCTGGAAGAAACTTCAGTCCATCAGGACCCTCTGAAGGAGGCCCACTCAACAGTTATCGTCTCAAACAACCAACACATCAGAGATGATGTTGTAACAAGCTTTCGTGTTGAATCATGGCTGATGACACTTCAAAATCTTGACATTGAAGTGCATCACACCCAAATGACAGTGAGCTCTGACACTTTACTTGTCATGAAAAGCAAATTACAAGCACCCTGGGCAACGACAGTCCATAGTGACAAAGGTTAGTGAAGGTAAACTGAGTTAAACACACTAGTTGTATAAAACCTTATCATAACAAGTGTTAAGTGGTGAGGGTCCATTGAGAAGTAAAACATTATTTCTCATAAAATACCAAACAAAGCATGTAAAAAGTCTTTCATTCATTATATCAGTTTTATTAGACTTGAACAGAAGAAAGACTGGACCAAAGGGCCAGGTGCTCAAACACCTGTAGCACAACAGCCCACCCCCTCCAACGTACGTGCAACACAAACAAACATATGTGGAGATGGAAAAGCAATTACAAGCCGGCAGGTTGATTTTGATTTTAATTGGAGACCTCGCTGCGCGTTCCACCTGTTAGTGTCGACAACCAGCGAACATAAATGTGGGGCTGTCAGCTCTGCAGAACTTCTTCACTCAGCCTAATCGAAATTCCAGCGGCCTAGTCATCAATTCCCTCTCCGAGCTCCTCTAATAAATTGGATGAACAGTTTTAGTGCAAGGTCGTTAAAGGCACTACTTAGTAAAATGCATTTTAGGAATTATGCGCATCATGCAGGGTTTTTTTTCCTCTTAAGCTGCTATTCCAAACCTTCGTCGTGTAAATACAAACATGTCCGTCAGTCAGGAATATCTTGACAAAACTCAAAGCACCAAACAGCTGGTGATAGATCCTAATGATGGAGCTACAGGTCATTTTCATCTGTGCAGAACACGTGCACACACATACATTCATCTTAGATAAGATGAACAGAAACAGAGACGAACATGGTTAAATATGCTGCATTACCCCCCCCCCCCCAACTTCATCTGCAATTCAAAGCAAGTCTAGCATGTAAATTATTTGAGTCCAGAAATTCCCAATTAATTTTATTCACTGTGTGTAAAATATAGGGCCACTGCTCAGCTTCGCTGTGTGTGGAGAAAGTTAGGTTGAATTACGAGGAAGCTGGGCCGATGATGCTGGCCCGCCGCCGCACACCCCTCAGCGCACAATAGTGTTAGCATTTCAAATTGAGTTACACGCTAAACAAGCAAAGCGGCATACGAGTGCTAACTCATCTGTTTATTGCAGGGCCTGTCTTGTTTGTTTGCTTTTTTTATATTTGTTTTGGGGGCATCTGCGCGTGCGATCACGTGTATTTACTTCATATTCTTTGTCTTAATATGAAAACAAATTACATTCCTCAGTGGGTGTGTGTGTACTTGTGTTAGAGAAAGTGTGTGGCAATACCTGTGTGTTCCTTCTCTGGTCTCCTTTTGCAGCAGTTTGTCTATAGGGGCGAAGCACTCATCATGTAAATCAGTGAGCTATTAGGCGAGCTGGCTTCGCTTCCTCTGCTTTCTTATGAAGATGAATAAGAACGAAGCCAGTGATAAAGGAGGGAGGAAAGGAAATGAACTCTGTAAATAAAGTGCCCGGTTACACTGCTCCCCTGGTGCAGGCTTATTGTGTGTGTTTATGTTTTCACATGTATTTTACATGCACAAGTTTATCTTAATTTCATAGTTATCAAGCTGCTGCCGAAAGGCGATAATGTTTTTACATGTGTTTGTTGGGTTGGAGTTTTAATACAATATCTTATGAACTGCTGGATGGAATTTAATCAAACTTTCAATCAACAGATCACAAGAGGTTCATCGACAGCTAGAGTCCGCCTCATCCAACATGGCTCCCAAAACAGGGTGACCTTAGAAAGCAGACAAAATTATTTTAACTCAGTCAATTTTCTAGACATTGATCTAAGATTTGGTGTAGTAGAAGTTGAGAGTATGTACCAAAACATAGTGTCAGTAATTGTGGTACTAATTTGAAATATTGCATGAGGTTGAGTTTTATTCTAAAAATGTAACCTTATATCTGTTGTCCAAATCCTCACTAGTCTTAGTTTTGTTTTGCTGATGTGGTTTGGCTTTGGTTCAGTAGTTTTACATTTAATTTCAGTTAGTTTTGTCATTTGCCATTTCATACAAATTTCAGGACTTTGTAGTTATTTCTTAAGTATTAACCAGTAATATGAAACATTTTATATGTAAAAAACGTCAGGAAACACTTTCAATCTGTCTGCGTTAAAATTTGTCTTGTTCCGGCTCCTTCCGTCAGGCTGCTTCGACTGCTTCGTCAGCAGCTCGTTCATATTCATTATTCAAATTCGCTGGAGTCAGATTGGCGAACAAACTAGCCTATCACAGCAAGGTATACTGTTTCCTGCCCCGCTGCGCATGGCAACACCAGACGTCGTGTCTTTCTGTTTGCTACGTCTTATGTTAACAGCTTTTTAGTGAGCAGCATGCTAGGCGTGGTTTCAACTGCAGGAGCTGATGAATACTAACAAGCAAAGGAGCTGTGACAAAACAGATTCAGGCCGTTTGAACTCGGGAGAACTCTGATGTTAACGCCACCTGCGTAGTTTGAGAGATTAAAACTGAAAGATAAGTTGTTGACCTGTTTTCACACCCACTATGAAGGTAAGAACACCTGTGGAGCTAAAATATTCAACAGAAACCTCGGAAAAAACGTTTTTATTGGAATGGCCTCTTTAAAAATCTCTCAGACTCCATGGCTGCTCATGGCTTTCAGCAAACTTCGAAGCAGTGTCGAGAGAAGCTGAAGAAGATGAAAGCAGACTACCATGCTGTGAAAGACCACAACAGCCGGAGTGAAACCTAAGCAAAACCCCGCCCTCGTCCACCTTTCGCCCTCACGTCTGTGAACACAACGGAAACATAATACAAGTCATGTTGGCCTCTTTAAACCTTGCTCTTTTACCACTCCTTTGCTAGTTTGTTGAATGCTTTTCACTTCCAACCCTGTCCTCATCTCGTTTCTTGTTTATCTGCTTGCTTTTTTTTTGATACCTGAGATTTTCACCCTGGACCATACATATCAACCCTTCCGATTCTCATGGGAGACTCCCCAATTTCAGAGCCCCTCCCGAAAATCTCCCGGGGCCACCATTCTCCTGAATTTCTCCCGACTGGGACATGAATACTGTGAAAGCACCTATTTCTAACTGGTCATTAATAACGATTACACCTCACCACCGTCTGTGGTAAACGTACAGATTACATGCCGCCAACCCCCCCCCACCCCCCCGCATTGACCACGCTAGCACACCCTGCTTTAATGTCTCCTGGATTCTGATGTCTTAAAGTTGACATGTATGCCCTGGACTGTTCCCGACCTCGTCCTTTGTCTCTGTCTGCCCCAGCTGGATTTGTTCACTAATATTGGACTACATGGCTGTGACCCGCTTTTGGACAATCACTCTGTCTCCTGTTCCTGTGTCCCTGCCTGTAAGTGTCCTTATCCACACACTGACTGTTAACCCTGTTTGGATTTGTCCCCCACCTCAGATCTGACTCATCTTCATGTCATTGCAATAAACTTAGTTAGAAACTGCCTCACCTCAATGCATTTCCACTCAAACTTCTAACAACATGACAAAAACATTTAATTTCTCAGCATATTTACTTGTAAAAGGGGATACATTAAGGAAATGCTAGGCTTTTATTTCATTTTCAAAACTTTCAAAGTGAAACTCAAGTGAAATTCTCATCTTGCAAGCACATGTGACTATCTTGTGCATGTGGATCCCCACGTTTCAGCCTCACACACAAGTTCTTTTACAAACTAATTTGTGAAACTGATGCATTTCACGGTATAATCTCTCACATGCCGCCTTCAGAGAATTAACTTAACCTACTGGTAATTTCAACTCATAATTGAGGTTATGGTTACTATAAGCACAGTGGCATTGCACATATATTATGCAAGTGCATGTGTATGTATTTGGATGCATGTATTTCTTATAATTGGCCTGAAGCACACAGGCTCGTTAAATTGCTTTATCAATTTCAATGGGGTATAAATCTCTGTTTATATATATTTTTAAGATAGCTTCATTTGTATGTATGAGTTTGTTTGGCAGGTGAATTACTCTGTATGCAAGTGTGTGTGCCTTGGCTGCCTGATTGCAGCATAATTACCATAAATCAAATTTACATTTGTCACATAATTTAGTTCTCATCTTGGCTTTGCCTGGTTAATTTTAGTGCCCACTGCAAGCAAGATTTATTGTCATATAGATGAATAACTGTAAGACATGCACGCTCACGTGCCTCCTGCATATGTCTCAGGGGAGTTCTCATTACATCCCAACTGTGAGTGAACATTTGACGCTTTGGATACAGTATCAGTGTTTTGCATTTATGAGTTTCTCCCTTGTGGGATTGCCAACTAATTTATTCCTAAAGCATTTGGAATTTAAGTAAAATGGGTTTGATGAAATGCACAAAGACGATCAAACAAACAAACAAAAAAATACAACTCGTTGCGTTTTACCATGAGTGGTCAAACTGTGAAGTTTTACACCTCGGTTTAGATTGCCAATAGTTTCTGAAGTATTGCTCATTGAGTATATAAGTAGACCTGTGTGTCTGAACGCTGCTGGGCTTTCAGAGAACACCTGCAGTTCAGAAACATCTTGAATCAGAATTTCAAAAAAAGAGCCTTGATAGTTAGGCAGCTTTTAAATGTTGCACACAGATCCAAACCAGCAGAAAAACCAAATCCACTGAGAAGTATGTGGACAAGAACAACGATCAAACGTAGCCTCTAAATAAATTCAGCCTGACAAATAAATATGAGAAATTGAAGGAAGTCACTGTGCATTGATCATTTATTTTGCAGTGTTTGCAGGTGTCTGAGTAGGTACCTGTCAAAGCTAGAAAACAAACACCTTCTTTCTGCTTTGCACAAACTGACCTCGCAGTGAACCTGCTGGGATGAGAAATTTGGCAACTGTCTTTTCTTTTAATGAATGCTTTTAATTTATTATAATTTTTTTTATAACAATCACCCCAAATTGCTTGTAAATCACCTTACTGCAGATGGATGGACAGCTATAGCTGCTTTTATGAGATTATGCTTATATTTTTCTTCTGCCTGAAGGCTTTCAGCAAAACATTCAAAACTTTTTCTTTTTCTTTTGCTCTCTGTTAGTCTGGCTCAGTTAGTTAGAGAATCTGACATTCTGCATTCTACAGTACAAAGTTCTCCAAAAATATCAGGATTAAATTGCAAAGAAATGAAACAGACGAGAAAATGGGTGCAACATTTGCACACGCAGTTGTAAATTCTGCACAGTTATAGTACGCGCAAAACATCTCATAATACCAATTTATTAGGATTCCATCTGATAATATGCGTATTTACTTACAATTTTGTGTCTCCAATCAGTCATGGCCCAGTGAGATACTAAATTAAATTAAATTAGAAACTTTCTTTCACGCTGTTATGTGGTCTATAAACCTCCTGTGAAAGATTTGTCTTTGTACTTTACAATTATTTGCTATATTGTACAGCGTTTCTTTTATTCTGACACCTCTTGCCTTTTTTGTGTATGAATGACATACTGTAGTGTGAAGCGCTTTGGGGTCATAGGACCTGAGTAAAGCGCTATACAAATACACACCATTTACCTTTTTTTTCTTCTTTTTAGTAACAAGCTCCACCAGGTGAAAACCTCATGGTACCTTCACTGTTTGCCTTTAACACTTGTTAAACAATGCAAGTGCCAAAATGAAGGAAGGAATGAAGGAAGGAATGAAGGAATGAAGGAATGAAGGAATGAATGAAGGAATGAAGGAAGGAATGAAGGAATTAATGAAGGTATGAATGCAGGAATGAAGGAATGAATGAAGGAATGAAGGAAGGAAGGAAGGAAGGAAGGAAGGAAGGAAGGAAGGAAGGAAGGAAGGAAAGAATGAAGGAATGAAGGAAAGAATGAAGGAATGAAGGAAGTAATGAAGGAATGAATGAATGAATGAATGAATGAATGAATGAATGAATGAATGAATGAATGAATGAAGGAAGGAAGGAAGGAAGGAAGGAAGGAAGGAAGGAAGGAAGGAAGGAAGGAAGGAAGGAAAGAATGAAGGACGGAATGAATGAAGGAATGAATGAAGGAATGAAGGAATGAAAGAAGGAAGGAAGGAATGAAAGAAGGAAGGAAGGAAGGAAGGAATGAAGGAATGAAAGAAGGAAGGAAGGAAGGAAGGAAGGAAGGAAGGAAGGAAGGAAGGAAGGAAGGAAGGAAGGAAGGAAGGAAGGAAGGAAGGAATCAAAACTTAAGGAAAAAAGTTCTTAAAGGTATAGTGGAGGATTTTTCTGAATTTCAAGAAAGAACTGCCCGCAACATTTTTTTTAAAAATGCTCATGCGCAACACTCACAGTTATCCACATGCACGATGTTTACAAGTTGCTGTTGGCATCACAGAATTGCTCACAGTTCTTCACTCAGTCATTGTTCCCACGTCCCTGACAAAGGGCTCCAGAACGCCTTCTGTCCACTCCTACCATCCTCATCCTCTTCACCCTGTTACTCTGGGTCCACTGGTCCTGCTCACACGCACACACGACCCTGCCTGCCATGTGTCACACGCTACACATTGAGAGTGTGCATGTACATTGTGCAGGAAGTGAAAGCTATTGTAACCGAGCGTATCCAAGAACTTTATAATTACTTTGAAATTATGATGGTAGTAGAGCGGGTCAGCCGGTCAAAATTGTCTGCGTCTTTATTAACACTCTGAACAGGAGTCACTCCCAGGCAGACTTCAAAATAAAAGCATCAATAGAAAAATCTGTTGCTCTTTCCTAGAAATGTGCATGACATTTCACCTGAATGATTGACAGACAGGTGGACAAATAGTCTAGATGATCCACCTGGAATAAAAAGATCCTCTGCCATACCTTTAATCTAATCACATAGATTAAGTATTAATGAAGCAGACAATAAGGTCATTTACACAGTTGTAACCTGACATCCTCTTGGATACAAAATGATACATGAAGGGAAAAAACAACTGGTGCATTTATGCAGAAAGGATCAATCCAGTTACTCCTCATCTTGCTTACAAATAACTTGCAGCTAAGGTCATTATCATCACTCAGATGAGAGTTTTAATATTAAATCCATATGCACTGTCTTTTATTGGAGATTAAAAATATGCTTCCTTGTGTACTACCCTACCTCCAGCCTGTTTGTCTATCTTTTTTCTGTGTTTTTCACATTACATTTCATGAGGATGCTGCCTAAATGCGTTTTTAATTGCATTATGATTACTGCAGCACTTGTAAAGCTGGAAATAGCTGGACATTACATCTTTTGTTAGAGGAAGGAAGTCAAGGGAAGAAAATATTTTATCTAAACCATTTTACAGGCATTTCAACCCATTCTATCATGTTACATGCAGGAACTGCAGCATAGTGACAGACCATTATTCAAATTAGGCTGATGCGCTGCCTCGAGACAAGAATGTTTGTGTCTGTGAGAGGGTGTGGTCAGTGTGTCCATCCATGCATCAGTTTTATTATTGTAATTTAGAGCAGATCAACGGGAACCCAAAAAATAAGACTGAGATGAAAGCCATCCATCACTGTGCTAGAAAATTCAGTCCAAGGGAGCCGGATACGAGTGTTTTCTCCCCATGCTTTTGCTACTCTGCATCCGGACTAAACAAGTCAGAGAACATTTGACTTGAAGCAAGAGGATGTGTGCTATCAGAATGCCAACCAGAGATTTTAAGGAGTCCTAATGGTGAGAAAGTGTAGGTCAATAAATCCACTTTGACAGTGTGCAGCTTCCCTCGGCTATATGGTTGCCTCTGATCAGTGGCTACCCACTCACTCTGGTTGTAAACAGTGATGCCCTCAAAATTCAGAGAAGAAAAACGAAGAAAACCAGCTGAGAAATTCAAGGAAATAAAGAAACTGTCAATGAGAGAGAGGAAATAGAGGGCAAACATGGGAAGAACTGAGGGGAAGATGAAAAGCACAGAGGCCAGGGTAAACATAAATGGAGGAAATGCAGGAGTAAAGAAAATGTGAGAGGACATATGTTAGACAGAGACTGGCAAGAAAGAAATTCTAGATGAAAAGCAGACAGAGAAAAGGAAAGGGTGAGAAAAAGGTTGAAGCAGTGAGACGACTTAATCTGCACAGAACTCTGAGTAAAAACTCTTTTACTTTTAAGAGATTTAGATTTGCTAAAATATGTGCATATTACCACACAACATGTCATGTGAATGTTATTGATAGATTAAAAACATACAACAAGTTAAATCATATATAATAAATCATAAATAAATTAAGTGTTCCGCTCACTGAGAGAGATTTATGAGTTAAAAGACCTAATTCAGCCATTTTGAAGAGTGTGTTGATATAAAAGCTTTTAGTGGGGGACCATTCATACTGTGGAGTATGGCACACTTAAACCAAAAAAAGGCTTTTTGGCACCACTGCAAATAAACAGACAACAATTTAAATCATCTGAAACAGCCTTGAAATCAGGGCAAAAAAAAAAAAACATTATAATATGACTTGGTTGAATAGTTTGATTTTATAGATTAAGGTGCCATCATTTCTTAAAGTAGAAATCTGGAGTTTTTTCTCAGAGGGCGCCACTGAGGCAAAAAAAAATGTGTTGCACCTTTAAAGGTGGAATATGGAACACAAACACCACAGCAACATCTGGTGCACGGATGTCGTAGCCACAACAACAAAACAAGGCCTCGAGCTATCAGGCTCGCAGCCCCCATGGTTAACTTTAAAATGTAAAGATATGCATGTACACACTGTAAAGCAGAATATTTTATCATTACGGATAGGGGTTGCATGCAGAAAATGTCGTTTTTACAGATCACAAAACCAACCAGTGTCATTGTATTTGACTGGAGGTCGGCCTCGTACGTGCTCACACTTGGTTGATTGACAGATGTACTATACGCCAGAACGCTATAATGCTGGGTGGCACTCAGTTAAAATTAAATGCGCCTCTACGGAACGGGGGGACATTGAGGGGGAAAAAAAGAGACATTTTATGACAGAACCACAACAGACTATCACTTTTATGGAATTTCAAAAAATCATACATAACTCCTGAAAAAGGAAAACTCTGGATTGCAGCTTTAAACATTCAATGTTGAGGTAAAGACCATCAGATTAAAGCTGAGAAGCAGCTCTCTTGGTCAACATGAGCTGTAACCTGAGTAGATTTTGGTAAACAAATAAAGTCCTTGTCAGTGTCCAAATGTTTTAAAGAGGCCATTTCACACAAATTTCATGACTTTGTGGTTGATCTTCATGTTTGATATGTCTTTATGCTAGCAGCTTTTAGCCAGCAGCATGCTAGGCGTGGTCTCAACTGCACGAGCTAATGAACACTTATGTAGTAGTAGTAGTTATGACGTAGCAAATACAGGCTTTTTGAACTCGGGAGAACTCGGGTGTTATCGCCACCTGCGTAGTTTGAGAGATAAAAACTGACAGAGAAGTTGTGCTGATTTAACACCCAGTATGAAGGTAAGAACACCTGTGGAGCTGAAATATTCAACAGAAACCTCAGAAAAATTGTTTTTAATGGAAGGGCCTCTTTAAGGATCTGAAACAGGGTCAAGTTTCTTATCTCACACAGGGAAACACTTTCAAACTTTTTTTTCCGTTTAGTTAGTTTAATTAGAAAATTCCTCACAGTTGAAAAATGTACATTTTAAATAAAGAATTCTCCAAGTTACAACCACTATAACTCTACTGGATGCTACAATGTTTGCTGTTGATGTCAGCCAATCAGTGAAATATGCAGAAAATTCTTTCATGTCTCAGCGTACAAAAGTTAAGATGCATGATTGATGTTTCACATACGATATTCACACACTTGCACAGTCCAAATGCATCTAAGAGTCTATCGGCAGAACAGCAAGAAAAGAATGTGGCATTAATATTCATATATCACTGCAGCTTTGCGTTCACAGCTAGCTAGTGTTTGGTTCTTTGTAAGGTCACGGGAAGTTCTTCAAAGCAAAAGGATAAAGTGCTTTAACATATAACATACAGGGAGGCTGTGTGGCTGTGTGCAATGTGCACTTGGAGACACTGCTGTCTTTTCTGAATGCTAAAATGCTTTGAACCTCTATAGAGTGGAAACCTATAGAATAATCCATTTGAAAGGAGATAAACGCCCAACCAAACAAGTTAACTTCTCTTATGTGCTTGAGGCTCAGCTGGACACAATTGTTTACTTTTTGTTTGTTTGGAACAGGGTGTGACAGTTTGGGTGCCTCATATCCTTAAATAATCTCTGTCCGCTGTCCATTCAGCTGGTAACCAGAAACATGTGTGTCATGAAAGCATCGCAGGGTTTTTGATAGAAATAAGAGGAGAGAGCATGTGCTGTGACGGCACATAAAACCAATCACAAATATGCAGTGTTCACAGATTTTAGCCGGGATTTGAATCTTTAATGTGACTGAAATATTGAAACTCTGCACCTGCCTGCAGCGTAGATTTTTCTCCCCTCCTGTTCAAGGAGTGTTTAAAAATTCTGGACAGGCCTTCAAATCGTTCTCTTTATTTAAGTCTCACTTTCTTTCTGTCTGTCTCTTTCATCTCCTCTCTCTTGCCCTCCTCCATCTTTTTTTTTTTTCATCTGTATCCTGTCCATCACCGCTACCTTCCACTGCTTAAATAATCTCCGTCTTTAACGTGTCCCACTCTTTCTCTCTCATCTCCCATCCACCGTTTCAATCAACTCTCCCGCTGCAGCTTGTTTCATCCTCGCTGTTTCTGTCCTCACCTCCACGTTATTCCACCTTCCCGTCTGCACATCTGTTGCCTCTTCTCATACACCCTCTCTCTCTCTCTCTTTCTCTCTCTTTCTCTCTCTCTCTCTGCACCTCTCTCCATCGCTCCCCACCCTCGATGTCTGGTCTTCCATGAAATTAAAGCGTTCTAAGCTGCTGTTTAATCAGAGCCTGTTTGGCGAAGTGCTGCGATGACAAAAAAAAACTGTCCATTCCAAGTGCTGCGCCTCTGTATATTCACGTATGCACTTTACAGTATGTGGACATGTTCATGAGTATAAATCTGGAGGATAAAAGAGAAAGAGATTTATGTGTCTGAATCTCCCTGGGTGTCTTTTTGTCTGTGTGAACATGCTGTAACAGATTTTTTGTTTAGATGGCCAGTAATCCATGAATAATCAGTATTCTGATGGTGTCGTCTGATGCAGGGGGATAAGGGATGTTTGCCAGCTGGGTTGAATAAATGAACACAGATTAACAATGCTAATTAAATACAATATCACATCACAAAACAGTAAAAGACTTTAGTATTTGACATGGAGGAGGTGCAAAAGGGAAAAATCCAGTGACTGGAGCAGGTAAAATAAATGACTGTGCTGATAATTTACTGCTCTCTCTCAAACCCAGTCTCAGCTATTATATCCATCCATTTTCTTTTCCGGGCTGTTCAGGGTCGCAGGGAGTCGGTACTTATCTCCAGCAGTCATTGGACAAGAGGCAGGGGTACACCCTGGACCCTGGGCCATATATATAAAGACAAACAGCCATTCACACACACAGGCTAGGTAATTTACTGTTGCCAATTAACCTGACATGCATATCTTTGGTCTGTGGGAGGAAACCGGAGTGTTCAGAGAAAACTCCCATTTGCACTAGAAGAATGCGCAAACTCCATGCAGAAAGACCCCCCCCCCCCCCCCCCCCCCCCCCCCCCCCCCCCCCCCCCCCCCCCCCCCCCCCCGACCTTCTTGCTGCAAGGCAACAGTGCAACAAATTCAATTTAATTCAATCGAGTTGATTTCAGTTCATTTCAGTTTGGTTTAGTCCAGGTCAGTTGAAATGAATTCAGTTCCTTTTCATTTTATTTCATTTGAGTTCAGTTCGACCGAACAATGTTCATTTTAATTCAATTTAATTGAATTCAGTTTTATACACCTCACATAAACATTTTGAGATCCTTGCTTCAAATCACCAAAATGACTCAACACACGTGCGTCAAATCCATTCATCATGTTCACACTCTCCAAGAGTCGTAAGGTATTTGGCATCAGCGTGTCATAATAATTAATCGGGTTGCAGGCAGCGCAGTTACTTAGTTTAATCTACAGGAACTAGATTTGTTTCTGTTTGTATGTGAATTTACCAAGAATATATAATGTAACACATGATCTCAGAGGATTTTAAAAATCTTTGTCAGCTGTTTCCTCCTGATTCAAGTCTTTATCTAAGATAAACTTTGTCTTCACGTGATTATAACAAGCAACTGTCTTGTAACAGGTGTGTGTTTTCTGCAGAGTATGTACTGTTGTGTACTCATGTTGTGTACTCGAGCCCCCCCCATCCATGTAAATATTCAAATCTAAAATAAGTCCAATAAAGATCCATATCAGATTCAAACAAACAGAGATCGATCACCTGCTGCACGAAGAGCTTAAAGTCTTATGCTGATTCAATACAGTTCTACAAGGTAGACACATAGTCGGAGGCGTATATGTACATACGAGATCAGCTGAGATTGATTTGAACTGGTTTTCTCCTCTTTGTGCAAATATTCTGTGGTTTTGTGGAGTTGGAACATGCTCATTCTGCTAAACAAATTATATATAGAGAGATTCCCAGAAGTACCTATAGATTTTCTGGGCATCCTGACTATACTCTCCTTTTTATCTTACATGGAATATCACAAGTGCATCGTGGTCTAGTTATGGCCACGTTCTACCTGTAACCTTGAGATGGCAGTAGAGGAACAGCTCAATGTTTTGCATGAGCTCATATACACAAGTGTGTGTGTGTGAGTGTACAAAATTGTGTTTGTTTGAATAGCCAGAAAAAGAGGCTTAGCAAGAGTGATCAGGCAGAAAGTTTTGATTTTACTCTGACACACATTGTTTACCCGGCGTCGGTGGCAGACATTGCAAATCTTGTTCATACCGCCATTTGTCTCTATAATCTGTGCTGAAACAACAGGATGATCTAACAGTATCACCTTGTTCTCTCGTTATTAAATGTCTTGTCTGACCCAAATTTCCATGTAGCTGTTAAAAAAAAACCCTGTAATGACGCATGATTTCATTTTCACACAGCCTCAACCAGACACTCAGTGAGTTTGCGATTAATCATAGGGGGTTTGCTGGATCTTATGGTATGTTCATTTCATCGTCCTTCTAAGCACCGTCCTTTCCTCTATGTGACTTTTTGCCTGGTTGCTGTCATCCGAATGCTTTTGATCATTTTACCTCATTTCCCCCTTTTTTCCACATCTATCTTGCTTCTTCTTTTAGACCAGGTTTAAACACCTCTAAACTCCACTTTCTTTCTCTTGTTCTTTCTTCTTTTCTTTCATCATCTCCTCTTGTTTCTTTTATTACGTCAGGTGATCATCAGAATCCCTGCTCGCCACTAGCAAAACTTAAGCCCCCGTTAGCTGTCATCAGACGCTCATCTGAGCCTCGCCTGATGTGTGATCTCTAAAGTCGGCGTTTTTTTTTTCCAGCACGCATCTGCGTCGGGAAGCCGTCTGGGGCGTGACACAGAGCCATCAGCTCTCCACATGATGGAGAGCCACTCACGTATGCTCCTCCGGGCTTCTCTCCCCTCTGCACTGTCATCTCTCTCACCCATCCATCTCTCCCTCCCTTCCTGCACTCCACCTCTCTGTTTCTCGCTTGGCCTTTGCTTCCAGCCCTCTGGCCTCTCTCCGCTCCACCACAGCTCTCATTACCTCTCTGTCTCTTTCTCAATGACACGCAATGACCAGCCATCAGTTCCTGACACCTTTATATCCTCCTCGCTCCTTCGCACTCTTCTCTCTTTCACTCACACTGCAGTTCTTTGTGGTTTACTCTGAACATCCCCCCCACCTCGGTTCTTTCTTTCTAATTTCCTATCTGTCTCTCATGCAGTCATCGCATCGCTGTGTGTTGGTTAGACTGTAAAAATAAATAGACTCATTTTGATGTCTCTTTTTTCTTCCTGCTTGTTCACTAAATATTGTATTTTAGCAGATATTATAGATTTGAACATATTTGTGTTTATGAGTCTGCGTTCTTCACGTCACTCTCGTCATCTTTTCACCAAATCTAACTAATCCTGAACTAAGTCCTCACGTTCAGGGACCAACAAATAGAAAGTAGAGTAAGGATGTCATCCACGGAGTCTGTTTACTGGGTTCTCCTCACTGTATCAGGATGATCAGATACTTTTCTTCCACTTTGTGTTTTAGATTCTGCCCATCTGTTTCCTTATGTATCATTATAATGAGTTAGTATGTTGTAGAGGTCTTTAAAAATGCCTGCCCAATTGAAACAGCTCCCTTCACAAGCTTAATGAAAAGTTTCTTTTTAGAACAGCTGGTTTGGGTCATTAGAGCTGGCATCAGGCCTTGTCCCTGCTCCACCTCCTAGGTCATTATCTGCTCCCGTGAGGTGTAATTGTTTGGGGTTTAACTCAGAAGGTGGAAGTAAAAGTTGGTAAGCTGACAAGTTGTATTCAAGGCCATAATCTTACTGAGCTGTGACGGTCGGAGGCAAATTGTGAACAGACATTTCTTAAATGTCTCAAAACATTTGCAAAAGTTCTCAAATTTCTCAAGTGAGTTGCAGGGCCTCGCTCTCGTGTCAATAGAAAGAAAAACAGACACATTTGCAAGTCAAATTGTCTCTCAAAATCAAGAAGTATCTAGAACACGCCTGCATCCCTCGTCAATTTAGTTTCCATTAGTAAAACAATGTCAACCAACTCAGAGTCTGGATTTTCTAACTGAAAGAGAGATTTTCAGAATAACAGCTCCAAACAAAATCAGAGTTGAGACACTCAATGCCTTCAAAAAGAGAAGACATTATTTTTTCATATGTCCTTTTCAACTTGACGTGAGCTGAATACATTTTAGTTTGCATCAGATTAAGAATCCTACATTTTTTATGTTCCTTCTGAATATTCTGGTTGTATTTGGATCGACAGTTCCAGGTAAGGATCCAATTAGCCTGCAGAAAAGAACATAGAACTCTTGAGATTTCAAAGAGATTTGCAGGAGCCCACTGGCCAATGCACAAAATAACATTTGCATAAAATAATAATAAACTAAAGAAACATCAAGAATCTTGAACATCAGTGAGTAAAGACACATAGAACACTGGACTAAAACATTGATATTCTTTCCTTTCATGTCTCTTTGGCTTTTGGGGTTTATAAATTTTGATGTCTGTGCATCAGTTTTCAGCAAGGGGCTCATCTGTATACATGTTCCTGATGTTAATGCTGTCATGGACTGGCAGTCTTATTTCCACTTGAGCAAACTGGAAAAGTCTTTATCCCTTTGTGATGCTGAATGTGGAATAGACAGATATAAAAGATAGATGAAAACTTTCAACTAGTTTCATCGTAATTTAACTTTGCCTTTGTTTCATCAACAAACTCCAAAGGATTATAAACCTGTGGTACTGGTAATGTTATTGACTTTCCATGTCTCTGTCCCGATTGTTTCCAGTCGGCCTTTCCTAAAATATTTCCAGTCGGTCAGTACATGCAACATGTGGCTGCTGAGAAATGTTTAACCCAATAGATGACATTCAGTGCAGAGCTATAATCATTGCCTCCTAATGAATTAAATAGCCCTGACATTTCACAGTACAGTGATTCTCCCCTTCCTGCAACTGCTCTGCTGTTGTTGTGTTCCTTTCATGCATTATGTTGCTCTTTTGTTCTCTCTCTTCTGTCGCTCTTTCACGTGCCTCTTGGCCACTTGCTCCCACCCCACCTCCACGTCCATGTCTTTGCTCCCTCACCCCTTTTCTCGTCTGTTGTCTGCTCATCGGTATGCTGCCGCACATCCTGCTGTCCGTGCAGACAGGGCTGAGAAAGAGCAGGAGGGGGAGGGAGTCGCTGTTTAGCTGCAGAGACAGGATCCAGCTGGAGGGTCACAACCCCAAATGACCATCCATGCTCACAAGCTCACAGGCGCACTCGATAAGTCATATACCTGCTCTTCCCTGATGGCAGGAGCTATAGCTAATGTGCCAACAATGTTGGGAAATGGGTTGACAGAGAAAGGGGAAGAAAGAAAGGATTTAGGAACGATCACAAGGAGGTGTGCTTGCTAAGTGTTGTGCTGAGGTGTGGAGAGGAAGATGACAAGAAAAAAAACTGTAAAGTTTGGGGCATGGCTGACAGTAGAGCGGCAATTTTACAATTTTTCAGAATGCATCCTTTGTTCTGAAATACAAATAAACACTCAAAGGATGAAGCCTAAAGATGGAGACGAAACAGATTTTGGAGCCCTTGAGTGGAACAACATCAAAAAGAGAAACAGGCCTGTAAGAAAGATCACTTTCTGGGTTTAGGAAGACTTGTGACATCAGTGTTTGGGAGCATATTTTTCTACTGCATCTCAAGATCCTTTACCATCTCTGGACTGAAGCCAAAAGAAAACAAGTGCCCTGTGTTTTTTGCACAGAACAAAGACACTCTTTCAACAATTATCATCTTGCTTGAAATCACTTAAATCCTAAAAAAAGCAAGAATTAAGCTTTTGCAGTTGATGTAATCTGAACTAAAAGGCTTATAGTGTTATATTTAAAAGAAGAAACACCCATTCTGACCTTGTTAGAATGTGTTTAATTGTGATTAGTTATGTAATCATTTTTTTTTGCAATTTGCTTGACACACTTCTTGTAACATTGTATCATCATTAAAAACTGATCAGCTGACAATAAAAAATATTTTACAGAATCGTTGTGCATTTTTAAAAATGTCAACAAACTAATGAGTTTCCTTGTAAATTACTGACTTCATGGACTTGGTTGGTGCAGATGATGAACTTTTTCTTCTTTCTAAATAACTGAAGAGACCTACTTTACACTTTTATGTGATAAGCACTTGGTAACCGTCACAGTATCCTTCAGACAAACAATCCCAAACCCTCTTGTTGACGCACATGCACATAAGCTTATATTTTTCATTCTTTGGCCTTATCAAATTAATTCCTACACATTTGTATTGGGCTAATGGGAAATAATTCTGCTTCTAATCTCTAAAGCTTGTCAACATGAAATATCTGGAGAACTTGATCTCTAATGACTCAAGGCAACTCTAAAGTATGCCAACATAAAAAATAATAATAATAATTAATCAGGGGTTCAAAGCTTTAATCAGTGCCATTAGATTTATCTTGATGCTGTGAGGATGCATCAATTAGAAAGAATTCCCACTACCTCCCGAATATTTACGTAATATGGGAATTAATGTCTTTGAATTTAATGTTTATGTGCCTAACAAAGATACCAATGCAATTTTAATCTGTCTGAAGTCGAACATTCATCAACAAAACAGATTGGTAAAAGTTTATGTGGAAACGAGCAGGTGAAACAGTTTCGGTGTTGTGCCGAATAAAGTCTCCCTGCCATGAAAAGCACTGTCATAGCGCGTGTTTCACACACGCGTTTGAACGCCCTCACGTCGCGAGAGAGACGTCGGTTGTCATAGTGACTACATTGCCAACAGAAACGCTCCGACTGCGCGCGGTAGCCGAATTCCGTTCATGACACGAAAACCAGACATAAACGAACGAGTCGTTCGGTAAAAGTTTATGTCTGAAGCTTGTCATGAAACGAGAAAGACACGTTGTTATTTAGGGTAAGTTTATCATTTTCAGCTTTATTTGTAAATTAAAGTAAGCTAAACTATCTTAAATATATCAGAAACGGCAAGAACAAACTTCCTGTGTCGTTGTGCCTCTTTTGTGGGACATTTTAAACCAACGTAAACCCGTTTAATATGTGTTAAAAAACAGTCTCTTTTTCAGGTTTAAAACAGGTTTGTGCGTGAACGTGAAATAGCCTATTAGAAACTTGAGATTTCTACAAAATACAGTTTTTGAAAATCACATTGAAAGGAAGAACTGTAGGCTATTTTTTGTAATTTTCATCCAGATTATTGTTTTGACGTCGGTATTTGAACCGCACGGTTGAGAAAAAAAGTTGAATTTAGTCAAGAGAAGTTTAAACTGATAATATGAGGGTCATAAGAAAGGGGAAAATATTCAGGAAAAAATTCAATTTAGCTTTGAACTAGTCGTTTCATTGTTTCTTTTAAATAGAATAAGTGTTTCCAGTTAACTATCTTGTGAACTTTATGCTGCAAGATCTAAACATGTCATAACAGTAAAACCAGCATCTAATCAGTGTGAAGATTCTCCACCATCCTGAGGGATTATGAGAAGTCTATTGGACTTTTCTCTTTTTCTGGGGAGTTTTGCAGTGCTGGTCACACAATGCTTTTCACAGTCAGGGGGGGATCTTGAATTGCATCTGTTTAACTGAGAAATGCAAAAGGAAGATGTTTCCCTAAAAAGAGCCAATTGCATTGTTACAATATGATAAAAATTAATCATGTCTTCAAAAGGTTGCTGGTTATAATATACAATTTTCTATACTGGCAATTTTTCTAATTGACTTTTGCTGTTGAAAACATTCGTGATGCGTTTACATCTGACAGATACACTTTAAACACATGACTGAATGATTAATCTTTCTTTTATTCACTTCAGCAGTTGCTTCCTTATATTTTTCTCATTTCACTGCCGCACCATTTACTCTGTGATTTACTCAGGGTTGTGCATGATTACCAGCTTTATGCCAATCCAGTTCTTTATTTATTTAATTTATTTATTACTGCAGGAAAGCCTCTTTTTTGATAGAAAAAAAGGCCCAGCGAGCACTTTGGAGTTATACCTCAGTCACAGGAAAAGAGAAGCATGAATTTAAATGACTTTGTGGTGCTTCCTAACAACAAGGCCAGATCTGTCAAGCTCAATGCCAGGTAAGATAAGATCAATAATGTGATTTAAGGCATTTGGTAGAAGCCCATTTGCGTTCCTTGGCTGCCATGCAATTCATCTAATACTCATTTGTAGCCATTCAGCTGCTATCTAGAGTTGGCTGTTTCACAAAATGGACTTACAGAAAAGCCTGTAAGCTTGAATCAGTTTTCAATGTAGAACCCCCACCCACCAAACTCCGTGATTCAAAAACTGCATCTATTAGCCCTTGTATTTAACTTTTCTTAGATATACAAGAAATTGGCCTGTTACATACAAATTTTTTCTTTATTATTCTTCTTATTTTTTATTTATCTAAAATAATTGACTGAGTTGGTGCCTGGCTTAGCAATATGCTGATACAGTAGCTAATTGATTACATTATTGATTAGCCATTGCAATGGGAATCTACCAGGGCAGAAGATAAATTGAACACACATCGATAAAAGTCTGACTGTCTGATCTGACAGAACAGGTCGTTTGTGTGATTGAGTGTTGCTGACTGGTTTCATATGCAGTATGTACATATGTTTTTTTTTTTTCTCTTTTTGCTGCCGTAGGACGTTGCAAGACCTGCATATGGACACTGTTACTCTGGCCAGTGAAAGCAAAGACATGGAAGAGAAACTGCTACAGCTGAAAGACAACATGAGTAAAGAGAAGAAGGAGAGAGGGTGAGTATTACAGTCCTTGAAAACAAGGACTTTGGAAAAAGGTGGAGGGAAATGAAAAAAGTGCAGGTTTAAATAAGGCACTGGAACAGAACAGACAGACAGAGGAGATATGGGAGGAAAATAAGAGAGGAAAAAATGTTCATATTACAGACTGCTAAAAAATACAGAAGGAAGGAGGAAGGAGAAATTTCCACTCCTGTATCAAGTTTCAGTTCACACCACTGATACTTCTGTTTAAGTTGTCCACATGTCGTCATGGGGAATGTGTCATTCATTAGTTGTGGTTAGCTTGTGTAGCTCTTCATGAAGAGAACGCACACATCATAACACAATAAGGCCTCAAACTATGTGCTGTAAATGACTCTAAGAAACCACGTCACAACTAACCCTAACCCTAACCCAACATCTGTAAAACTGACTGTCATAGCTATTTTTTGTGTTTGGTTGGTTTTATTAGCTGTGGTGGCCATCTTCAATTGGATTGACTTAACCAGTTGTAGATCCAGAGAAGTCTGTCCACTGTCACTAGCTCATGCTGCTCAGGATGTAGGATTGTGATGAAAAGAGGATTCAACTCTGCTGAATCTGGTGTTTTGTTTATTTACTCAGGAAACTATTAATGAACTGGCATTTTATAATCTACTGAATCTAATGTCATTATGATGAGATTGAACTGATTGTATATAACTGGTTTTGAATCTTGTCCTGATCTGAATTTGTTGCTTCTGTATAGTACTTTGGGATGACTTTTGTCATAAATTAGCACCATATAAAAAATCAGAGTTTCATTAAAAGCCATCCAGTGGGTCGTGACACATTTTGCTGAAACTGCAAGCAAATGAACACTCACACGGACACACAGAGGCTAAATCCTGCCCATTACCTTTCAGCTGCTGGGAATAATACATTTGAAATGACTATAAATTACTCATGGATCAGAACATTAACAAGAATTGGGCCTAGTGGCTTGTACATTAGGAAAGGCTTTCTAATAGACTTTGACCATTGCCTCTGTTTATAATAACACGCAGCAAAAAAATAATAGGTGGAGAGCTTGGAAGCCAGGTGAACGCTGAGTCATTCGAGGCTTCTTCTGTCTTTCAGGGAGAAAACTCTGCTACTGTGAAAAAAAGTTGGTGCCACAAGGAGAAGTTTAATGGTCTCTGAAAATCTTTAGCTAGGTGAAAGTGTCAAATATCCATGTGAATGGCAGGATATGGGCTGTCCATACGAATGAGCCATCTCCAGATAAGCAGTGTTATTTCGTCGCTCTCACTTTTGAGCAGAGCTCTGAAAGATCATAGTCATTTCTACGGAGTGTAAAATAATCTGAAACATATTTGCAATATAAATAACCACAGATTAGGAAATTATTCTCTTGGTGTTTATGCAGCAGTACATGCTCAGTTGTGCAAGCAACGTGAAGGTGGTGGGGGTGCAACTTTTCTGTTGATGCAAGAAGGTAAAAAGTTTGGGAACCACTACTTCAGGGTGCATCGGTGTGCCATTTTTGGTAGACTTTTACCAGGACCTTGACTGCTATTTAGTTCCCTGTTCTTTCCCAGATTTCCTGTTGATAAGAGGAAGCAAGAAATTAATCTAGATTTAGGAGGCAAAAAGCAGGATGGAGCAGATGACTAATGACGACACCAATGCTGTGTTGGAGGGAGACAAATTGGGGAACGACTACAGAAGTGACTGTGAAAGTGATGGTGACAAAGAAAGAAGAGACACTGAGTAATAGAGACAGATGAACTGGGACAGCAATTGAGAAAGAAGTAGGAGACTTTTGTGAATAATCTACCTGGAAAGGTCAAGAAAAAGTTGCTTTGGAATGAAGAAGGAAGAAAATTGTTTTTTAAAAAAAGAGAAGATCTCAAAGATGCGATAGCCCTGTGCTCATTTGGTAAATTGATGCAAGAGCTGGGGAGTTTACAGGCTCAAGGTTCTACTGAAGCACAAAGATGAAGTAAGTTTTCAATTCATGGCTTCCCATTTGGCAATCGAAAGGAAAGACACATAAGGACATTTTTTCCAATCAAGTAGAAAATTGTTTGCCACCTTTAAGATTATTGAAGCAACACATTAAAAGGAAGTTTAATGAGAAGTTTAGTTGGAGAAAAAAGACCCGCCTGTTAAGAATTTGACTTTTCTTTATTTTAAAGCCATTAACCCTCTCGATGTGACACGGATGACAGTATAAGCTTGGCTGCAGTGACGTTAGCTGTCATATGCAAAATGGTTTTGTGACCACGTCTGACTTCACTACAGACATTTAGAGCTTATAGGTTGGTGTTTTTGCTTAAAGGTGTAATGTTAGAATTTTAAACTGAAATGATCACACAACAGTCTAATGCCCCGATGATATTTAAAATAAAGTTACTTTGTAACAGATTTCGATCTCAGCTGGCTGGGTGGTAGCCAGTTTTTGTCAATTTAAAAACGCTGTTACGGGACGTAATCATTGTTTACAATAACTATTCTGCATCTAGACTTCCAGATTTCATAGTGAATCACATGTGAGCACATGAGGTGCCAAGTCTTAGACACAATTAGTTGTAATTCTACAACGACCAGCAGCAAAGAGTAGCAGCCCTGTGGACAGAATGGAAACCAGTAAAAGAAGCATCATGGAGGTATCTTGTAGTAAACCTGAGAAACCACGGCATCGTTCCAAAAAATTGAGCAAATGCAAGAGAAATAAAACGAGACACTATTCTGTCACTGGCAACCCGGCAAAAACAATCCAGAAGTGAAGAGGGTGAGTGGCTGAGAGCAGACTTTTTTGTTTTTCTACATAAACTGCAGTACTCTGATTTGACCATAAGGTAGTCACAAACTTTACTATTACTATTTTTCTCTAGTAAAAGCCAAGATGAAACATTACAATGACTGCATTGCTATACAAATTACTTTAACCACTGGAAGTGAAGTTTTCTGTTAGCTTCTGCTACCTTGTCATTACTGGTTAGATGGGGGAAATGATTGAACTGATCAGTGTTCTTGCTATAGCTTATTTTCTTCTTTTGTTGTTTTGTTTCTTATCTTGTTTTTAGATGGACTGTGTGGAAATATGTTTGGGACGATCCAAGAGATGTATACGATATCTCTTCTTTCATATAATTTTATTATTTGCATCTGATTCCTGATCACCAGCTGAGAACTGATACCTTATATAAAACTGTTTATTGTGTTTGGGTGGTATGGAAGTCCAAAAATCAGGCTCACTGCAAGGGATGACTTCAAGCTTGTATTTCTTACAAAATATTAAAGCAAAGGTGCAGCAGGGAATTCAAAACATGGTTATAATAAAAAACAACCTTTAAAGAAACAAGAGAGAAACTTTGTATGACAGACAGACAAAAGAAAAACACACTCATATACAAATATTATAACAAACTTCAGTGACAAAAATGCTTGATACAAAGAACATCTGATTCTATAAACAAAGGCCTCAGTGATGCGTCCGTGGAATCAGAACATGTTCAAAAAATGTGCACAACTATCGAAATATCTTAAAAATCATCACAAGTTTGTGAAACTCATCTCCATTACTTCTCAATTTCTGAGAGTCAAAAATGTGAGAAAATGAGATTCGGGCTGGGTTGGCGACTGTCACATGACTGCTGTAATTTGTACGCATATGTTTGCAAAGTGTCACGTAACAATCAATTTAATGAGACTGCAAAGTAAAATTTGTGTATTTTCTTCCATCAATCCTGAAAATTTAATGTCCCCACAATCTGTCAGTGAGATGCAAGCTTTAGTAAGGTTTTGCTAATTTGTTATATTGCAGCCACCTCTTCTCTATTCCTTGCAGAACATGCCACTGCAACATGGTCAAGCCTTAACTGTAAATCTTAATGCTATGATTCATTTTCAAGCCTCCTCTGTGTTTCAGTCTGATGCATCAATTGGTTTATCTCTCATTTTCTTATTGTTAGAGTTCAGCATTCTGAAAGCAGATCCATTTTTCAGTTCTGGTCTTACAGTTAAGATATAAGTGCAAACATTTTCATTGAAGTGCTTAAGGAATAGGCAGACAAATTCTGTTTGCTTGAAGTAGTTGAGGAGGTAGATCAGTTTATGAGTGATAGTCAAGCAATAAGAAGAAGCTTGCTGAAAACGTAGAGTATCATCCTCAGGTTGAATGAAGTTTTGTCTCAATACCTCAAGGCTCACAGATTGTAGCTGTTGTTTTATCTTAAATTACAATAATGGAGTCATTCTTGTATTTCTGCTTTCTTCATGTCCTTGGCTTTTTCTCAAGTGAACTTCTAGTTCGGTTGTTTATAAAGTCTCATAACTCCCTTTCAAAAAGTAGCAGTTTTAGTTTCTCTTTACACACAGGTTATAGAAAAGGTTTGACTTGTTGACCTTACATTTCATGGTAAAGGGTGTTAAGATTAATTTTTGTAACATTTTTGGCCTGAATTGGGCTTTTTTGTATGTGTTTTATATATATATATATTTAATTTAATTTCATGTTTTACTATTGGTAAGTTTCTTTACTGGTCTAGCCTCATGCTTGCGTCCTACACAGATTATTTACAGAAACTTGGTTTTGCTGCATTTAGACTTCAAAGAGTTCCTGCATTTGCGTGTGTGTGTGTGTGTGTGTGTGTGTGTGTGTGTGTGCGTGCGTGTTTTGGCGCATGTCCCAGTCTCTGCCTGGCAGGAGTGTTGACATTGAATTATTTACTGCTCCTTCTTTTCTCAGTAAAATATTTTGCAAAGAACTTTAGTTGTTCTAATCACACCAAGTTTGGAGTATGAAGTCACCACAACGGAATGAAAGTTTTTGTTGTCTGTTAGTGTATGTTTATGAAAGCTGTTTTAGAAATCATTAGTTTGAACTGCATGTCTACACACATCTGTGCAGCTGTGTGTGTTTTGTGTGTGTTTGGGTAAGATAATTTAATCTTTGCTAATGCAGTCCATACATATACCCAAACGGATACACACACACACACACACACACACACACACACACACACACACACACCCCTTATCTCTCCAGGTTGCCATGTCCTAAAGGGACACCCTGTTATCTTGCACTTACAGGGACGTACTTCAGCTGTCACTTTTAGCGACAGTCCTGTTGCCTAGGTGATGATGGTAGGATGATTACCTGACGCCAGCCCTCAGTGTCATCATAACACAGCAGCAACTACAGGGTGCTGACTTAACTTTCCATCACACACACATATAGATTCAGAGCCTGACTTACCGGTTTTGACAGGCTGCCGGCTCAATCTAAAATAAACTTCAACTTTCAACTTTCAACGACAGTCTGACATCACAATAGAATGAATGCCATAAATAATTCAGCAACCCAAGCATGAACACATAACTAAATGAGGGTCTCTACATAAAACTTTACTTTCTGCATCTGACAGCATTCTGCCATTATGTATATGTCTGTATTTGTACTTATGTATCACATGCATGTGTTCATATTCATCTGTATCCATTTCTGTCCTTTTTAATTATTTTTTTATTTGTATGTTTGTAAGATTTTAGATGGTCTCACATACACTCACTGGACATTTTATTAGGCACACCTGTCCAACTGCTTGTTAACACAAATTTCTAATCAGCCAATCCCATGGTGGCAACTCAATGCATTTAAGCATGTAGACATGGTCAAGATGATCTGCTGCAGTTCAAACCGAGCATCAGAATGGGGAAGGAAGGTGATTTAAGTGACTTTGAACGTGGCATGGCTGTTGGCTGGTCTGACTATTTTAGAAACAGCTGATCTACTGGGATTTTCACACACAACCATCTCTAGGGCTTACAGAGAATGGTCCGAAAAAGGGAAAATATCCAGTGAGCGGCATGGATGTTAAAGCAGTCTGTTGTCTTGGCAGATTGTTTCAACCAAAGCTTCAGTGTTTCTTTATTCCTTTTGTGGATCTGAATCAAATGGAGCCCCAAGTTAGTTTGGCATCATCAGATCACAATGTTTAAATACTCCAAGTTTATAACTTTTTTATTAAGTTTTCATCAAGCTTTTTTCATAAGGTACAGAGAAAAAGTAGATCCTGGTTAGAAAACCAACCTCTACAGCTTTTTACTCTAGTTTTCATCTAAATCTGGCTGATCCACAAAGAATGTAATCTTCGTGTGCTCCACATGATACAGTGGACACCTGTGTATTTTTTTGATTGCAGCTCTTCCTTTCATACAGTCATCCTAAAGAAGCTGATTAAAAAAGTACATTTATCCAGCGCAGCTGCACCCAAGTGACTATGATTTTAGTGTTCGGGGTGATAAATTTTAAGGGTTATGAAGGTCATTGTGCTGTGTTGGAACTGAACATGTGAATCCAGTTGTTCATCTCTGCTCTTCTTGTTCAGAACAGATTGGATGGTCTACTGTCAGAGTTCTTTTCTTATCTTTAAAGGTCCCCAGACTGCTGAAATTCTCTAAACTGCTCAACCAAAGTGAGGTTAATGTAATGCTGCTGTAAAGTCACGTTTAATGTGAGAAGTTTGACTTTGATGATTACAGAAAACAAAATGTCTGGTATTCTCAGCTGCGGTTGTCGTGTTGCTTCCCGCCACCTCTTTAACCCCCTTCCTTCCTACAACAGCCTGAAAGCTGAAATTCTTTTTGTAAAGCTAAAAGTCTCGCTACACCCAGGGGACGTGTCTAAGTTTCATTCAGAAATGTGAAAACATTATTGTGTTCCAGTAAATAACAACCTTCATGTGAAAAAGAAATGTCAATAGAAAAAACAAGATATTTAGAGCTGTTGTGGCTTGTTAAAGGACTTCTTGATTCTGTTCAACATGATGGATTGAAGGATGTTAACAATGTGCTGAAGCAGAGAGGTCCCAGCATCACCTGTAGAGTTGAATCTATCCATTGTTATGCTGCAACATTACACAAACTGATTAAAATCAGTTCAGAAATGTTATTTAGGCTTGCATTCTGTGTTCAACATTAGAATTATGTTTTTCATAGTAGAAATACTTTGATTTCACTGTTCAGTGACTTAAAAAAATATTAAAACAACAAAAAACATTAGTTATGAATTAATATTAAATAATCATACAATTGTGGTTGTAATTTTACAGCATAGAAAAAAGTCTTGATTTATTTTATTCATATAACCTACCCCTCTGTGAAGTGATGATTTTGACCAGTGACTTAAAGCTGGAGTGCGTAACTTTTACATGTCCGTGGATGTCCGTTTCAGCCAAGCCACTATCAGAGGAGATGACACAATGCAGATTAAGCCGATCGGCTCCTCAAACATCTCATGGTATTTTTCAATATATATAATTTTTACTTTGCGTGTCGACTTGCGACATTCCCGCGCTGTCGCACATGAAATTACGTCTTTTATGTCACAACAAGAAAAATAATAAGAAATAGAATGCAGTGTCTCGTAGCAGCCGGCAGAACGTGAAGGTCGACATGGCGGAGAATCCAAATAAACAGCCGAGAGACACTTATCGGGAAGTGGATCCTACCACGAAAAAAAATAATAATTCCTGGACGTTCGGCAGAGGGACTATTGGCTAAGAAGGAAAGTGACCGAAGGAGAAGGCAAACGCGAATTTGTATCGGCGTTGCTTTCCTCGGTGGAGAGAAGAGATCTGGCTGATGTTCAGGGGTGCACATAAGTGGTCCGCACACACTGTCAAAATATAAAATGCGCACCAGATGAAACCCAGAGCGCCGAAGTTCCAGCTGATCAGCTGATTCTGTCTCTATCTGTGTCAGTTTGAAGCTTGATTAAGACAGATACCGGTTGGAATAACAACGGCAGAGATAAAGCGGTGGCAGCTGTGCTTACGTCATATGGAAGCGCCAGCTTTATTGTTGTAATGACGCAAAAATTCCGCTAGGGGGCGACAGAAGTTACAGAAGTTACGCACTATGGCTTTAACACCTGCATTTGCTTATCTGTGTGTTATTGCGGCTGCATCTTATTCAGACTTTTGCTGTATACCAAAAGATACTTTTATCAATAGAAATCTTTCTTAATAGTATTTTTGCATTAACCTTTATAGAAAAATAGATGGAGTCTGTAAGCTGCAGCTTTAATTGAAAGGATCATGTTATGATCTCTGAAAAGTTTTTTCTTTTTCTAAAAATATAAAACAAGACAGATGCTGCATTCAGTAATTTGCACTGTGTGTAAAGGGTTAATTTAGGTTTGTGTGTCTGTGTGTAATTGTGTTGCATTTTCTTTTCAGATTTTTAAATTTTTGCCATCATATCAAGGTTTACCAAAAGTTAAACAGATTTAATCCAACTATCAGCAAATAATGCGTCTCTGTGTGTGTGTGTGTGTGTGTTTCTCTTTAGCAGTGGTAAAGCAGTGTTTAGATGGACGTTTGGACAACATGCTACTTCTAACAGTGATTCTCTGCGAAACAGCTGCAAGACGAACAAGGACAACAAAATACAAAAAGTAACACAGAATACACACGCGCGCACACACACACACACACACACACACACACACACACACACACACACACACATAGTTTCCAGACATTCCACACATGTGAATTTTATATGAGCTTTAGTCATGTTAATGGAAATAATGCAGCTTATCTGGACTTTACATTCATTATTGACACTCATATTCTGAAGACTAAACGCTGTCCCTGAATTTTGTGTGAGATATGACCTTGAGGGTCATGTGCTTTATACCAGATATTTGCAGTTTGTTTGTTTTCATGTGTTGTTTTGATGTAAAACACATTATTGTTATTTGCAGTTTACAGAAAAACAGAATTTGAACTTCCCTTTCTATTCTCCTCCTAGATTTGAAGCTTAAAGGCCGCTGTAATGTCCCATTATGGGTTAGTTGAAAGATTATTAGAAAGGTGAAAAAACACAGATACAATAAAAAGAAATGCATTCAAAGTGTGACCCAAATTCATGTATTTATACTACTAAAGTCCCCCATGAGGTTCAAGAGGTTTCATGGTGTTGACAGCTGTATCAGCAAGAATACTTAAAACATGAATATGTTTTTATTTCATGGTACACGGAAATGCAGGAGTGTGAACTTGTAAATTATATAAGATAAACACCGTAGTTCAAGGACACACATCAATAAACACTGAGAGCATACACAAACATTTGTTACTGTATTTCACCTCAACAGCTGTCAGCCGGCAAAATGAAGATTCGAGTGCTGAAGGACGAATCACTGGCAGGTGAGAGGTTTACAACCACAACATGAATTTAAAGTCTAAGATATCTGCAACTTGGTTAGACACAGATTTGTCCAAAAAGAAGAAAAAAAATTGACCCAACATTTCATTTCTGTCTTGGTTGTTCTAACATTCAAACTCAGTTTTTGAAAGCACATTCTTACAATAATGAATCAACATGTAAAGATTTCTTTTATCTGTTTGTTAGCTTAATTTAACAAAATTTCATTAAACAAAACTAAACGTCTTTGATTTGGATGGTCTCGGAAGGCCCTGTGAGTTTAACCTGTATCTCACTGAACAGCGACTTTGAGCGACTTGTTGGAAACTCAAATTGTACAACTTATTATTTGGAATCTAAAAGTAAAAGGACATGTTTAGCCAGAAGTTTTATGTGTGTACAGGTCACTGGAGTCATGCAGATTTTCTAGTTTCATTTCAGTCCCTACGTGTCTTAATTCTTTCTCCGTTTACTTTCAGTTTACACTAATTTTATTAGCAAATTGGTGTCCAATCCCCTCTAAGGTTGTCTCACTAAGTTGAGAACATTATTTTTTAAGAGGCTCCAACGAGGCCCTGCAGCTCATGTGGGGAAATTAAGAAGCTTCACCAATGTTTCGAGTCACTTTGGAAACTCCCATCGTTAGGGATCAATTTTCAGTCACAGTTTAAACAGGCTGAAGAACAATGACTGAAGATTTAAAATATATAGTGTTTATATTATTATAATTGTGTTGTTTGTATTGCTATATCAGCTACATAACTGACAGGCTCTTATATCTTGTTTACTAACTAACGACATTGTACAGTATTTCTTTACACTGTCATATTTAATATCTTTCTTTATGTTTGTTGGCAGTCAGTTACACAAGTATCATCTAATGGTAAATAATCACAAATAAAAAATGTCCTTGTCAAACACTAAGCTGTGTGTTTGCTTTTTGTAGCTCCTCCTCAGCCACAGTCTCAACCTTCAGCTCCTGCTGTTGGTCTTGGGACAACGAGAAGAAGCAGACTGTGTGGACAGAGTGAAAACGAGACCACGGGAGTTGTAAGTAGAAAAAACATGCACAAAAAAGCCCAAAATCGTTTTGCCTTTACAAGGGATGCACATTATTTAAGGTATCTAAAAGGCAGAGGAACATTTTGGTTAATTGGAGGCCACAAACTGTCGAATTATTCTGTCATTTCTTTTATAGACTGAATAAAAGATTTATGCAAATTGACCTTAATCTGATTGCTGATTGCCGCAAACACACAAACATTTACATTTGGCTAAAAAACCCAGGTGTTAATTAACTTGAGCTGCACTCAGAATTTAAATCCTGAATTACACATTTTCTCTCTTGCTCTTCCTCGCACGCTCTTTTTTCGATCCGTCTCTACCTCTCTCTCCTTTTGCTAATCTGTTGTCATTTGAGCTTTACTGTTCCCTGTTCTGCCCTCTGTTCTTGATCTAGTTCTGTTCTTTTGTCCAGATCTTCCTCAGCTGTTACTCCTTCTATTATTCAGACATCCGTCATTTCACAACTTGTTTTTAATGTTGTCATTGAGTTTGTTCGCCATTCTGTGTCTCAAACCAATCCCTTACTTTCCCCCATCTTTCACACAACAAAGCTGTCTTCCATTGTTCAAATCTTCTGTTATGTTTCCTCCTGTTTTTCTTTGTTCTCCTCTCTCACTGTGCTTCAACTGTCCTGTCTGGTGGTATATTAGAGTAGTTGTGTTTGTGCTGATAGCTGTTTAGCTGGATCCATTCATCGATACTCAAAACTCCCGAGGGCATCATTGTTTATTTTTTCCCGCTACTCATCCTACAACTCAGGAGGAGGGCTCACAGCTGGCAAAGTATATAAAGAAAAAATATATTTTCTCTGTGTGTGTTGCATGTGTACACGTGTGTGTATTTAAAAATGTACTGTGACAGACTGAGCTGAGTAATGCATACTTGATGACCGGTTGTTTCATTATGAATTCAGCAGACTTTAGAGTTGAATAACTGATGCTTCCAGGAGACAGAAAGAGAGAAAAAGCAAGTAATGGGTGTGAGAGCAAGATGGAGATATGGTGGAAACAGAAAGGGTTGATTTAGTTGGGCTAACATCCAGCAGTTTTCTGCCACTTTTGCTGCAAAATGTCCTTTAAATCCAGCAGACAGGATGCATTTAACTCAGATGATGTCATTTGTTTGAAAGTGCATTTGATGATAATGACACTGAACTGTCTGTTCGAGGCCCAATGGCTTTAGTTTTCTATCATGATGAAGCTAATGTCGGTGCTTATAGTCACCGGGGCAAGTACATCAATTAAATGCAGGCATAGAAACACACATGCATTCTCACAGAGACATATTAGACAGGCCTTGTACCATGTAACGATTATAATAAAAGGAGCTTTCCAATCATGTCTGTGTCTGCACACTGCAAACAATAACACACTATTAAATGTGGACACAAAGTTTGGCTTATTTTATGTTAGAACTTGGCCATTTTTATTATTTGTTTTTTACCCACAAACACACACTGTGCACATTGTTTTCAACATCATATAGACTAGGAAAAAAAAGTACGAAGCACCTCATCACTTACTGCATTGAATAGAGGGTGCAGTGATATGCCGCTTGCAGCCTGATAGGGATGCCTCGTCCCAGGGGAGTGGCTGTAATTTATCTCCAGGCCTGAGCGGGGAAATGAGGCCGTGTTTTATGGTATACTATCAAAGTACTATGTCACAGCTGTAGATGTGTGTGCGTGCTCACTCTTACACACCAACACACACACATACTCTGGCACTTAGTGGAAAGAGTGAGAGGAAAGAATTACCACATTATTACACATTCAGTAAATGCTTTATTTACAGGAATGATAAAGAAATGATAAGATAAGAGTAAAAAATAAGAAGAGTTATTTGTGATTCAGATAGTAGATATTTATCCTGTAGGACCTTTTTATCAGCAATATTATTGCTGTATATTAATGCCTTGTTTATCTCCATATAATATAGTTTAAGCCACAAATAAACAAGAGAAGAAATATGAATTGTACTGATGAACAAAAGAGGGTCTTTGAATAAAAGGTTTTGACCCTTTAAACACATAAATATATAGCATTTTCCTAAAAAGACAAGGATTGTTTTATACATTGTTTTTTTTCTCAGTGCATTTTTTATGCTGTTTGACTTTGACTTGGTGAGGGATCCATAAGCAAAAAAGAAAAATACAGTACACGCACAGGGCAAATAGGGGGAATCAGATAAATGATTTAATCTTCTCTTTTCCTTTGTTTTAAAGCTCGGCCCTTTTTGTCTCACCCACTCTTATATTTCTGTGTCTCCAGTCCTCCTGGCCTTCACTGTGCTCTGTCCACTTAGTCCAGATATATCTCCCAAACCTGCTGATACAAGGACTTTCTCTTCATTACTAAGACTTCTTAGAGATAGAAATGATAATGACCTCCCTAAGGATGCAATCATACAACAACATATGCATGTGCAGCATACACATACAGTGCTGTGAGAAAGTATATGCTCCCTCACAGATTACTTGTATTTGAACTTGTGACACTTAGATGTTTTAGCTAATCAAACAAATGCTTTTATTAGACAAAGATAACCCACGTAATTGAATACAATTTTTAAATTAGATTATTATTTCTTAAAAGTAGAAATCTCTCCAAACCAACCTGAACCTATATGAAAAAAAGTAATGGGTCCGTCCTAAAGAACACAAGAAAAAATATGTCAGTCATAACAGGGTTACGAATACATTTCTAATGGATTAAAGATGGAACCGTGAGGAACCCTCCCAAGGGTTTACTGCAAGAGTGTTTTGGGACTCACGCAGGAGGCCACAAAAGAACCTAGAACAACATTCAAAGCTCAGCAAGCCTCACTTATCTCAGTTAAAGCTAATGGTAATTATTAAAAAGTAAGTATCAAACTGTAGGCGACAATGGGGGGATGGGAAAGTTCCAAGGTGAAAACCATTGCTGACCAAAGGAACACAAACATTAGCCAAATACTAATGTGACAAACGTGTAACTTTTAGGACGGTGCTTGTCTTCTTACATCTGGTTTAAACTAAAACTGCATTTCAGAAAACCAACATTCAAACATGGTAGTGGTAGTCTGATGGTCAGGGGCTGCTTTGTTGCTTCAGGACATGAATTACGTGCTGTAAAGGATGCGGAACCATGAATTCTACTCTCGAACAGAAATTGCAAAAGGAGGATGGCTGGCCATCAGTTTGTGACCACAAAGTTTAAGCCTACTTGTTATTCTGTATTAAATATGATAGAAATGCCATAGCATGACCTTAAACATGCCATTCCATAAAAAAAAAAAATTCTGAGGTTTCTGTTGAATATTTTAGCTCCACATGTGTTCTTATCCTCATATTGGTTGTCAAAACAGGTCAACAACTTCTCTTTCAGTTTTTATCTCTCAAACTACGCAGGTGGCGATAAAACCCGAGTTCTCCCGAGTTCAAAAAGCCTGTATTTGCTACGTCACAATTACTACTACTACTACATAAGTGTTCATTAGCTCACTCAGTTGAGACCACGCCTAGCAGGCTGCTGACTAAAAGCTTTAGTATAAACACGTATTAACCGGAAGATACTTAGTGCGCTGTTGCCATGTGCAGCGGGGCAGGAAACAGGAAGCTGTGCTCTCATATGCTGGTTTTTTAGCCAATCTAAGTCCAGCAAATTTGCATAACAAATATTAATGAGTTGCGGGTCTGTAAATCAGTGTTTCCTAATGTTTTTTTAGATATAAAACATTTCATATTACAGGTTAATACTTCAGAAATAACCACCAAGTCATGAAATTTGTGTAAAATGGCCTCTTTAAACAGCCAGTTTTTGTTAAAAAAAACAACCTCCGGTGTAGTTGAACCAAACCAATATTGCAACATAGTGATCCACAATTCTTCCACTGTGCTATAAACGACTCATTGTCAGTTACCGCTGGCACAACCAATTATTAGGTATATGCGGCAATTACTTTTTCAAATAGTGTCAGTTCAGTTCTGATGATGTATTTTATTTAATAAATGAAATGATTATTTAAAAACTGCAATTTTGATTGACTTTGTTGGATATTATGATTTGCTTCCCGACAAATTTTAGTGTGTCAAAAAAACAAAGACAGAAAAGGTCTGTAAGGGGACACATACTTTTTCACATGACATACACACAAACATACACCCCCCACATACACACACACACAAACTTGACGTTATCCTGTCAGAGAAGCCATTGCAATATTCATTCCACCTGTCAAAGTTTGTAAGGCATGGGTGAGGTTAGAGGACAGGGAGATATCCGGATTTAGGTTTTAATCTTAAAAAGGTTGTCTCCACTTGCCACTGCAGAAAGTTGAATGAATGCAAACCTGCACAGTATGCACAGTTTGCATTTTTAAAGATATCCTGCTCATGTTAAAACACAAATCTTTATATCCATCTCATTTATATAAGCTCTCTGTCTCTCACACTCAAACTATACACACACCCATGTGCACACTGAAGGGATTTTCTGTCTCTGTTCGAGATCTGTATTGAATACATTGAAAACTAATGCACAGGATGCTTTTCTAAATGTGACCAGAAGGGGGCACTGAAGCTCCACAACACAACTCCTATTCAGGTGTGCATTGTCACATGTGCGTCAAGTCTTTTTCCTCTCTGTCGTTCTGTCTCTTTTCTACAGATGCTTTCAATTATATCTTTAACAAATCCGTACTTCTTGGGTTTTATTCATTCTTTTTCTGAAGGTTCCTGAAGTGTATCTTTTGTTACAAATCAAAGCAACCTCTCCTGATCAAAAAACAAGTCCACTTACTGCAGACTTATATAAAAATTGATTTTCACATAAATTTAAAACTTGGTTTGTTATTAAACTATTAGTCAATAATGACCACCCAACATTTCTTTGTCATGTAAGGTTTACTCACACTCTTTAACTCTTTTAACAGTGAGACCAAACAACATATAAAAAAGAACATCAACAGGCAAACAGCACAATACTGGGAAAATGACGAGAGAAGAAGGCACATACTGTGAATAGTTGGTTTAGGTAACACGTCATGTCACTTATGCTGTTTGAGTTCCCACTGGCTGTATTACAACAGCAATTTCAAAAATGCTGAAATGATGTGTAAAGTGCAAATAAAAACAAAATGCAATGACTTGTAAATCTCATAAACCCATATTTTGTATTACCAAAAGAACACAAACAACATATCAGATGTTAAAACCAAGATTTTTTTTGCTCATTTTGAATTTGATTGCAGCAACACAGGCAGGTTGTAACAGGGGCCATTACAGTCCTCAAGGTCAACTGTCCTGCAAGTTTTAGTTGTTTCCCTCGTGTCACCAAAGAACACAGCGTACACACACCATATAAATCTACAGCTCATGAGAGCTCCCTCACACAGAGACTCACAAAACATGGCAAATCAGTACCCACAGTCAGTGGATGTATAAGGCTGAAGTCCACTGTGGCCTTAATCTTTTAAGGCCATGGTGGACTTTTTGCCCTTGAACTCAGCATATTTGAATATTTGTTGGCATCACCATAAACTCACTTGATTTGGTTCAGGATCATTAACCGGCTGGCTGATTTTATTATAGAGAGTGAATCTCTGTTTAAGGCTCGTCTTCTCCGTCGAGTTTTTCTGTATGTGCATAGATTTTTTTTACTCTATTGTGTGTGTTTTTGGGTTGATTACTGGTAACCCCTCTAGGGTATACCCAGCCTCTAACCCATTAATTTCTGGGATAGGAATGATCCCCCCATGCATGACTCGGATAAGGATTTAATGGATATATACTGTAAAATAAGTGAGCCCTTCACTGGCCTTTTTGCAATTTTAAGGGTCACTGTGAGGCGATAAATTAATTCTCTCTATCTTTGGCAGTTATCCAGATTCTTATCAGTTTATTCATTTAAATTGTTACTGAAGCTTGTTGTTCAATCTTTTTGTCCATACTCAACTACCTGTTTAGTTAAAACACTAAAATGAATCTGAGAGTCAATAAGATAGTAGAAGCCATGCACAGAAAAAGCTCCATGAAACCAGAAATCACTCTTTCCCTTTGCATCTTTCCAGTGTTTGTCTTGGTTTCTATCCTCATTTCAGCCACTAGTAATGCAAAACTGTGTATTCTGGCAGAATATAAAGACTGGGGATGACGCTCATGTAGCTGACACAGGCATATCTCCCTCTTTCTCCCATGCTAATCTTGTTTGATTTTCTTTGAAAGGAATGATGGACGAGAAGACAAAAAAGGACAAAAAGAATATTAATTTCATCAGTGTGATGAGTTGAGGTTTTCATCAGATTGAATGTTCAGCTTTTGACACAAAAGACTGTTTTTAATTAATGTTCAATTAATTAATCATTCTTTGTATTAAGTCAAAACCACATTGAGTATTAAATGGGTGTGGTATTCAGGGGAACAGCAAACACTGACAGGTCATCTTAAATGGTGCAACATTATTTAATGCATATTTTGCATGTTTCTAGCACCTGAAATCACTTGCTGCACTGTCAATAGCTACGTTTTCATGGGCACATTTAATCGGAATAAACGCCCAATCGGAACAAAAATACGTCATGTAAACATGTCAATCAGAATATTTTGATCCAATGCAGCCTGATCAGAATGACATTTCCTTCCGATCGAGAGGGGTGGTTTTGTCCGATCCTCATTCGGATAGACGTGCATGTACACACCAATTCGGAAAGAAAGGGTGAAAAAAGCCCACTGCGCATGCGTACAACTTCAGCGTAACGTCTTTCTGCTTTCGCAGACCCAAGTAGAAAACATAGTGGGAGGTAAACAGAAGTGGTCTGCTGGCGCAGTCATCCTGTCGTCCTGCTCTCCTCTCCTGTGGCGGAGGAGCAGTAGCAATATGTATTCTGCCTCTAGCTTGGTTAATGCGACCAGTAAAAACCCAAACATAAAGGTAATCACCTGCAGAGGGTCCATATTGGGGAAGACGTGAGTCAGCTCGAGCACACGATGGGGCGGAAAAGATGCGCAGAAAGGACGGAGTTTGTTTACTTTTTTCGTCCCCCGGAAAGACAACTCGCTGTGCGCATGCTCAACTCATTTAATCTGACCGAGTGCTTGGTGCATGTGTACTCATGGCATGATCAGATCATTTCAGTTAGTGTCCATGTGAACAGGGATTTGGGAATTCCGATCGACCAAGATTTTAATCAGATTGGGGAAATTTGGCGCATGTAAACGTAGCTGACTAACTGAAGATTTTAATTGTCAACACTGACTTTGTGGTGTTGTATGGAGAAGACACTGATATGTTGAAAAACACAAAGCCTTACCCTGAAACACTTGCATTCTACGAATACCCAAAACACTTTAGAAAGTCAGGTAAAGGGTACTGGTTCAACAGCTGGTAAATGTCCTAGAATTATTTTAACAGATGTCACCACCCTTACTGTTGTGGGTTATTGTTTTGACAGTAACTCTCAAGTTTTTGAAGGCAAGTCAGTGTTTTGAAATACTATTGACGCAAACTATTTTTTTTTCCTTTTATATCATCATGGTTATAGTCAGGCATGCACGTAAGTGGTCTGCAGGTGTGCATGCACTGTCAAAATATAAAAGGCACACTAAATGAAAAGTTGAAATGCGCATTTGCGTACTTAGCATTGGTTTGGCTGAGCTGCGTGAATTTTTCCGTTAAAGAGGCCCTTCCATTAAAAACGTTTTTTCTGAGGTTTCTGTTGAATATTTTAGCTCCACAGGTGTTCTTACCTTCATAGTGGGAGTGAAAACAGGTCAACAACTTCTCTTTCAGTTTTTATCTCTTAAACTACGCAGGTGGCAATAACACCCGAATTCTCCCGAGTTTGAATGGCCTGTACTTGTTTCATCACAACTCCTTTGTTCATTAGTATTCGGCAGCTCCCGCAGTTGAAACCACGCTAGCAGTCTGCTTGCTAAAAGCTGTGGCATAAGACGTAGCAAAAAGGAAGAGAGAACGCCTGATGTTGCCATGCGCAGCGGGGCAGGAAACAGTATACCTTGCTCTCATAGGCTAGTTTGTTAGACAATCTCAGTCCAGCAAATTCGAATAATGAATATGAATGAGCTGCTGCCGAAGCCTGACACGGAACAAGACGGAACCACACGAATTTTTATGCAGACAGATTGAAAAGTCTGTTAATCAGTGTTTCCTAATGTTTTTTAGATATAAAATGTTTCATATTACAGGTTAGTACTTAAGAAATAACCACAAAGTCCTGAAATTTGTATGGAATGGCTTCTTTAATCAGAGGGTTCATTATCGAATCAATGAAGAGTCCCGCTGACTTCATTTGTTTGTTTTATTTGACTGATATGTTTCTCGGCCTGAGCGCAGTTGTTCCTGCTGACAGCTGATCAGCTGATATTGCGTCCTCTGTATCAGTTTGTCAGTGTGACGGATTTTTAGTCAGTCAGACTGGTGTGTCTCGCAGCTGACTGCAGGATTCTGGATTGCGTTAAAAAGTTACAATTAACGGAATAAGACAAATAGGCCATTGTGGCACGGACGCACAGAATTTACCTTTTTGTTCTGTAAAATACAGAAAACTATTAGTTTTATCAATAAAATTTGCATATTTTTGACTTTGATCCCCACCATTTTGAATGTGTACAGAGTATTATGGGATATGTAGTCAATACCAATAGCAGCACCCCCCTTTACGGTACACTGTATATTTTATTCTGCATCACATTACAAACATTCTCATCGTTTCAAAACAGAAAGCAGTTACAGTAAATGGCACAAGCTCAAAGTGGAAAATGTAACAACTGACTAATAACAAGCAATCAATTGTGTAAACACTCCAACCTGAACTTTTAATGTTTTTCCAGTATTTTTATATTTTACTGGTTTCTCTTGATTTTTTTTCCTCAATTAAAGGATTTTTACTGAAACAAATATAGAGCCAGGAAAAGTAATCAGACTTAAAGTGAAGCTTGAATAACCAAAAACAAAGCAGAAGAACTCTGAAGAGACACAGCGAGACACTTTTAAAAATGTGAGGACCAAGCAACAACCCTATGTTCTCCCCTAAGAACCAGGCCAAAAACAGTATGTGCACCCCTGGTTATAGCGCCATTTTGAAAGGTGTTATTCTTGTTACTCACACATTGTTTTGCATACCTTCACTTCCTTTTTATTTTGAAACATAATTTTAAGTTCTCACCTCAGTTATTGAGAACAGATTGATGAAACACTGAGTAAACAATCACCCAGCCCACAATTACTTAATGTTCAAACACATTATGTTCATAAAATTTAAACATGGATTCATGCAGATGAGTACACTGAGTTGAACCAACCTTCCAACCCCAATACATTCTTCCTAACTCTCACAAGAAAGGTGTGGCCAGAGGGGACAGACGCTGTGCTCCAGAACCGATTCAAAAACACAGACTAGAACATGATCATACACACTGACCTGGACCAGTATGCTTCATCTGTACTGGACCATATCTCCATGACCACATACAGTGTTACCTCCCAGAAACAGATCACCGTGTACCTCAACCAGAAGCCTTGGATAAACCGGGAAGTCTGTCTCCTCCTGAAAGCCCGCAATGCCGCCGTCAGGATTAGGGGATGCACAGCCTACAGTACAGCCAGGGCTAAGCTGAAGAGGGGCATCAAGAATGCCAAACACCACTACAAAAGGAAGGTAGAAGAACACTTCTCCAACTCCAATCCTGGATTTATGTGGCACTGACCCCAGATCATCACAGATTACAGGATCATCAAACCCTCCCCTGCATCCTCTCAAGTCTCTTTCCTCAACGAGCTCAACAACTTTTATGCTCATTGAGAGAAGGAACTCAGCGACTAGGACATATGTGATGCTAGACCACCAACCGCTGACTCTCTCCCCCACCGATGTTGGAGCGAAGCTGAGCAGGATTAATATCCACAAGGCTGCAGGTCTTGATGGCATCCCAGGACGTGTCATCAAGAGCATCCTGACCAACTGTATAACAGTCTGGTACGGAAGCTACTCTGCCTTTGACCGGAAGGCGTTGCAGAGGGTGGTGAAAACTGCCTAGCGCATTGCCGGAGCACCACTTCCTGCCATCAAGGACATCTACAGGAAGCGGTGTCTGAAAAGGGCTAGGAAAATCATCAAAGATCCCAGTCACCCAGCACAAAGACTCTTCACCTTCCTGCCCTCTGGGAGGCACTACAGGAGCCTCCAGACTAAGACTACCAGGTATCAGAATAGCTTCTTCACTACAGCTGTCAGACTCCTGAACTCTGCCTCCTGACATCTGAACCACATTAAAACTTGTGGACTGAACGGATATGTACCCACAACCACCCACAACTGAACATAAACATCTGTCTATTAACACTTAAAGAGGCCATTTCACACAAATTTCATGACTTTGTAGTTATTTAAAGCTGCTGTAAAGAGTTTGTAATTTTTGGGCTTGCGATTGCCCTGTCAGGCCAAATGCATAACAGCAGCCTTAATGGTAAGCTCGTACATGAGGCACGCATGCTGTGCACTCACAGCTGAGTCAGTCCTGTATTCGACAATTTACAGATTTACAGGCAGTTTAAAAATGTTTCTACAACAGGAAATATGTGGAAACTCCTGAAAGCATCAACTTTTCATGGACTCAGATAGGCATTTGACTCGCATGCTTAACTTCCAATCTATCCAATGTGGGTTAGTGTCAGACCAATAATGGTGGTTTTGTTTGTTTGTTAACGTCACCATTCACATAAAAGTTTGCCTCATCACTGAACATAAAAGTTTGCCTCATCACTGAACAAAATCTTCTGTGTGAATAAATGGCCCACCCTGTATACCTATTCTGTATGTAGCTACATATTCTTACTAAAGCACTGCTGGATGGATGCAAGCTGCATTTCATTGCTTTGTACTTGTGACATGTGCAATGACAATGAAGTTGAATTCTGTTCTATTCTAAATGCTGCTCGATCAGGTTGAGATCTGGTGATTGACTCAGCCACTGCAGAATATTCAACTTTTTTGTCTTAAGAAACTCCTTGGTTGCTTTCACAGTATGCTTTGGTTCATTTGTTTCTGTGCTTTGAAGTGCCGTCCAATCAACTTTGCTGCATTCGGCTGAATCACAGAAACCCGGAAGTGACGCAACATATATGACGCTAAAGCGGATACACACGAGGCGGAACAAAAACAAGAGGTTAGGGAGCGGAGCCGTAATGGTAGCTACAGAGCCATGTTTAATGGAGGAGAAAAGATGAATATTAATGACAATTGTCGCTTTTGTGTCAAAAACTTGAATATGAGGTGTCATTGCACACTCGGTTCACGTATTTGACCGCCCCAAGCAAAACTGTGCAAACACAGAAGTAAACACTTCATCCACAGCCAAGTCCGCCATGTTGAATGTTGTGCTCTGGGTGGAAAACGCTAGTTCCGTGTTTTCAGGATGACAAACAGCAAAGGTGATATGTAATTGGTCCATCAAAAAATTTGATGCGGAAATGATCGGGTGTGGCTCCGATGTCAGACCCTTCTGCATTTGAACATAATGCAGGAGGATCTGATTGGTCAGGCTATCATTCTGGTACATGTTGATCTTAGTTGCATCTGTCCAAAGATTGCTGTTCCAGAACTAGGTTGCTTTTTTAGATTTGTTTTTTGGCAAAGTTCAATCTGACCTTTTGATTTTTAAGGGTGATTAATGCTTTGCACCTTGTGGTGAACCCTCTGTACTTGCTCTCATGAAGTCTTTATGGTAGACTTAGATACTTGTACACTTTCATCCTGGAGAATGTTCTTCACTTTGGTGAATATTGTGAAGAGATTTTTCTTTGCCATGGAAAGGATCCTGTGATCAACGACCACTGTTGTCTTCTGTGGACTTCCAGGCCTTTTGGAATTCCTGAGCTCATCAGACACTCTTTCTTTTATAATATACCAAACTGCTTATTTGGCCACTCCTAACATTTCCACTCTTTTCTCCATCTCTTTTCACTTTCATTGAGAGCTGCTTTGACTGCATGTTGTGGTTTCACAGCAACAGCATCTGAATGCAAATACTACACCTGGAATAAGCTCTAGACCTTTTACCTGCTTAATTGATGATAGATTAATGAGGGAATATTCCACACTTGTCCATGAAATAGCTTTTGGGTCAACTGTCCAGTTACCTTTAGTCCCTTGAAAAAGAGGTGGCTACATATTGAAGAGCTGCAGTTCCTAAACCCTTCATCCAATTTGAACGTAAGTATCCTCAAATTAAAGCTAAGGGTCTGCACCTTAAGCCCCTATTGACTATATAACTGTATCTTGAATATGTGAACAGCTAAAATAACAAAACTTAGGGTTCTAGGGTTCTAGCTCTGGGCAGGAAGAATCATGTAGCGGTATGCATTGCAGCAGAACTGAAGAAGCCTCTGACTGAAGACACTGTTGTTTAATTATCATAGGGAAATTATTTCTCTGTATTTGACTCATCTGTGAGGAGCAGAGGGCAGCCTTTTTGTATGGTTCCTGGGGGGGGCAGTTTTAGGGTTCAGTATCTTGCCCAAGGATATGTCAACACATAGCCTGCCGGAACTTGGGGTCAAACCCTTACCTTCCAATCAGAAGATGATCTCCTTCCCCATACACACAGGCATTGTGTGGAGAAGAGGATGCTGAGGGTATTCCATGATGTTTTAATTTTTTTAACCATTCTCCTTTGGGCAATCAACTCAAGAGGATCCAGATCCGTCCCCAGAACAGAACCAGCCTTCTTTATCAGTTTCTTCAGCCTCTATGTATCACTTGCTCTGATGCTGCCACCCCAACAGGTGACTATAGATGTGATCACACTCTCCACAACGGACTAAAACAATCTTTAACATCTTGCAGCAAACGTTGAAGGATCTGAGCTTCCTCAAGAAGTGTAGTCTGCTCTTTCCCCTCTTAAAAACAGCCTTACAGTTGCATCTCATGTTCAATCTGTTATCCAGGTGAACACTGAGGTATTTATACTCCTCCACCACCTCCACTTTTTCACCCATGATGACAAGGTGTTGTGGCATTTTGCAGCTTCTCTGAAAATCCACAATCATCTGCTTTGTCTTGTTCTCATTCAAGATAAGATGACTGTTTCCACAACATGCCACAGAGTGGTCCACCAATTCTCTGTCCTCAGTCTCTTGTCTATCTCTGATCCACCAACAACTGCAGGGTCATCAGAATTTTCTGCAGATGACAGGACTCTGACCTGTACCGAAGGTCCGAGGTGTACTGGGCAGCTGCTGGGCAGTGATAGGCCAGTGGTAGGTGGGCAGGCCTGAAGCCCTGGATTAAATTACAATACAGTCTCGTTCTTTGTGCATATAACTCCTTCTTATCTGTGCAGTTTTTGATTACAGATCGTGTTGTTCATAGAAATGATATCTGATGTTTAATTCATGGCTCTGCTGTGTGACAGTCGGTTTGACTCAAGCATGGCTGTGAAAAGGAATTCTTTCCATCAATCAAAATCCAACCCATTTCATCCTCATAAATTATTTTATATCCGTGTGATTGATTTAATTATTTTTTAGGTCTGATTTAGGAAAACACGTTAATGAAACAGTGTTGCTACGACGACCGGCTATACAGCATTTTACAATTTTTATCGACAAAAGCACAAGCTCACAAATGCTTTTCACTGTCCGTTTGAAATTAAAACCAAGACATGTTTTCCTGAGTTTCATCACTTCAAGTTTAATTTGCCTTCAAATTGAGACTCGCCCGAATCTCATAAAAATATTTATATTTGCCATGTAAGTGTCAAAAAACACAAATATGCACCATGATACCATGATTCATTAAAGAAAGTTGTCCTGCTTCTAAATGACTTATTGAGGACTGAGCATGTCACAAACACTTTAAAGCCAAATACGCCTGACACATAGGTTTCTGGATCTATTAAGTCAGAATGACTCCACTATTATCATATTAACATTAAGGACGTTTCAGATCCTTTTAGATGAGCTCACAAGCTTTTTCGTTTTAGGCAAACAAAGGACTTCAGTTTTTATCAAAGTGCACCTGTAAACAGAAGTGGAAATTGTTTTTAAAAATAGGTTTTTTAGTTTGTTCTGTCTATTTCTGGTGTTATCAGAGGGGCTTAAGAATTATTTGCAATTCTCTAGGCTCGCAGAACTGCTAGGACACAAAGATTTAATCCTGAAAAAAGTCCTCCTATGATATACTGAACTCAGCATGTATAACTCAATATTGCACTTTGGTCACTGAAGAGATCAACAATAGCTACGTTTACATGGGCACATTTAATCGGAATAAACGCCCAATCGGATAAAAAAGACGTCATATAAACATGTCAATCAGAATGTTTTGATCCGATGCAGCCTGATCCGAAAGAAATTTACTTCCGATCGAGAGGGGTGGTTTTGTCCGATCTTCATTCGGATAGACGTGCATGTATACACCCATTCGGAAAGAAAGGGTGAAAAGAGCCCTTTGCGCATGCGTACAACTTCAGCGTGATGTCTTTCTGCTTTCGCAGACTCAAGTAGAAAACATAGCGGGAAGTAAACAGAAGTGGTCTGCTGGTGCAGTCATCCTGTCATCCTGCTCTCCTCTCCTGTGGCGGAGGAGCAGTAGCAATATGTATTCAGCCGCTAGCTTGGTTAAAAACCCAAACATAAAGGTAATCACCTGCAGAAGGTCCATATTGGGGATAACGTGAGTCAGCTCGAGCACACGATGGGGCGGGAAAGATATGCAGAAAGGACGGAGTTTGTTTACTTTTTTTTTCTTCCCCCGGAAAGACAACTCGCTGTGCGCATGCTCAACTCATTTAACCTGATCGAGTGCTTGGTGCATGTGTACTCATGACATGATCAGATCATTTCAGTTAGTGTCCATGTAAACAGGGATTTGGGAATTCAGATCGACCAAGATTTTAATCAGATTGGGGAAATTTGGCGCATGTAAACGTAGCTAATATTTCATATTAAGCGCGAGATTCTATCTTTACATATATTACAATCTATAACAGCATTATTTCAGAAAGTAATGCATCACACAAAAAGACTGGGCTTTGATTATATGTCAGGTATAATCCAAGGAAAGAACAAGTACAGTGGGGCAAAAAAGTATTTAGTCAGCCACCAATTGTGTAAGTTCTCCCACTTAAAAAGATCAGAGAGGCCTGTAATTTTCATCATAGGTATACCTCAACTATGAGAGACAAAATGAGGAAAAAAAATCCAGAAAATCACATTGTCTGATTTTTAAAGAATTTATTTGCAAATTATGGTGGAAAATAAGTATTTGGTCACCTACAAACAAGTAAGATTTCTGGCTTTCACAGACCTGTAACTTCTTTAAGAGGTTCCTCGGTCCTCCACTCGTTACCTGTATTAATGGCACCTGTGTGAACTCGTTATCAGTATAAAAGACACCTGTCCACAACCTCAAACAGTCACGCTCCAAACTCCACTATGGCCAAGACCAAAGAGCTGTCAAAGGACACCAGAAACAAAATTGTAGACCTTCACCAGGCTGGGAAGACTGAATCTGCAATAGGTAAGCAGCTTGGTGTGAAGAAATCAACTGTGGGAGCAATTATTAGAAAATGGAAGACATACAAGACCACTGATAATCTCCCTCGATCTGGGGCTCCACGCAAGATCTCACCCCGTGGGGTCAAAATGATCACAAGAACGGTGAGCAAAAATCCCAGAACCACACGGAGGGACCTAGTGAATGACCTGCAGAGAGCTGGGACCAAAGTAACAAAGGCTACCATGAGTAACACACTACGCCGCCAGGGACTCAAATCCTGCAGTGCCAGACGTGTCCCCCTGCTGAAGCCAGGACACGTCCAGGCCCGTCTGCGGTTTGCTAGAGAGCATTTGGATGATCCAGAAGAGGATTGGGAGAACATCATATGGTCAGATGAAACCAAAATAGAACTTTTTGGTAGAAACTCAACTTGTCGTGTTTGGAGGGGAAAGAATGCTGAGTTGGATCCAAAGAACACCATACCTACTGTAAAGCATGGGGGTGGAAACATAATGCTTTGGGGCTGTTTTTCTGCAAGGGGACCAGGACGACTGATCCGTGTAAAGGAAAGAATGAATGGGGCCATGTATCGTAAGATTTTGAGTGAAAACCTCCTTCCATCAGCAAGGGCATTGAAAATGAGACGTGGCTGGGTCTTTCAGAATGACAATAATCCCAAACACACCGCCCGGGCAACGAAGGAGTGGCTTCGTAAGAAGCATTTCAAGGTCCTGGAGTGGCCTAGCTAGTCTCCAGATCTCAACCCCATAGAAAATCTCTGGAGGGAGTTGAAAGTCCGTGTTGCCCAGCGTCAGCCCCAAAACATCACTGCTCTAGAGGAGATCTGCATGGAGTAATGGGCCAAAATACCAGCAACAGTGTGTGAAAACCTTGTGAAGACTTACAGAAAACGTTTGACCTCTGTCATTGCCAACAAAGGCTATATAACAAAGTATTGAGATTAACTTGTGTTATTGACCAAATACTTATTTTCCACCATAATTTGCAAATAAATTCTTTAAAAATCAGACAATGTGATTTTCTGGATTTTTTTTCCTCATTTTGTCTCTCATAGTTGAGGTATACCTATGATGAAAATTACAGGCCTCTCTGATCTTTTTAAGTGGGAGAACTTACACAATTGGTGGCTGACTAAATACTTTTTTGCCCCACTGTATCTGTGTATAGCATAGAATAATTTTTCTTTATTTTTTATGAGGCTATTTTTATTTTATGATTTGTTCTGCTTGATGGACAAGTAGACCAAAGAAAAGGTTCCTTTTTCAAACTCCCAGGTTTACACAAAAATCACCTGATGCTTTTTCTCAGTCCCCAATCTGCTGTTTATACCCTATACTGTAGATTCTTTTCAGGCACCATGGATTTCTGTAAGGGTGCTACAGATCCAATTTCAGGTGTTAGTGATAACGTCATTATAAAGTACATATACAGTTGCAGGCTTTAAAAATGTTCCATGCTGGCTGGAGTTCTAAACAGATAATCCGTAATAGCACTCATGAATTCTGTTTTAGCAGGTATCTGATCATATCAAAGGCCAGCTAAGCCACTTGTTTATGAGATTTTAAAGACCTGATAACAAATGTGATACTCCATAGCATTAATGGTCTGTTAAATTGTGCCATTGTCAATTCCTTCCATGGTTACAAAGTACAGTGAGTAGAAGGTCAAGATGAGGCAAATGTAAAAGGGACAAATGTAAGGGTCAAACTTTCTTAATGAACATTCTGTATCTTAGTCTTAAAGAGGCCTTTCCATTAAGAATGTTTTTTCTGAGGTTTCTGTTGAATATTTTAGCTCCATGGGTGTTCTTACCTTCAAAGTGGGTGTGAAAACAGGTCAACAACTTATCTTTCAGTTTTTACAGTATATCTACGCAGGTGGTGATAACACCCGAGTTCTCCTGAGTTTGAACAGCCTGTACTTTTTTCGTCACAACTCCTTTGTGTGTTAGTTTTCGGCAGCTGCCGCAGTTGAAACCACGCCTACAACGCTGCTTGCTAAAAGCTGTAGCATAAAACGTAGCAAACAGGAAGACACGACGTCTGACATTGCCATGCGCAGCAGGGCAGGAAACAGTATACCTTGCTCTGATAGGCTAGTTTGTTAGCCAATCTGAGTCCAGCAAATTCGAATAATGAATATGAACGAGCTGCTGACCAAGCAGCCTGACGGAAGGAGCCGGAACCACCCAAATTTTATTGCAGACAGATTGAAAGGTCTGTTAATAAGTGTTTCCTGATGTTTTTTAGATATAAAATGTTTCATATTACAGGTTAATACTTAAGAAATAACCACAAAGTCCTGAAATTTGTATGAAATGGCCTCTTTAAAGTCTAAACTGTGTAGTCACACATTAAATAAAGTTTTACAGTTATATGAAGTTTTTAATTGTTTTCAAAAACTATTGAAAACATGTCTAAGATACATGAAAAGAGGTTTAATCTCCTCTTCACATGTACGTATAGTAAAGTAAAAGTAAGAATGGGAGTTAATTAAAGGTATGTTAATTAACAGGTATGAGAAGCTGAACAACAAGAGAAACTGAGAATGTCAGTGGAGAAGGAAAAACACACAAAAAAAGTACAAGATGACTAATTACAATTAATTAAGGATAATAAAAAATCCACTATGTATAAAAAAGTCCCCAAACCATGTCAAGCTGTTACGACCCAGGCTCGTTTGGGCTGTAACAAGGAAAAAACTAAAATAAAATAAAATAGGAGTATAAGGTCCAATAATCTTAAACTTCTTCAGTCTAACATAGGGAAAAAGGTTGGATCTTCAATCTGGCTCGAATCTGCAATCAGATCTCTCTTCTAATTGATCGTCCACGGACTTGTCGCCAGCTGCCCAACTCCAACTCATCTGGCCCCAATCAGCTGATCCCCATCGGCTGTACTGTATCAGCCCATCAAGGTGGAAACCACGCCCAATGGAGAAAAGAAGTTACAAAAAAGCAAAGAGAGGAAAAGAAAGAGAGAGAGAGCAGAAAAACGGATGTACCTACAAACAAACGGCCCGATTAGGACTTAGGCTGTAACACAAGCTTATACTTAAAGAGGCCATTTCACACAAATTTCATGACTTTGTGGTTATTTCTGAAGTATTAACCTGTAATATGAAACATGTTATATCTAAAAAACATTAGGAAACACTGATTAACAGACCTTTCCATCTATCCGTGTGAAGATTCGGCTTTCTTCAGGCTGCAACTCATTAATATTCATTATGCAAATTTGCTGGACTCAGACTGGCCAACAAACTAGCCTATGAGAGCAAGGCTTCCTGTTTCCTGCCCCGCTGTGCATGGCAACAGCGCACCGAGTGTCTTCCGGTTTGATACGTGTTTATGCTTACAGCTTTCAGCCAGCAGCCTGCTAGGCGTGGTTTCAACTGTGGGAGCTGATGAATACTAACAAACAAAGGAGCTGCGGTGAAACAAATACAAGCCGGGTTTTATTGCCCCCTGTGTAGTTTAAGAGATAAAAACTGAAATAGAAGTTGTTGACCTGTTTTCACACCCACTATGAAGGTAAGAACACCTGTAAAGCTAAAATATTCCACAGAAACCTCAGAAAAACTGTTTTTGATGGAATGGCCTCTTTTAGGCAGGGGTCCCCAATCTTGGTCTTCAAAGTCCATCATGCTTGTTTTAGAGTTTTCTCTGCTTCAGTGCACATTATTTCACTGAATGGGTAATTTAAAAAAAAAGATCAAAATGTTGAGGAAGTAATTCTGTCGTTTGAATCAGGTACCAGGTAACCAGCTCTCCCTCCAATGGGTCAGAACTCCCGTTGACTAAAAGTATTGCTGTGTTAGTAACAACATAAATGTGTTTATGCTGAAAAGGTTGGAGAAAAATGCCTGGCTTCTAACTGCCTCCTTCTGGGTGTCACAACCCACCATCCCCCAAACAGAAAAACTTCTTCAGCAGCCCTGGGAGAAAATCCTTGATCTGACCACACCTGTTCAACAGCAGCTTTCTCCCTTGGTCTTGCATTTGTAACTGACTTTGTTGATTTAATTGCTTCGACATAATAGCCATAGGGTTGTTGTTATTTGTAGTTAATTGAGCTAAGCAACTTATCCTTAACACAGAATCCCAGTACTTTCACTGTCCAACAATACATGACATGCATTATTGATTCATCTCTAAATACATATTAACTATTTAAAAATACAGAAAATCATAAAATAATTGGAAAGTCAATTGTTTAAATCAATCACTTCATTACTAAATTACTCTTTCATACGTACATGCATTTTCTTACATTCATTACATTGGCTTGACATGAAGCAATTTATCATTATTCGGTCACTATTCATTTTACACATTACTCCTGTAACAACATAATTTTATTTACTTTATTACTTGATAAACATAGCATCAATAAAACTACTTATGCAGTCACTAATATAACTCTGTGCTTCAAAAACACTTCTGATGACCTTGTTTTTTCTATGCCCACAGTACAACATCTGGTAACAATTCCTACAAAATTGACAAGAACTAAATACCCAGTTTTTTGCATAGAGAGTACATAATCTCAAGTTCTAATTTTCCACACATCTTTTACTTTTTTCATAATTTCTTTTTTCACACATTTCCAATGTTGTTAAACATACAGTATTTAAGAATATTAGTCTACAGGTGCTATACGATCATTGGCCCCACTGGTTATCGGTAATTAATAAACACATAAACATCTTCAGCTTTGGGAAATTGATCTGTAATTGAGGCAGTGTCCAACATTTTTCACTTATTGATTTAAAGCAATACTGAATAACTTTTCCACAGCCGTGTCTCAGACAGCCATTGCTGGAACCAGTGTTCTGCAGAACTATGCTACCTGTTGAGATGTGCTACAGATTTGCTCTGCACGTGCCGTTCCACAGTCTGAACGTCAATAAACAGATATATGGTTTATTTTTGTTTCTATATTTTTCAATAAATACATTTTACCTATCAGATAAGTTCTCCTAGGACAGGAGCACTAAATATGATGTTATTTTTACTTCCTTTGCATTGTCAGAGTGACAGGCAAATGTTTGGACACACCCAGAGGAGAAGGACCCAACAATGTCCGATAAGGACCCAGAGGACTTTTATATAGAAAATATCAAGGAAGGATCATAAAAATATGCTTTAAAGAGGCCCTTCCATTAAAAATGTTTTTTTCTGAGGTTTCTGTTGAATATTTTAGCTCCACAGGTGTTCTTACCTTCATAGTGGGTGTGAAAACAGGTCAACAACTTATCTTTCAGTTTTTACAGTATCTCTCAAACTACACAGGTGGCGATAACACCCGATTTCTCCCGAGTCCGAACGGCCTGTATCTGTTTCGTCACAACTCCTTCGTTTGTTAGTTTTCGGCAGCTCCCACAGTTGAAACCACACCTAGCATACTGCTCACTAAAAAGCTGTAGCATAATGTAGCAAACAGGAAGACACGATGTCTGACGTTGCCATGCACAGCGGGGCAGGAAACAGTATTCTTTGCTTTCATAGGCTAGTTTGTTAACCAATTAGAGTCCAGCAAATTCGAACAATAAATATGAACGAGCTGCAGCCGAAGCTGCCTGACGGAAGGAGCCGGAACCACCCGAATTTTAACGCAGACAGATTGAAAGGTCTGTTAATAAGTGTTTCCGGATGTTTTTTAGATATAAAATGTTTCATATTACTGGTTAATACTTGAGAAATAATCACAAAGTCCTGAAATGTGTATGAAATGGCCTCTTTAATAATTAACAGTATACACTCGCTATAAACAAAAATACTTTATAAACTTGGAATTAACTCTCGTGATAAAATAAGTTGTAAATTCGTACTATGGCGGCTTTTTTCTTCAGGGCAGCTTAAATCATCAGAACACCATTTCTGGCCGCGACCCGAATTACTGAAGTTCAGTCCATTATAAACTGTCATTGGAGGCTTATTGAGTGATGTCTAATATGAAGATAAACATGGTTTTCAGTGAGTATCCACTTAGACAAGTTTCATAACAGTAGCTTAAAGTTGTAAAAGTTAATTTGTACTGCTTTAGCACTTTGTTTTTCAAATCCAGTCCTCCGGACCCACTGCCCTGCATGTTTTTTATGTTTCCTTTCCTCAATACACCTGATTTTAATTGATGGCTGATTAACAGGCTTCTGTTGAACTCCAATTATTTGAATCAAGTGTGTTCAAACTGGGAAACATTAATGGGAGATTTATGTGATTCATTTTCTAGATGGAGTTTATCATTAGATCTTGGAGAGTTTGACATGTAAAGTCAGCTTTTATGTGCCCATGCTGTTAGTCAGTTAATCTAAAGTCCAGGTTTGAATGTGCACTGTTGTTTTGGTGTATGTATGTTACAGTACGTATGTTACAGTCATTTGAGTAACAGTAACAACTTTAGTAACTGTATAGCATTGGGTGATCTTCATGTCCCACTCAGCGGTCTGCTGCTGGACCATTTGGCTACGCCCCCATGCCTGTGTGGACTCTGAAGGAACAGTGCTAGGACAGTGGGTTGTCCACTCATCCCTCTTCCCAGATTTTTAAAGAAAATTTAGAGATGTATTTTAAATCTATAAATTTGAATTCTCTATTGGTTTACAAGGTCATACCAGGAATGTTGGTGTGTGAGCACTTAAAGTGATTAGGATTTACCCTCTAAATGAGGCTAAATGAGAAAGCTGCCCATAGTGGCATCATTTCATTGCTTTTATGCCATCAGTGTGCTTGAAATAGGGCTTGCTGAGTATTTATTACTTTAATTTGTTTAAAAGTTGCAAGTGTTAAATCTCTTGTCTGCAGTTTTACCATAAGAATGCTAATTCTTGTTGATCACATTACTCTGAGTGGAATTAGCTTGGCCTCACTTAGTATTCTAAGGAATGTTGTATGTAGGAATGTTTTGATCTGGAAATGTTATTTCATTTCATCATAGAAGAGTTCTCTGAAATTGTTTTAAACCAAGCATTTTTAAAATTACAAAGATTCTTTCTCAATATTATAGATAGATAGATTGATTGATTGATTGATTGATTGATTGATTGATTGATTGATTGATTGATTGATTGATTGATTGATTGATTGATTGATTGATTGATTGATTGATTGATTGATTGATTGATTGATTGATTGATTGATTGGTTGGTTGGTTGGTTGGTTGGTAGGTAGGTAGGTAGGTAGGTAGGTAGTGAATCGGAGCACTTGGTGCGGTAACCCCCAAACTGGAGACATGGCTCTAGCAGGTCCCTGGAAGAACCTCAGACATCTCAGTCCAGATAAGTGCAGTACTTGGAACAACAAAAATACTGCGCAGGACCCTCAAGCTCCCAGGCCTCTGGTAGAGGACCCGAGCTTGGAACGGGAAAAACACCTCCCAGTGGCGAGAGGGGAATTTTATTTTTTTTTTATTAAAAAATGGAGTTTGGTTGTTCAAGGACTTTTACGTCAAAGGTAAAAATATAAACTTTATTCTGGATTTCACAGGGAGCCAATGAAGTGATGCTTAAACAGGAAAATGTAATGTCTCCTTCTAATGCTCATCAGAACTCTGGCAGCATAATTTTGGATTAGCTGGAGGCCTTTTTCAGAATTATTAGAACATCCTGATAAGAATTACAATAATCAAGTCTAGAAGTAACATGCATCACTCTGATTCAGAATGCTCCTAATTTTAGCAATGTTACGCAGGTGGAAGTAGGCCGCCCTGGTAACATGGTCTATATGAGAACTATAGGACATGTCCTGGTCAAAGATAACACCCAAGTTCTTTACCTTCTTGTTGAAGGCCAAATTAATGCCATCCAAAGTAAATGACTTACTACACAGCTCGTTCCTAAGGTTCTAAGGTCCAAAAGTCCCAACCTCCGTCTTGTGTGAGTTTAAAAGCAAAAAAAAAATTAATGTCATCCAAGATTTTACATCATTAGGACAAGCTTGTAATCTCTGTAGTTGGTTGGTCTCATCAGGCTTCATTGATAGATATAACTGAGTATCATCAGCATAAAAATGGAATTTTATACCGTGTTGTCTAATAATTTTACCAAGCGGTAACACACACACACACACACATATATACACTCACCGGCCACTTTATTAGGTACACCTGTCCAACTGCTCGTTAACACTTAATTTCTAATCAGCCAATCACATGGCGGCAACTCAGTGCATTTAGGCATGTACACATGGTCAAGACAATCTCCTGCAGTTCAAACCGAGCATCAGTATGGGGAAGAAAGGTGATTTGAGTGACTTTGAACGTGGCATGGTTGCTGGTGCCAGAATGGCTGGTCTGAGTATTTCAGAAACTGCTGATCTACTGGGATTTTCACGTACAACCATCTCTAGGGTTTACAGAGAATGGTCCGAAAAAGAAAAAATATCCAGTGAGCGGCAGTTCTGTGGGCGGAAATGCCTTGTTGATGCCAGAGGTCAGAGGAGAATGGCCAGACTGGTTCGAGCTGATAGAAAGGCAACAGTGACTCAAATAAATGGTAAATGGTAAATGTCCTGTATTTGTATAGCGCTTTTCTAGTCATTCAGACCCATTCAGACTCAAAGCGCTTTCACACTACAAGTTTTACATTCACCCATTCACACAACCCGATATGTAAACCGGGGGGCAACATGGGGTTCAGTGTCTTGCCCAAGGACACTTCGACATATGGCGGTGGAAGCCGGGATCGATCCACCAACCTTCAAATTGGAGGACGACCGCTCTAACCACTGAGCCACAGCCGCCCCATAAATAACCACTCGTTACAACCAAGGTAGGCAGAAGAGCATCTCTGAAAGCACAGTACGTCGCACTTTGAGGCAGATGGGCTACAGCAGCAGAAGACCATGCCGGGTGCCACTCCTTTCAGCTAAGAACAGGAAACTGAGGCTACAATTTGCACAAGCTCATCGAAATTGGACAATAGAACATTGGAAAAACGTTGCCTGGTCTGATGAGTCTCGATGGTGGTGGTGTAATGGTGTGGGGAATATTTTCTTGGCACTCTTTGGGCCCCTTGGTACCAATTGAGCATCGTTACAACGCCACAGCCTACCCGAGTATTGTTGCTGACCATGTCCATCCCTTTATGACCACAATGTACCCAACTTCTGATGGCTACTTTCAGCAGGATAATGCGCCATGTCATAAAGCTGGAATCATCTCGGACTGGTTTCTTGAACATGACAATGAGTTCACTGTACTCAAATGGCCTCCACAGTCACCAGATCTCAATCCAATAGAGCATCTTTGGGATGTGGTGGAACGGGAGATTCGCATCATGGATGTGCAGCCGACAAATCTGCGCCAACTGTGTGATGCCATCATGTCAATGGACCAAACTCTCTGAGGAATGCTTCCAGCACCTTGTTGAATCTATGCCACAAAGAATTGAGGCAGTTCTGAAGGCAAAAGGGGGTCCAACCCGTTACTAGCATGGTGTACCTAATAAAGTGGCCGGTGAGTGTATATATATTTATATATATATATATATATATATATATATATATATATATACACACAGAGTGGGAGAAGACCAGAGGGAGCGGAGGAACGACCACAGGGTAATCCACAAAATGTCCAGGCATCAAACCATCAAAAACATCCGAAGAGCACAAAACAAATACCAGTCGACAAAGACAAACACTGAGCATGCTGCTTAAATAGGACTGAAATGAAAGCAAACAAATCAACACAACATGACACAGCTTCAACGGGCAAGGTACTGAGGAGAACAGGAAATCGAAACTGTAACCAAAATAAAAGCAGAGCAGGAAGTGGAGACAGTGACAAAATAAAAGCTGAACATAAGACAGGGGAACTGAGATGTGACAAAGACCAAACATGGAACGAGGAGGAACCAGGGGAAACTAACAACACAAAATCACAGATAAACTGTAAAAAATATCTTCAAGAAATAATAAAAAAAATAAACAAAACCCCAAAACCTAACATAAAGAAGATTGGTCCAAGCACTAAACCCCGAGGAACTCCATGACTGACTCTGGTACATGAAGAAGATTCATTATTTACATGAACAAGCTGAAATATTTTAGTTAAATATTATTCAAACCAGTTTAATGCAGTTCCCTGAATTCCCATATCATATTCAAGCATCTTCAATAAGATCTTATGATCTATAGTGTCAAACGCAGCACTGAGTTTTAACAGGACAAGCACAGACACAAGTCCGCTGTCTTAAGCCATGAGAATATCATTAGAAACGTTCACCAGTGCTGTTTCAGTGCTTTGATGAACTCTAAATCCTGACTGGAACTCTTCAAAAAGATCATTATTCTGTAAATGATCACATAAATGGTTTGCAACAATCTTTTCTAGAATCTACAATCTTTTTTAGATCAAGGGTGGATTGGATATAGGTCGATAACTACCTGGAGATCCTGGATCAAGATCAGGTTTCTTAAGGAAAGGTTTAATTACAGCAACCTTAACTCTTTTAGTGCCATAGACATCTATAGACGTATAACTAAATCCTAACGCTCTGTGCCATAGACGTCTTGATGTTCCTTGACCTTTTATTGGCTTAAATCCTGCAAAGCATTCGGGGGCAGCTGCTCGCTGAATTTGAACTCATTACAGACTGTACTTAGTCATATGATCCAGGAGATGGCAGTGGTGCACTTCTCTGGGTGAGATCACTTACCATTGTTATAAGCCATTTGCAGCGGGTGGAGGGGCCAGGCACTAAGGACGAGACATATGGTGAATGAGAAAGTGATTCAGAGCCTGTGAGCAGCTGTAACGCGATCTGATTGTTCAGAGAGACTTATTACAAACTAGTATTGAATTTACGGAATTGAGAAGGTGGTGGAGTTTATTGGTTTGTTTACATTTAAAAAAAACCCAACTGAATCCTAAAGATCATTAAAAGCTATATGCAAACTATCACTTTCAACATGAACATGAATATTTAAATCTCACACTATAATGGGTGGGTGTGGCTCAGTGGTTAGAGCAGTCATCTTCTAATCAGAAAGTTGGTGGATTGATCCTGGCTTTCACCACCACATGTCAAAGTGTCCTTGGGTAAGACACTGAACCCCATGTTGCCCCCCGATTTGCACATTGGGTTGTGAGAGTGTTAGCCCCCACCCTCTCCTGGCCCACACATTGGGTTGTGTGAATAGGTAAATGTAAAACTTGTAGTGTTAAAGCGCTTTGAGTGGTCTGAATGACTAGAAAAGCACTATACAGGACATTTACTATTTAATGACTTTATCAGATTTCAATTATAATTCTGATAAAAACTAAGAATAAGCACCTGGTGGACGATATACTGTACAGCAAAATAAAATTCCTCTGATTTCTAATTTGGGTGAGAAAAACTGATTGTCATAGATTCAAAAGAATTATAACTAATAGCTGGTCTAGAGCTAATCACTAAACCTGACTGGAAAATACTCCTCCTGTACTTGTTGCTCAGGGAACTTGAAGATTTAGGTAGTTTGAAGGAGTTAAACTGAATAAATTGGACTGCTAGCTGATGATAAACTAAAAAAACTTTTTTCTTTTGTTTACCTTATGTTTCTTTTCAAACTGTATGTGCTACATTCAAATAAATTCAATCAGTCAATAAAACTAAATAAAATTTAAACTTGTCTTTCCACTTTGTGGCCTTCTTTTTTGACAAAAAGCACAGCTTTGTCTCTAAACAGATTTTTATCTTTTGACAACAATATTCAGTTTTATTTTAGTAATAACTGTATCAAACACTGGTGTGGTATAAAAGGTTTTAGCATAATTGCATGCTCCAGTGAAAATTCTGACAAGATGAAAAATTACAGCCTTTAAATCCAAAACCTTCAAAAAAGTCTTCTCTTGTTATTCCATTTACACCAACTTTGATGACTTATACAGCATTTTCTCTACATAATTAAAATTAATTCTGAAAATTTTTTTCCCCATTTTTGATTTTCTTTAACTTTTTTAGTAGCAACAGTGGTTTGGTATTTTATCTTATGGCCTTTTGTTGCAAACAGATTTACAGACACATGAGCATGGTCGAGACATCGGCTGCTTTCAGGGACAGATTATCTCTGGCTGCTTTCCCAGTAGCTTTAATTTCAGTTCTGGTAAAAGCTCTATTTCCAATCACACTACCACATCCAATGCAATAAAAAGATAGAGATGAGTGCCTGAAAAAAGCAACAAAGGTTGATGAAAAAAAAACATGCAAAATTTCATAATAACTGCAGCCAAGTGGGTGCTTTTCTACTTGAAGACATTCAGAATTTTTTTTATTTATAACAAACACAAAGTTCAGATGATTAAAAGATTTACAGTCACAAAACAACCAAATAATGCAAGAGTAATCATAATAGGTTCCTTTGACAATGTGCCATACTTAACACGATAGAAACCATCTTTACTTATTTCTCAAATGTGTAACATACCAAGGTGATGCTCTGTCCCCACTGCTGTTCTGCATAGGTCTGAACCCCCTAAGCCAGATAATCAACAAGACCGGCTATGGATACCATCTCAAGAACGGAGCTACAATCAACCACCTCCTCTACATGGATGACATCAAGCTGTATGCTAAGAGCAAACGGGACATTGATTCCCTAATCCACACCACCAGGATCTACAGAAATGACATTGGGATGTCATTCGGGCTTGAAAAATGTAGTAGGATGGTTACAAAGTGAGGCAAGGTAGTCCACACTGAAGGGGTCTCACTCCCAGAGGGAACAATAGCAGACATTGAGGACAGTTACAAGTACCTGGGAATACCACAGGCAAATGGCAACCTCAAGCAGGCAACAAGGGAAGCAGCAACAGCCAAATACCTACAATGAGTGAGGCAAGTCCTAAGAAGCCAGCTCAATGGAATGAACAAGTCCAAGGCAATAAACAGTTACGCCCTGCCAGTGATCAGATACCCTGCAGGAATAATAAGATGGCCAAAGGATGAGAGACTACAGACTACAGATGTTAAGACACGAAAGCTCCTCACCATGCAACGCGGGTTCCATCCATAATCCAGCACCCTGAGACTGTACGCATGCCGTAAGGAAGGAGGCAGAGGACTAATGAGCGTGAGAGCCACCATCCAGAATGAAACATCAAAGCTCCATAAATACATCCAGGACAAGGCCTCAACGGATGACGTACTCAGTGAATGCCTGAGACAATGGCAAGATGAGGAGGTGCTGGAGGAGGAACCATCATGGGAGGACAAGCCCCTACATGGGATGTACCACTGGAACATAACTGAAGTGGCTGACCTTAATAAATTCTACCAATGGCTGGAGAGGGCCGACCTACAGGACACCACAGAGGCACTCATGCTGGGAGCACAGGAGCAGGCTCTAAGCACCAGAGTGATAGAGGCCCAGATCTACCACACCAGACAAGACCCAAGGTGTAGGCTATGCAAAGAGTCATCTGAGACAATCCAGCACATAACAGAAGGGTGTAAAATGTTGGCAGGGAAAGCATACATGGAACGTCATAACCAAGGGGCTGGCATAGTATATAGAAACATCTGTGTGGAATACGGGCTGGAAACCCCAAGGTCAAAGTGGGAAACACCTTCAAAGGTGGTGGAGAACGACCGAGCAAAGATCCTGTGGGACTTCCAGATCCAGACAGACAGGATGGTAATGGCGAACCAACCGGACATTGTGGTGGTTGATAAAGAGCAGAGAAAAGCAGTTATAGTGGATGTGGCAATACCAAGTGATGGCAACATCAGGAAGAAGCAACATGAGAAACTTGAGAAATACCAAGGGCTCAGAGAGGAGCTAGAGAAGACTTGGAAGATGAAGGGGACAATAGTACCCGTGGTAATCAGAGCACTTGGGGCAGTAATTCCCAAACTGGAGGAATGGCTCCAGCAGATCCCGGGAAGAACCCCAGACATCTCAGTCCAGAAAAGTGCAGTACTTGGAACAGCAAAAATACTGCGCAGGACCCTCAAGCTCCCAGGCCTCTGGTAGAGGACCTGAGCTTGGAACAGGAAAAACACCACCCAGTGGCGAGAGGGGAACATTTTTTTATATATATATATATATATTTTTATATATTTATATATTTATATATTTATATATACAGTGGGGCAAAAAAGTATTTAGTCAGCCACCAATTGTGTAAGTTCTCCCACTTAAAAAGATCAGAGAGGCCTGTAATTTTCATCATAGGTATACCTCAACTATGAGAGACAAAATGAGGAAAAAAAATCCAGAAAATCACATTGTCTGATTTTTAAAGAATTTATTTGCAAATTATGGTGGAAAATAAGTATTTGGTCAATAACAAAAGTTAATCTCAATACTTTGTCATATAGCCTTTGTTGGCAATGACAGAGGTCAAACGTTTTCTGTAAGTCTTCACAAGGTTTTCACACACTGTTGCTGGTATTTTGGCCCATTCCTCCATGCAGATCTCCTCTAGAGCAGTGATGTTTTGGGGCTGACGCTGGGCAACACGGACTTTCAACTCCCTCCAGAGATTTTCTATGGGGTTGAGATCTGGAGACTGGCTAGGCCACTCCAGGACCTTGAAATGCTTCTTACGAAGCCACTCCTTCGTTGCCCGGGCGGTGTGTTTGGGATCATTGTCATGCTGAAAGACCCAGCCACGTCTCATTTTCAATGCCCTTGCTGATGGAAGGAGGTTTTCACTCAAAATCTTACGATACATGGCCCCATTCATTCTTTCCTTTACACGGATCAGTCGTCCTGGTCCCCTTGCAGAAAAACAGCCCCAAAGCATGATGTTTCCACCCCCATGCTTTACAGTAGGTATGGTGTTCTTTGGATCCAACTCAGCATTCTTTCCCCTCCAAACACGACAAGTTGAGTTTCTACCAAAAAGTTCTATTTTGGTTTCATCTGACCATATGATGTTCTCCCAATCCTCTTCTGGATCATCCAAATGCTCTCTAGCAAACCGCAGATGGGCCTGGACGTGTCCTGGCTTCAGCAGGGGGACACGTCTGGCACTGCAGGATTTGAGTCCCTGGCGGCGTAGTGTGTTACTGATGGTAGCCTTTGTTACTTTGGTCCCAGCTCTCTGCAGGTCATTCACTAGGTCCCTCCGTGTGGTTCTGGGATTTTTGCTCACCGTTCTTGTGATCATTTTGACCCCACGGGTTGAGATCTTGCGTGGAGCCCCAGATCGAGGGAGATTATCAGTGGTCTTGTATGTCTTCCATTTTCTAATAATTGCTCCCACAGTTGATTTCTTCACACCAAGCTGCTTACCTATTGCAGATTCAGTCTTCCCAGCCTGGTGAAGGTCTACAATTTTGTTTCTGGTGTCCTTTGACAGCTCTTTGGTCTTGGCCATAGTGGAGTTTGAAGCGTGACTGTTTGAGGTTGTGGACAGGTGTCTTTTATACTGATAACGAGTTCACACAGGTGCCATTAATACAGGTAACGGGTGGAGGACCGAGGAGCCTCTTAAAGAAGTTACAGGTCTGTGAAAGCCAAAAATCTTACTTGTTTGTAGGTGACCAAATACTTATTTTCCACCATAATTTGCAAATAAATTCTTTAAAAATCAGACAATGTGATTTTCTGGATTTTTTTCCCTCATTTTGTCTCTCATAGTTGAGGTATACCTATGATGAAAATTACAGGCCTCTCTGATCTTTTTAAGTGGGAGAACTTTCACAATTGGTGGCTGACTAAATACTTTTTTGCCCCACTGTATATATATATATATATATATATATATATATATATATATATATAAATGTTCCCCTCTCAAGAGGATCCAGATCCGTTTATATATATATATATCTGGATCCTCTTGAGTTGATTGTGCAAAGAGCAATACTTTGGAAAATAAAAATCCTTGTCAGTCAATTAGAGGCTTCTTTAGATCCACTGCATTACAAATTGTATTACTTAAGAAAAATGTAGTTACTACAACATTTTAGGGGATTAATAAAGTAGGTTTGAAGAGAATTGAAATCAAATGAAATAAAATGGCAAATTTTAAGAATTTATTCAATATGATAAAATTGAGACCAGAAATATAAATCACTGATCATCACTGTTGATCTAAGAGCTAAAAGCCATATAAAATGGTTTTATAAAACAGGAGTTACTTTCACTTTTTACTCTTTTCTTTTGCTGAATGTGCAGTCTGCAATGTAATATATGTATTTATAATACTGCTTTTGATAAACTTGAACATTTTTAACTTGATTGAAATTTTAGGCTCTAATATTGAAATTTTTTATGACAATTTTCCAATCAAATGTCAATGTAACAGCTAAGGTTCAAAATATAAAAATGCATAGAATTCATTATTACAAAAAACTGAAAATAAATGTATATTTATTACATTAGAACTAGGCCTTTGGGGAGTTTTAGAAGTCTGTTTAGCCTTCAGTAACAAACCTTGCTTGCATCACATTATAACCATGAGTTTTTCCTTTTGTTGTAGGTGATGGCAGTAAAACATGTACAGGAGAAAATGGTGGGAGTAAGTGAACATGAAAAGAATGGCTTGGCCTCACCTGTTCTTGGTGGACAGTATAATGAGAGAGAGTCTGCAGAATCCTTCCAGAAGGCTCTGATGCAGTGGAGAGGACACCAGAGTGGAGGAGGACAACATACCATGACTATGGATGGCTTGTGGATACCTGCCAAATCAGGTGAACTATTCAACCACAGTTTCAGACATGCACATATTCTGTTTACTACAGGGTTGCATCAGCACAATACAAAATGAGTTTAAGAGAAAGTGAGGAGACAAATTGCAGTGATTTAAAAATAAAACGGTTTCCATTTTGCCTAAAAATGCAATTTGTCACCAACAATTACAGCCCAATGAGATACAGGCTTTGCTGTGTCTCACTACAAGACCTTATGTTTTCTTTGCAACAACTAAAGGTAACCATAGCATGCAGTAATTCACTTTTCTAGCAACACAGCTGTTGGTGATTAAACTGTGCTCTTACCACAAAGAAAATATTTTTACTCTATCTCATTGCTGAATTGCCACTTTAACATGGTGAAGGGGTTTCAGTACCCATGATCCCGGGGGCTATGTTGTTTTGGAAGTAAGTCCCTGGTAGGGTCACCCATGGCAAATTGGCCTCAGGTAGAGCGGTTCAATTACCTTGAGGTGTCTTGACAGAGAGTCTCACCTGGAATAGGGAGGGCGGGGCAATATCTGGAGCCAGGCCTGGGGGGAGGCTTGCCAGTGAGTGCCTGGTGGTCGAGTCTCGGCTCCTGGGGCTCAGCCCAAAAACAGGCTACATGAAACTAGGGGTAGGCAATATGACCTAAAATTAATATCACTGTATTTTTCATCTTTTGAACGGTGACGGTATAATATCACTGTATTACTTTTTTTGGTACATTTTGGGAGGAGTAGCCTGTCCTGTCCCTTTAGTAAAGTTAATATTTTTATAATATACAGTGGTCGACGGTTATATGCACGACCTCGGTGCCCAGCAGTTTTGTGCATATAAGCGTTGTGTGCATTTGTCCGTCGTTGGTCGTTTGGACTGTAAACACGGGTAGCAGTGTTCAGTATTAATAACAGATAATCAGAAATGATGTAATAACGCAATTAAAATATATTACGAGAACAAAACTCTCAAACAGAGGGAATTATATACTCGTAGAGAGGATCCACTATGACACTATAACTAAACAGATGCGCAAGATACGCGCGCGCATGCACACGATGGTTACAGCACAGATTAAGTTACAGTTAGTAACAGAACAGTTATCTATATCGGATATTAAGAATTTATGATCGGGCAATAAAAACTAGAACAAATGTTACATGTGACACTATTTCACACTGAAGAAGTCGGTGATTATTTTTTGGCGACAGTCTGACAGCTTCAGCCAGAAGCGCCAGACACGTATGTGTAAACACCATAGCAGTCTAGTTCCACACACCAAACAGCGACGTGTGAGAACACCAGCGGAGGTGCACGGTCAAGCAACTAGTGCGAAGTATATGTAATACAGTATTGACGGTATTAGAAAATCCATGTCGTGGCACAATGTCACACCGGTGATGACTATGACACTGTTGTACCGCCCACCCCGACATGAAACCATGTCCATGTGGCAGGCAAAAGCAAATGGATATGCACCAAACAGCAGTTCAGAATACTCTGCTTTATTGGAGCCTTTGGATGGTGTAGTGAGGGGGGGGTGCCATCTGGGGATTCTTTTCTTATTCTGGGGGCTTCAATGCCCATGTGGGCAATGATAGTGTTACCTGGAAGGGAGTGGTTGGGAGGTGGTGTTTTTTTACTAGATTTCTGTGCTAAGCTTGGTTTGTCCGTAACAAACACCATGTTTGAACATGGGGAGCCTCAGTTTCCTCCCCTTTCGGTCGGCCCAAACAAAAAAATAATCAATGGAAGTCAATAAAGCGATAAAAGTTATTTTCTGGTCCGCTTTGTCTTACGCCCTGAATAACACATGCTGTACTGCAATTTAAATGATAAATAATGGTGTACATTTTGACCAGGTCTGTCAAGTGGATTCAAATGTATTTATTTTTTAAATTTCGTAATTAAAATGACTACAACTGGAAAGTCGCACAAATGACGTCATGGTAGAATCTCCCGAGTCTCACTTCTGCCTTTTCCCTCGTTTTTACGCGACAATGCCGGTGTGTTTTGTACCTGGATCTCACCACAAAACTAGTCTTTTAATGCTCTTTCCTTCATCCTGATAGAAGGAGGTGACGCTCACTAAACTCACCGCCATTGTTCCTATTCTGATTCTTCTTCTTCTTCTGAGCGGTATGGTGACGTCAATTTTATGAGACAAGTGGTTGTAGTGTACTACGTGTCTTCTCACAAAGTATAAAATAACTTTTGCCGCATGTCGATAATGATCGCTTTCTCGGCATCAAAACTTGTCTTTACAACTCACATACATCATATGTTCAATCCATTTGCATTTCCAACTGGATAAGAAAATAACTTTTATCGCTCCATGGACTTTTATTCATTATTTTTTCATCCAGGGGTCCCATGGACCGGAAGTAGAAGGGCGTGACTGTGGCTCCCCATTGGGTGGTCCATAAGTATACCTAGTACCAGGTCACTTTGGGCCAAAGGTCAATGATCAATTTCATAATTGTATCATCAGACCTAAAACCCTGTGTGCTGGACACTCAGGTAAAGAAAGGAGCTTAGATCTCAACCAGAAAAAGGTAGAATGCTCCCTTCAGGTTGTCAGTGAGTCAAGTGGTGGAGTATCTGGGCATTTTGTTGACAAGTCATGGCAGAATGGAGATAGTTGATGGACCAGCAGATTGGGGCTTCATCCTCAGTGATGAGGGCTCTGCTTTGGTATGTCGTAGTAAAGAAGTCCTCTGCATCTGTGACCCTGAAAGTTTAGAAGAAGGAAGGAAGGAAGGAATTTGCTGGCTTTCATCCAGGATGCTAAATTCATACAAAACCATGTGTTTCTTTTTAAAATCACACAAAACATGTGATAGATATCAACAGAGTTGTTGGCTGTTGCGATCTAATATGAAAAAAGAAAAAAAAGTGTTGCACTCTCCAGTTCCTCCTACATTTCCACTTTATTTATTGACCTTTATGGCCCTCAGGCCTTCGTCAATAATCTACTGGATGGCCTGAGGTCTGGCACATCAATAATTAAAACAGAACATGTATAACGTCTGAGTGTAGAACATGTTTTTAAAATGTCATTTTTAATGCATTGCCAACTGAGAGAATTTCATGCAGTCGATATACATGTGGGAAAACCTAAAAATTTATTTATCTATTTTTTAACCTCTGCCTGCTACATACACCCGGTCTCACTTATCTCTACCCTCAGTTTTATGTTCTCTCCATCTTTCCTACACTCACTCTTCTTCTATGTCCTCTTATCAGTTAATCAGTACCAATAAAGGTATAGAGAAGATGCTCACCTCTGCAGTCAGAAGGATGTTTGCATGTTGATGTAATGAGCATGTTTAGCACATGTAAAAACTATTATAATTCTTATATCCACCTTTTTATTAATAGTATTTTTCTACATTTGTGCAACAATTTATGAGTTGAAAATTCATGTGCACGTTTTCTTAGAGCTGTTATTCCAGATTGTGTGTGCATCCAGGTGTTTGTGCTTATCGTTAAACTTCCTATTCACTGCTTTACTGCTTGGACAAACTCTGCTCATCTCCTTTTTCTCAGCACTGCAAATTGCTGCTAGCCCCTCCAGCCCTAATTATTTCTGTCAGGCCAATGGCACCAAGACCCAATTTAAAGCTGCCACTGTGGACCGCCAAAGTGTCTAGAACACAATCATAACATTTCTTTTACTTACTTTTATTTTTCTTTTCCTCTCATGCATTCACTCTCTTTCTTTTGTATTGTTTAAATCCTCTTCTTATTTCCAGGGGGCTATCTCCTGTCTGCTTGTGTTTCAGCATTTTGAAAAGGTGTATTCTCACTTGTTGAAGGAAGTTGTGCTGAGAAAGCCACATATTGTTTTTCTTCTCTCTATTCTTGCTTTGTTTACATTTTTCTTCCTCTCAGATTCTTTCTTTTTTGTTATTTCAAGTTACTTGTTTTGTTTTTTTTGTTTTTTTTGGATTTGATGTCCCCCTCTCCATATCTCCCCAGTAAATGTGTCAGCCACAGCGACCCAGGCTGACCTCCCTCTTGACAGAGTAGCTGAAGAACGAAGAAGAGAGAGAACAGAGAAGAAACAAGCTGTCAAGGTGGAGTTTACAGAGAACAGCCTTAACTACATGGACAGGCTTCTTCTCAAGAAGCACCGCAGGTACATCTAACAATGTGAATGCATTAAAAAAAAAAAAAAAACGTTTTTAAACATTCATTACTACTCTGAAATTCCTCAAACGCTATCCACCAAGCTCAAATAATCTTGAAAAGAATTGATCTATGAATAAAACAAGCAATCCAGAGAATTAACATTAAAACACACTGGTGGCATATTATGCTTGTCAAATAATACTACTCCATTATTTTTAGTTGTGACCCCCACACTGGCAGTTTCTGGCCGCAAAGTGACAGTCCAAGGTGCAGCATCCAGCAATATTTCTTGACACTGTTCTGTTTTCAAGCATCAACTTTTCTAAAAAAAAAAAAAAAAAACTATTTTATTCATTATACTCCTTGGTTGGACATCAGGGCTCTCAAAGCAGTTAAATAGCAGTTCTACTTTAATAATAGTTCTGTCTATATTTTATTCACATGATTGATTGATAACAGGAAATTAAGTTGGATTACTTGGTGTCTAATAAAATATATTTTTGAACATATCCATTTAATATCCATCCATCCATCCATCCATCCATCCATCCATCCATCCATCCATCCATCCATCCATCCATCCATCCATCCATCCATCCATCCATCCATCCATCCATCCATCCATCCATCCATTTTCTGAGCCTGCTTCGTCCTGTTCAGGGTCGCAGGGAGCTGGGGTGCCTATCTCCACTGGTCAATGGGCAAGAGGTAGGGGACACCCTGGACAGGTCGCCAGTACATCGCAGGGCTCCATTTAATGTATAGAATTATAATAGAATAGAAAACCTTTGTGAAGTGACCACAGATGATAATATATTATAGTCAGCTGTTTAATTAAAGCTGCTAACTTTATCTTTTGTTCTGGATGTTGTAGACAAAACCAAGATGTTTGTGTACTTTACTTTTGCATGTTACAACTTCACTGCAGGCTTCAGAAAACATCTTTCAAAGGTTAAAGGTGGTATATGGAACTTGGAACACAATAACATGGCACAAAGCCTTCAGCCATCTGGGTGCCAGGCTCGTTAACTCCCCCCGCGCGCGCTCTGATGCTCAGGTTAATCAATATTCCTCACCAAACCCAGGACAATAAAATATCATGAGTTCAGCTCATTAATCATGCTCTCCAGCCTTGCTGATCACACACTGATTCTGACAAAAGCTGCTCCTACCTGTTTGTAGCTCAATCATCAATTCAGTCTGTGGCAAGGAGTTGTATCGCGGCTCCAAAACTTCCTGCAGCACAGAAGATCCTCTGTCCTCATCCTGCACGCCCCGCTTATCCAATAAAATGTAAAAAAAGTAATAAAATCCCCAGTGGTGTGTCTTCAAGTCGAAAAAGTGGCCCGAAGCTCCTCCACTTTAGCAACATGCTGCAGCTACGTGTTAGCTAGCTGCTAATAGCTGCTATTAAAACGTTTCATCACAGAACTTGCTCGTCACATGGGAAACCCCTATGGCAAGCAAATAAGGTATATAATCATCACATATCCCCAGTGCTTCCAGCTGCTTGACCTGCAGACTCCACAGTACCAGCCTCACCATGCTGGATTATTTACGGTATTAATGAACCCAAAATGGTGCCCGCTGCTCAGAGTTTATGTGTTGTCTAACTTTCCAAAGAGAAACATGATCACAAATTAAGCATCTCTGGATTTTTTTTGTGTGTGTATTAAATATATGTGTTCTGTGTTTTACAGCACCTTTCATTACAAAGCAACATGTAACATTCTAACTTTACAAATCTTGAGTGAAATAATGTCATATAATCATTTGTGGTCTAGTCTTTTGTCAAAGTCTTTTATAATTAATAGCTCTGCATGATCATTTTAACAGTAGGTCACAAATGACGCTTGTTGAAGCTGTTTTTACAAAGATAAAACCACATGTCCACACATTTTATATGAAGTTTTTCATTTAGCAAGAGATACTTACTCTTTATTACACAAATATACTTTTATACATACACATACTGTACATAGTATTGTGTTCTTATTACATTTTTGTAATCACAACACATTTCTCTGGACACTCCATAGTTAAGTCACTAGTGTACAAAACAATTTCTTTGCACTTATCGAGCAGCACATTGCCTGCAGGTTGGGCTTCCACAGCCACATTATTACAACCTTTATTTAAGCAGCTTCTTTAGGGCGTAGTATTCCACTGGAGAGCAGGTCAGCAGGAAGGAGAGTGCAGTGCAGGTTGGGGCCTTCTCAATGTCTAAGCAAGAATACTCTAAGTCCCCAGCTGTAGCTGCCTTTACCTTTGGAATAGAATAGAGAGCCAATCCAGAGTGAAGTAAGCCTGCAGCGGTGATGGTGGCAGAGCTTAATGGAGAGACAGAGAGACTTACTGGCTAGAGGGGTGAATGAAGGAGAGGTTGAATTTTAACAAGCTTTAATAATAATGGAAAAAAAGAGTGGGAGAAGGAGGGAGTGTGGAGCGGAAAGCGAGCTCCAAAGAATCTGCTAAAAGTGTTCAGCTATATTAAAGTCATAAACTCTATCACCTTGGTAGATTTGTGCTCGGCCTGCAGGTTATAGAAAGCAAGTTTGTGACCAAGGCGGCACTAGTCTGATTCCCCGAGCTGACTCAGGTAGGGTAAGTGAATGCTCACCTTTCCATCAAGAGTTTGAACACTGACCACTGAACCCTGAAATAAAAGTGTGGACAGCCTGAGATATGAACTGGCCTTCTTCTGCATGTCTAAACACAGACTTAATGTTGCCACAATATTTGTGCTGTATTCAGTGTTTCAGTGTGTCTAGTATTTTGGGAAATATAAAATGTTTTATTTTTTTGTGAAATAGTGTCAAGTTTTGTGGAAAAAAAGGTGTAATTTTATTATTTTACAGCTGAGAATTCACTTCTGTGTGTCAGATTTCTAATTAAAATGTTTTTACAGCATCTGTGAACGTAAAATAACATTAGTCAAAATTGATTATCTTTAAATGTAAGGCAGCTTTTTAAAACATGATTCCAGACAAACATGATTTTAATTAAACATGAAAATGATATTGTTACTTCATTGATTGATTTTCTAAAAATAAGATAAAAATTCATGACTTTATGAGCTTTCCAAAAAAAAAAAAAAAAGGTCTCAAATGTTTATTAAGAAAGTTTATTCTTCTGTGTCTCTAGAGAGCCTTTGGAGATACCTACTTATGTTTGTGCTGCTTAAATAAGAGTAAGAATGACTGAAATCTAAGAATAATTGTCTAACTTTGTCCTTGTTTTTTTAAAACATTAATTTAGAAGAACTTTAAAATGTGGCTAAACTAACCACAGGGAACAAATATGGGACTAAAGATGTTTTAATTGTTTGGTTTAATTGGAGATAGTTTGCATCAAGGGTAGACAGTAGCTACGTTTACATGCGCCAAATTTCCCCAATCTGATTAAAATCTTGGTCGATCAGAATTCCCAAATCCCTGTTTACATGGACACTAACTGAAATGATCTGATCATGCCATGAGTACACATGCACCAAGCACTCGATCAGGTTAAATGAGTTGAGCATGCGCACAGCGAGTTGTCTTTACGGGGGAAGAAAAAAAGTAAACAAACTCCGTCCTTTCTGCACGTCTTTCCCGTCCCATCGTGTGCTCGAGCTGACTCACATCTTCCCCAATATGGACCTTCTGCAGGTGATTACCATTATGTTTGGGTTTTTAACCAAGCTAGCGGCTGAATACATATTGCTACTGCTCCTCCGCCACAGGAGAGGAGAGCAGGATGACAGGATGACTGCACCAGCAGACCACTTCTGTTTACCTCCCGCCATGTTTTCTACTTGAGTCTGCGAAAGCGGAAAGACGTCACACTGAAGTTGTACGCATGCGCAGTGGGCTTTTTTCACCCTTTCTTTCCGAATGGGTGTATACATGCACGTCTATCCGAATAAAGATCGGACAAAACCACCCCTCTCGATCGGAAGTAAATTTAATTCTGATCAGGCTGCATCGGATCAAAACATTCTGATTGACATGTTTACATGACGTATTTTTTATCCGATTGGGCATTTATTCCGATTAAATGTGCCCATGTAAACGTAGCTTGTGACAATCTGTTGAAGCCCACAAACAACTCAAGTCCATAATTTATTTTTAGATCCTACCAGAGTAATTTAGTGTGTTTTGTTGGAAAATGTTTTTATTTATAATACCGTCACTATTTGTGTTGCTTTTATAGATTATATAGAATAATATCATCCAACAGGGGGAGATGGTCACTGATTTAGGAATTATTATTGTGTTTTTAGAACTCCAGTTCAAAGTCATCATCAGTTACTTGGCTGTGATATAGATTTCAAGTCACTGACCTCTGCGGACAAAGAGGAGGAGACGAATTGCTGCCTAACTGGTAATACACCTGATCACATCCAACCACATACACACGTTCACCTCTGTGCCCACATACAGCTTTTGAAACCAAACAAGGTCATTGATCCTCTCAGAAGTTGATGTTTTTCGCCCCACCTCTCCAATACATTTAATGCAAACAAGCTCTCAAGCAAATCAGATCTGGACAGAGTGGTTGCACAGATGACCTGGACGAGCATACATTTACTCACACATCACACTCAGATACACAAACACACAACTGTAAAATCTTTGTCTCTCAGTGGGTCAGACATGTCAGTGCTTGCCCATCCATCTGCAGCAGCAGGACAGGTAATCACTGGCTGTGATTGTGTGGGTGGATGGCTGTTACAGGTAGCTTAAAGTTGACAAAGTAAGAAATGGAGCAGGCGGAGGGAGTGGGGGTTTGGTCTGTAGTTTAGAGCTCACCATATGCGGTTCATGAAGTCTGCAGCAAAGTGCTTTGATTTTCTACCAAAAGTTGAAAGAAGAAGGACCAACTGGGATTACGTTTCCATTCCAAATGCCTGGAATCTTTAGCAGTGAACTGCTGCTTTTTGGTACAGTAAAGACTGACTCTGAATCTGACCTTCTTACAGTCTTTAAGATTTCTTTTCTCCTTGACATAAAAAGCTCAAAATTATGCAATTTTAATTCATGATCAAAACTGTAGAACACAATGTTTCTTTTGCTAAGCAATTTTTTTAGCAGCTTCTCACCATCTGGTCAATCCTTTAGACAGTTTGTAGCCATTCTGACAAGGAAGGAGAATTTTTTTGTTTAAATATAAATGTGTTGAAAGTCATATAAATTTGTATTGTGTTGCATGAAGCAACACACAAGCTTACTCCACATGTACACATGAACAGACTGCTACACACACATCACCACATGGGTCTGGCAGCACAAGAAAATAAGAATTTAAAACAAGGGGGTGGTCCCCACGCGATGCCGGTAAACAGCTTTCATTATTCATGCACACACACATGTCCCATCCTTTCATATTTAAAGACAGAAGAGGAGGAGAAACCTGGCAACCTGTTGTGACTGTTATGGATTTAAATAAAAGTTTGAAGCAGGTGGCAGGAATAGATTATCAGATGCTGAACAGCTCTACATTTCCCAAAGACACTGATGGTTTTGTCTTATTGGCACACATTGGCAGCTACAAGAAAGAAACATCAATTATTAAACCCTGAGCCGAGGAATGACAGATGTGATGTGAGAAGCAGACTTTTTGTTTGGGGGAAAAAAAGGTGTATAGAAATTAGATTACAGTAATTATTTTAATTTGAGAAGTTTTATCCATCCAACCCTCCATTTTCTTTACCTGCGTATTCCTTTTCAGGGTTGCGGTGGGGCTGGTGCCCATCTCCAGCTGTTACTCAGTGAAAGGCGGGGTTAAACCCAGGAGAGGTTTCAAGTTCTTCCAATTTAAGAAGTTTCTGTTTATTACAATCATAGCAGCTATAGACACCGATGTAAAATTAAAAACAAAACCCAACAACTACAATTTCACAACAAACAGTGAATTGACTTTTAATTTACATTTTTGCAAAATGATATTGTGATAATGTCCCTTAAAACCTCTTGATTATAAAGGTAAATGTTTGTTATGGAAAATCCTTTCCAGCTCTTTTCCTCTCACATAATCTTGAATCCTGTGTGTATTTAAAGATGAGGAAGAGGATTTTCGACGCTACTGTACAGTGCTGTTCACCGTCCCTGACAGCGGAAGCAAGAACGAGCCACAGATTTCATCGCCTGAACCTTTCCTTGTGGTAGAAGTCTTGGATGAGGTTAAAAAACTAAATTATTGTCTAACGTAATGAAGATTTGTGTCTAAATTGCAGGGCTATAAGACAGGATGAGTGCAGTTAGTAAATAGATAATAGCTGCTAAGAATTAGAAACCAAGATGTGCAAAAATGAAAAAAAAATAATGGTAGGATCTGACAATGACCAAGAGATACTGAGGATCACATGATAAATCATTCACTTATTTGCTTGCCTGAACACTGATTCACTAAAAAGGCTAATGACGAGTTTTTCACACACATTGATGTTAATTTTTAGCATTTCCACTTATGTCTGTCTCACTCTCTAATGTGTAAAAACCTGATGTCTTTTGTTCTTCACAGACATGCAGAGACATCGAAGGAGTCTGTGCTGTTGAACAGAAGACAGATAACAACAAAGAGTAAGGCTCAGCAGTAAATAAATACAGCCCCCCAAACCTTTACAATGACCTATCACATTCCTAACACATGTACACTTCCTTCTCAGTAGAATGGACATATTGAAGAGTATATGTTTAACCACCGTGGCAACTGCTGCGTCTCAGAAAAAACTAGGATGCGTTACACTTGCAGTATTCAGTTCAGTTTAATGATCTACTAAATAAATATGAAGAAAAAATTAGAAAAGGGAAGACAACAATATGTTAGTGTTTTTTTTTGTAGACATTTTTTCAGTCATATATACTGTAACATCCATTCATCCATCCGTCCATCCATCTTCTTACTCTTATCCAATGTCGGGTCACAAGGGCAACAGGTTCAGAAGACAAACCCACACATCCCAACAACTCTTTCCAGCTCTTCTTAGGGGATCTCCAGATGTTCCCAGACCAGAGAGGATAGATATATAATCCCTCCTGCGAATTCTGGGTCTGCCCATGTGTCTCCCTGTGGGATGTCCCTGGAAAACCTTCATGGGGAGGCGTCCTAATGCCTGAACCACTTCAGCTGACTCCTTTTGATGTGGAGGAGCAGCGGCTCTACTTCAAGCTCCCTCTGGATGACTGAGCTTCTCACCTTATCTCTAAGGCTGAGTTCAACCACCTTCTGAGGAAGCTCATTTCAGCCACTTGTATCCGAGATCTCATACTTTCAGTCAGAATCCAGATGTCATGACCAGGTGATGGTCGGAACATAGACAGAACAGTAAATCAAGAGCTTTGCCTTTCTTAAACTTAAACTCCTCCACTTTAGGCAAAGATTCACTGAAGGGAACATTCCACCTTTTTCCATTTAAGAACCATGGCCTCAGATTTTGAGGAGCAGACTTTCATCTCAGCCGCTTCACACTCAGCTGAGGTCAACAGAACCATCTGCAAAAATCAGACACGAGATCCTGAAGTTCCCAAACAAGGGGCATCCCTGATGGAGTCCAACCAGCACAGGGAACAAGCTTGGCTTTCAAGAACGAAGACACAGCTTTTGTTATGGTTGTACAAGGATTACAGAGCCCATAGACGTGGACGTGAGACCCCGTACTCCTGCAGCATCGCCCACAAAGTGCTGTAACATCCCAGATGGAAAACAAATTTAGAATATAAACTCAGTTTTTGTAGACCTCAACTGGGAGTTAATACAGCTATTACTGTCACACTTATTCTATCAAATGACAAATAATTAACAATCATGGCTGGAATCATTACTCAGGTGTTCTGCTTTTATCAAAAATCAAATCAAAATCAAAAATACTTTATTAATCCCCAAAGGGAAATTCAAGTGTTGTTGTAGCTCAGTTATTCTTCAGGGAGCCATAGAGAGTTCTAGCTGTGGACAGGAAGGATCTCCTGTAGAGGGTTCTAGCTGTAGACAGGAAGGATCTCCTGTAGAGGGTTCTAGCTGTAGACAGGAAGGATCTCCTGTAGCGGTCTGTGCTGCAGCGGATTAGGAAGAATCTTCTTACTGAGACACTCTGTTGTTGAGTTACTGTGTTCTGAAGAGGATGATGAGGGTTCTCCATCATGTTCTTCATCCTCCTTTGGACAATCAACTCAAGAGACTCCAGTTCAGTCTCCAGGACAGAACCAGCCCTCCTTATCAATCTGTTCAGCCTCCTCGTGTCACATACTCTGATGCTCCGCTATGGAATTAAATTTCAGTCAAAAAGGTTAAGCGTGATTTTCTGCAGCGCGCACGCGTATTTAACCGTGCGCGCGCGTCTCCGCACGTGTGCGCGGGCGTGCAATCCACAGCACGCGCGTGAATTCACCCCACACGCCCGCGTATGATTCATTACACGAGTATTCATGAACCGCGCGTGTGGATCTCCAAACAGGCGCCTGTACATGAAGCTCTCATACGAGCGTGAAGGCAAACCAGGAGAGGCTGCGCGCGCGAAAGGAAAGTAATTATGACTGTTTGGAGGAGGAGACTAAGGCCCAGTGTGATCCTCATGTGATTGGTTATTTTATATCAGTCACCGCCCACCGAAAGAACCAGCAGCAGCTTCCTGCTAGTGGTGGAAGAAGAACCAGACATAGAACCAGCTGCAGCTGCACATTTTTTTTTATCGAAATTTCTGTACAATACAAAGCAACAACAAAACATTATTATAAAATCTGGAGCTCAAGCTCCAGTTGCAACTGTTGTGAGAAGAGGGAGAACCGTCACTCCAGGGTGGATGACAGGACCCTGTGCACGTCCCTCTCCCCAGCCAGAGTGCCTCCAAACAGGCTAAAGCAACTCTAAAATGAACGGGTCTGCTCTGGAGCTCCAGGGACCGCCCTGGCGGGATTTTTACCCCGTTTGGGCTGCTATCTTCTGGGCATGGAGGCTGGATGTTCTCCCCCCCTGCTCTGGAGCTCGAGGGACCCATGAAAGCAGGTCTTGTGCGAAAATGTGTTCCCCTGAAATATTCTGTTTCCCCTGTCTCGGGAGCGCGCACCGCAGCCAGAGGGGCCGAGCCGACAAGCTTCACAGCCCTTCAGATCAGTTTCTCGCTAGACTGAAACTAGACTGATAAAAGGACAAGTTTCCCTGTCGAAGTTCTTGCTTTATTAAGCTTCCGTTAAATCAATGAACGAAAACGAAAATTGTTTTGACTGTTTTTTTTACTCGCCGTGAGAATCAAGTCTCTCGGTATTCACGTACACTAAACCGGGCGGTTAGACTTGATTAGTCTGAGCTAAAACAATGATTAATTTCACTCTGGGATTGAAAATACATTTTTGAATTTCAATTGAAATGATCATCATCCACCAAACACTATGTTCTATAACTTCTTGTTTGTTTAGGCTGCCATGTTTTTATATTACTTTATATATGTAGATGGATGAACGGACAGACAGTCAAAGTTACAGGGGGGAACAGGATTTCTCAGCACCCTGAAATATTCCGTTCCCCCCTCCTTACTTTTTAATATTTTGACTGACAAGTCTGTCCTTTTCTGTCCACAGTCCTCTCATCATGGACACTTACTTCTGTGAATATGAAGACATTTGACTTGTCAGTCAAAATATTAAAAAGTAAGGAGGGGGGAACGGAATATTTCAGGGTGCTGAGAAATCCTGTTCCCCCCTGTAACTTTGACTGTCTGTCCGTTCATCCATCTACATATATAAAGTGATATAAAAACATGGCAGCCTAACAAACAAGAAGTTATAGAAAATAGTGTTTGGTGGATGATGATCATTTCAATTGAAATTCAAAAATGTATTTTCAATCCCAGAGTGAAATTAATCATTGTTGTAGCTCAGACTAATCAAGTCTAACCGCCAGGTTTAGTGTACGTGAATACCGAGAGACTTGATTCTCACGGCGAGTAAAAAAAACAGTCAAAACAATTTTCGTTTTCGTTCATTGATTTAACGGAAGCTTAATAAAGCAAGAACTTCGACAGGGAAACTTGTCCTTTTATCAGTCTAGTTTCAGTCTAGCGAGAAACTGATCTGAAGGGCTGTGAAGCTTGTCGGCTCGCCCCTCTGGCTGCGGTGCGCGCTCCCGAGACAGGGGAAACAGAATATTTCAGGGGAACACATTTTCGCACAAGACCTGCTTTCATGGGTCCCTCGAGCTCCAGAGCAGGGGGGGAGAACATCCAGCCTCCATGCCCAGAAGATAGCAGCCCAAACGGGGTAAAAATCCCGCCAGGGCGGTCCCTGGAGCTCCAGAGCAGACCCGTTCATTTTAGAGTTGCTTTAGCCTGTTTGGAGGCACTCTGGCTGGGGAGAGGGACGTGCACAGGGTCCTGTCATCCACCCTGGAGTGACGGTTCTCCCTCTTCTCACAACAGTTGCAACGGGAGCTTGAGCTCCAGATTTTATAATAATGTTTTGTTGTTGCTTTGTATTGTACAGAAATTTCGATAAAAAAAAATGTGCAGCTGCAGCTGGTTCTATGTCTGGTTCTTCTTCCACCACTAGCAGGAAGCTGCTGCTGGTTCTTTCGGTGGGCGGTGACTGATATAAAATAACCAATCACATGAGGATCACACTGGGCCTTAGTCTCCTCCTCCAAACAGTCATAATTACTTTCCTTTCGCGCGCGCAGCCTCTCCTGGTTTGCCTTCACGCTCGTATGAGAGCTTCATGTACAGGCGCCTGTTTGGAGATCCACACGCGCGGTTCATGAATACTCGTGTAATGAATCATACGCGGGCGTGTGGGGTGAATTCACGCGCGTGCTGTGGATTGCACGCCCGCGCACACGTGCGGAGACGCGCGCGCACGGTTAAATACGCGTGCGCGCTGCAGAAAATCACGCTTAACCTTTTTGACTGAAATTTAATTCCATACTCCGCCCCCAACAGGTAACTGCAGATGTGATCAGCTGACAAACTCCTCTTCTTTTTTCGCTCCTCTTCAAATCTGTCTGTCCGTATTGTTTGAAAGCCAGACAGAGACACACTGGAGTCCAGGATATGTTCCTTTAGCCATGTCTCAGTGAAACACATGATGCTGCATTTCAACAGAGTTTCAAGTTCATCCATTTTGTTAGCAAAGAGATCTCACATTTGTCAATATGACTGATGGAAGTGAAGGTTTAAACTTCCTCTTTCTCTCTCTTCACTTTGCTCCTGCTCAGCATCCATGTCTTCTTCTTTTGAGCTCATCAGGGATCCAGACTTTCAATTTGAGGATTATTTCATTATTTTATTAATTTTAATTTTTTATCTGCTTTACATTGCAATTATACTATATTAATAAAGTAAAAGCAAACATGAAATGAAGTTAGAATCTTACAAAAAGCGGAGAAAGTTGACAATACGTTTAGTATTCTTTGTTATATTTTGCCCCCAGACGAGGACATAGGGTTCACAAACGTCTGTTTTTCCTCACAGAATCTTTGCTGTTCAGCAGATTTCCAGGAAAGAGCAGTCCCTAATGTCCCATGCAGCATTTTCTGCCAGCGAGTCCCAAAAAGCCAAACACTTTACTCCCCCTACAGCACAGCAATCCAGACTGTCTGTCACATCAGTACATGTCAAACCAACCAAGAAGCTTCAATCAGTCAAAGGTATTGTGTGCACTATGCAGTGATAAATGAAATTACAATACCTTCTATTGAAATGTCTGTACATTGAGTAGATGTAATGTTAGATTGAAACATTATTGAGATTATTGTTAAAGTTTCATATCATTGCTGTTAGAAACAAACCTTTTACCTCCTATGTTTTAGAGTCATTATATTCTGTGGTTACAGGTCACTATATTGTTTTTTTATACTTTTATTGAGTGAAATCGAGTTAAAGGTAACTGATAGAGTTAATTTATGCAAAAACAAGAACAGGAAGCATGTGAAAAGATCTATTATGATGCAGTTGATCAAGAAAAGTTATAGATGGACAGTCACATGTCTGTTATGGACTTATTTCACACACACACATACACACACACTCTCTCTCTCACACACACACATATATGCTTCAAAAGTCTTAGAGTCTAGGCTGCTGTAGGAGTTTATATGTTTTATAGTAGAGGATGAAGAATAAGAGAACAGAGCAAAAACAATAGGGTTCTGTAACATCGCTGCCTTGCAGTCACATTCCATAATTAGTTCAGTGTCATACTTCATGACTGTAGTAAATTGGCCTCAAGGATTTGGGTCATGGTTGAAGAAAAAAAAACTGTTAAACAAGATTTCAGTGTTTGGAAAAAGTCATGGTTGTTGGATTACATAATCTCTTAAATTAATGTATTTTTATTCTTGGAGGTTGTCATGATTATGAAACATTTTGCTTGCAAAGCTAATCAATGCACTTAACAGTCATTTTGTATATCTTTTGTCCAGCCTTGTTTTCTGAAAGTAAGACATCAGCTTGTGCTGACACAGGAACTTCAAAGAAACCACTCAAGACACCAACCTCATGCTCATCTGGACCCATTAGCTCTCAAGCTATTCACAAATCAAAAGCAAACTGTGAATCACCACAATCTGTCTCCCCATTACCATATTCACAGTCTGTGATCCCCAAGTCTTCACATTCTCCAGTTTATTTTTCAACTTTGGATGGTAACATGCCAGAAATCCCCAAAGAGCATCTTTCCCCGCCTTCCTCGGCATCATTTTCCCTGAGGTCCACTTTCAGAGTTTCACCATCAACTTCTACTCAGTCAAACTTATTGCCAAAGGTTTACCACTCAGCTCCACAACAAAAATGCGCAGACTCATCTCTTCTGTCAGAAAACCCACAATCCTCCCAGTTATTTTCAGAAACAAGCTCATCTCTGGAGCTTTGTGGAGCTCTAACAGGCAATCTATTCTCCCCACAGCAATCCCAGCATTCCATGAGTGACCCCAAATCTCTTCTATCTGAAAATCAACTTTTGGACCCTTTATCATCTGTTTCTGCCAGACCTCAGCAACCACCACAATCCTTGGAACCAGTTCTGTCAATTAGCCCTTTACCAAACGATGGTTCTGCATATCCCTGCAGTTTATCACATCAAAAATACAGAGATATTCCAGTTAATATGTCGTCAACATCAGATGACCTTAAGTCTTTTATCTCACATCAGGATACACATTGTATATTATCATCTTCTCTTACAAATGTCACCAATAATCCAGAGAAAATGGACGAGGGCACGGATCTATCAGCAGGTAAATAAATAATGCTAATGTGTCCCTGTGCATCTGTCAGTGTGAAGTCTCTTTTAGTGTGCAGACAGGTTCGTTGCTTTGGCTAAATATATTTATCCCTTTCATTTTACTACACTTTTAATATTTTAGAATGCTTAAGCTGAGGTTAAAATCTGTCCTGAAAACTGTAAGCAGCTCTAGTAAAGCCATTTTGTTAGTATTCCTCAACCAATGTTAACAGGAAAAAATCTACCTATATAAAGCTATATTGGAAACAAGCTTGTTGCTTATTTTAGTTGTTACATGTTTCAACTCAAGGTTTTAATGTTCTCCCAAACTTAATTTGTCTTCATTCACTGTGTTTTTTTTCTTCTTTATCATCACAAATCAGTGTCATTTTACACTGCTTACTGTTAAAAGCTCTAAGATTATGTAAGTCTCAAAAAATATTTCCACCTCTGCTCAGAGACTACATATCTTGTCAAAGTTGAGTCCTTCCATATTTGTACCCACTGGTAAGGTGGAAATAGAAATGTCTAAGTGTCATCCATGAGAATAAGTTTCTGGGTTTCTAAGTAGTTTGGTTATTAAGAATTAGAACTTTTATTTTAAAGCCTGGAGAGATATTAGAGTTATTCAACTGTAGAAAACTTGTGTGTTTTCTCTTAAAATATTTGTGTCATAAAGTATTTTCTACAAACTAATTTAAAACATTTGGCAGTTCAGACAATATTTTTTGCTGTTATTCACAGAAAGGAAGATGATGACTTCTGGGCACTGACAATTTTATTTATTTACATATTTTGGACAGGAATATATAATGAATTCCAAATAAAAGTATTTTTCCTTGAAAGAGTTTTAACTCAGACCATAAATCTTATGAATAATTAGTAATAATTGCTGAAAACAAAGGTCAGTACTTGTATCTGTATCTTCATGAAGCTGCTACTTCGACACAAAGCTTCTCTCACTCCTTCCTGAACCAACATAACTGACATACTATGTTTATGAGTCTGTACCTCACTCAGCTGCAGCTGTTGGATACTACTGAGAGATACAAAATTAAGAGAAAATACATACATTTTTAGTTGTAATTATGCTGAATTGGTACTTATGACACTACTGTGTACATTGAAAATGAAAATAAATTGTGGCATTCGAATGAATATCACACAAATATTCTTACTGCAATTTATTCACCACATGTCTTTGTCAAATCTGTTCACAATTCTTTTTTATTTTATTTACACTCTTGTCTCTCTCAGATTGTCCAAACCTTTTAATGTGTATATACAGAGTACAGCATGCTGTACCAAGGTTAAAATGTTTCAACTTGAGCCCATAGACGTTATCTTGGTGCATCTAATCAAAAGTTATCACGTGACACATTGGACTTTGCGTGTGCTTGTGTGTTTGTCCACCAATCACTAAGAGCTTAACTTATTTTTTATTTTAATGAGACTCCACAATTACTCCAGTAGGCTGTTACATTTTTTTCTGCTTATTGTGACATAAACATAGAGGCAGAGCTGCTGCACAGGTGCAGCTGAATCAGCCTAAACTATCTGAGGTCCGAGGCTATCTAATGAACAAACACTTAGACTGCTCTTTTTTTTCTGCCTTTTCCCCCCTCACTAACAATCTGCCATGTACATGCTGCATTCAATTTGGAGCTGGAAAAACCAGCTAGTCTGGTCTCTAAGCAACCAACATTGGGAGATGTTTAAATACTTGTGCCCTTCTCTGGTGTTTTGAGCCCAACTCCCAAAGCGAGATCAGCTAATGACACTTTCTATCTAAAAGAACCTTTAAGCAGTGAAACCGAACCCTCAAGAATGTTTCAAGACATTTTGGACCTTTTCTCAACTTGCCACAAACAGCTACATGTAACAAATAACGAAAGCTTCTTTTTTAAAAAGAAACGCAGGGTAAAAAAAAAGAATGTTCATGTGTTTCATCTGATGATGTCACATGCTGCTTGGGGAAAAACGGCAAGACGTCACCTTCAGTCAGGCAGCAGGAAATTTAAATTACCCTAATTAATATCCAAATTCTTTGTTGAAATGTGTCATTAGGAATTTCTAAAGTCTAATTATTATTTTTTACTTTAATATCATGTATTTTGTTCAAATTATGTCAGATACAATTTAAACCACATTCAAATTAAAATATCACAGAGTACCTAGACCACTAAGAATCAAATGATATGAAAACTGAGATACTGGCTTTAATCTAACCATAACATGACTCTGTCTTTACCCTTGAAACCAAGTCTTAGCTGTGTCAAACTAGTTGCCAGCATGTGAAATGTGTAATAAAATCCTCCCAGTAGACAGCAAAGCAAAAACTAACCAAGCTTTATCATACAAGACCAAAACCCCTGCTTCACAAGAGAATTAATAAAAAGGTTAATGCGTGGGCAGCCAGCTGAATTTATGGGATTTACTGGACACCTCTGCATTGCAGAAGGCATGAAGAGTGCACCTGAAATGTAAGCTGAACTTCAGCTTTGGCCTTAGCATACAAAGCTAAAGCGATGTCTTCCCTCATTCTGCTGCTCGGTACGTTTTCATCTGTTACAGCACTACTGCACTAGATTACGTCACGCAGAACCACTGGTCTGTTTTCTTTGTAGGCTTTCTTAGATCATTTCATTTAGGCCTCTAATATGCAGAGCAGGATAACACTATTGCATGTATTTGAAATTGCATTTGTTTATTAACTCATGCATTGTAATACATTATTCAAATTTATATTGTAAATTCGAATCAGACAGACATGTTCCAATTAGTTCTCACGGACTGCTTGTATATATTTCTCTGCCTATTGATTTGTCTTAGTATTAATTGATTTTAATTGAGAAATAAATGTCTTTTCCATAATGAATTTTCCACTTTAAATAGTGTAATAAATAGAAAACAACTGGTTAAAAATCCCAATGACAGCAAATTTATTATTTTTCAAACTTTTTCAAACTTTTTTTTTTCACCTCTTGGTTCTCCTTTTTTTACTTCATGTCTCCCTCTATTCTTCTGTTTATCCATCATCTCCACACTTTCCTTCATCCTCCACATTTGCCGACAGCTCTTTGACCAGTGAGACTCTGAATGCCAACTTTATCAGCTTATTAGAGCTTCACAGTGTCAAGGACACTCGCATCACATATTACCATTTTCCTTGGATATTAGAGATGAAAATTTTGCTTCAGTGCTTCAAAGTGTGATAAGGAAGGACAGTTAGACATTTTCTTTGTTTATTTTTTTATTGTTCACCTTGAAAGTCCAACGTTGTGTGAAAGATACAAAAATAAGGATATCGTGTTGTAGTATCGTTGAACATTTTGAAAAAGAAAAAAAAAGCTCAAAGGATAGCTTTCATTCTTTAAATGTGTGTATGTCTGTGTGTGTTTGTTTCACAAAGACAGTGGAGATGAAATGTCCAGTAATAGCTTGAGTCTGGCAACACCTGAAGGAGACTCTTTGGGAAAGGAAGCGCACATACAAGGACGTTTACCAATAAAGAAATCCAGAGGAAAGAAAGACAATTCTGCAATCTTTCATCTAGAAGATTCCTTTGTTCCTGCAGACGCAGACACAGATACAGATCTGCAGATTGATAACCCAGAGCAGGAGTCCGAACCACTCATGGTAATGTATTTTCACATTCAAATGGGCTTTTTCCTTTTTGAACAGATTTACATTATAAGCTGCGAAAGCTCTGAGAATCACAGTCTTCTCCTAGCAGAGCAGAATAATTCCTTCATGTGTCATAGTAGAAATGCGTAAATTGATCAGGAATCATTTCCAAAGAAATCATTTTTTAAAAGTAAAACATTATTATATGAATAAGCATTTTACTTTTGATATTACGCTAAAAGGGCAAAAGGTGAACCATGATATTTTTGCCTGTGTCGATGTGTGTGTGTTTGTTTGTGGTAGCAAATTATCTCCTGATCCACTTGATGGATTTCATTGAAAATCTGAGAAACCAATCATAACACATACATCTACAACTAAATAACTCCTGGAACTTAATTAGACTCAGCAAGCGCAAAAGTCCCCATAACTCTTTTACTAGATACTTTGAGCGACTGTTTCTTTTTGTAAGATTCACCCCCAGCTCATAACTACTGTGTAAGATCTTTGCCAAAAACTGCTGGAATCAACCCTGTTTGACTGTCAGCAAAATCTCTTGAACAGCTGGACAGATTTTAATGAAACTCTCAGAAAGTAATTATTACACGTGCATCTGCAACTGATTAACTATTGAAACCAATCCAATGTAAGATGGCCACCACAGCTGACCTTAGAAGAAAATAAACTAGTTATAACTAACAGTGACTAACAGATTTACATATACTAAGCTAACATGTGATATACTAGTATCAGATATTTGTTCATAACACACACTCAACATATCCTGCAAGGCTGTGTGAGTTTGCACATAATCTCAGTTGTACATAAATAAGTATACATCTTTATATTAAATTGGAACCTATTGTCCCTTTATTTAATCAAAGTTATTCCATAACATATAGATAAATAAACTATCAATTAATCAAACTCAAAGTTTTTCTTGGAAACATGTCAGGTGAACAGGATAAGGAATATATTAAATTATTGAATAGTGAAATTATTTCTTTACAGAGTGAGAGAGTCTCGGGGACTCTGAGATTTCACTGTGACTGACCTGCTCTGTTTGATAGATATCACAGATCCTTCATCTACAGCTCAGAGATTTATATAGTTTTGTTGTTAAGATTCAAACCCCTAAGGAAAAAAAAGAAGAAGAGAGAAACACTGTGGAATTAAAAATGAATCATTTGAATAGTCTCAAATGACTTATTTGCCATTGAATAATATGAATTCTTTATAATGGCAGATAAATGAAAAAGAAAAAAAGGAGAGGGGGCAGTGCTTTATTAAAAAGCTTAAAAAATTATGTCCATGACTGTAAAGATGGTTGTTATCTGGGGCTCATGGATCTAAATCAAATTGCTTTTCAATGATTGAATAGAATTTTTTGTTATTTTTTACTTTTCTTCTCCCTGCAGACCTGATCTCCTCTTCTCTCTTGTCCTGTGAATGTTTTGCACTTTTTCTCCCCCTCAGTCTATTCATTCATCTTTTCCCCTTTTGTTTTCTCTGTCCTTTCTCATTTCTGTTTTACCTTGATGTAGTAAGTAAGATAGCTGGTGAACTGCTGCATCCTTCACATTAAGAGAAGCTATTGGTAATCACAAATGAAATTTATATCTCCCCTCTCTTTCCCAGAATCATTGTGTAAGGTCCCCTGCCACATCTCTGTTTATATTTTACCATCTTCCGCTTGTCTTTCCCCATCCGTGCTCCTTCCTTGCTCTGAGCAGCGTTATTCCCACATGTATTTTTCCCTATCTTCTCCCTGTCCATCTTCAGGGTCTTGCACGGCTAGCATGCTAATGTATCAGCTCTAATCTGAGCTAAACAGAGCCTCCTCACTTTAGTCTTGTCTCATAAGAGGACACTTGCATGGGAGGAACAGCTAACATAGAAAATAATTGTAAGATGCTCTTGTGAGCTCCAGGGGTTAATTAAAAATCAATTCATCAAGTGGAAACAAAGGAAACAGTGAGAGATGGGAATAATCTCTAGTAAAGAACATTGTCTCATTGATATGCATTTACACATTCATGACTGAAAAGTACAACTTCTTTACACTTGTTTTAAAAAAGTTACAATAATGATGTATTTCATATTGTCATGTTTATATTATTTACTTTTATTTCCCATATTGTACTAGCAATTGATTTGATTTTGAACTTTGATTTAGACACATGAAACAAGTTCTTTAACATGATGAAACCCTTTGTGCAGGTCACTCTAACATAAAACCACTTTCTCCTTTTTTTTCAAATTATTATTTTGCTGTCTTCCTCCTGTCGCCCTGTCTCCTCTGTCTCTCCATCTGTTTCCACATCCCCTCAGGTGATGCAACACCAGATTGCTGGGTCAGGATCAGAGCAGTTCTATGATGTAGATGAATTTTCGCCTCTAGGTTTGGACACGGACACTGGTCGCTCTGGCTCACCAGAATACAAACACTGCGATGGACAACACGTGTGCCAGTTTTCAGTGTGCGACTCAGACCCAACAGGTTGGTTAACGGTGTGAACATCTTTTGATTTTGTAGTTATTATGCCTTATCATTGTTCTTATATATATATATACAGTGGGGCAAAAAAGTATTTAGTCAGCCACCAATTGTGTAAGTTCTCCCACTTAAAAAGATCAGAGAGGCCTGTAATTTTCATCATAGGTATACCTCAACTATGAGAGACAAAATGAGGAAAA
>SSNP01000102.1:808655-839319 GCA_006937955.1 Pachypanchax playfairii
TTTTTTTTTTTTTTTTTTTTTTTTTTTTTTTTGTGAATGAAGCTAAGAACAGATGTTCCTTTGTGCTTTCTTGACAGAGTGCTGCTCTGCTGTGCTGTCTGACAGCACACTATAAAGGCTTCACGCAAAAACACCTGTGCTTAAGATCCCTTGTGCCATTAATGAATGTCTTTCTGCTCTCGAGCCTATTTTAAGCAAAGAAATTTTAACATTTTTATAATATTTGATTTGCACGTTTTCCCTTACCTGTTTCCCCTAATCTAACTTGAGAATAAAGTTGTACCAACTTAATCATTTCTGACAGGAAGAGTAACATAAAGTTAGATTCAAGTGTTACATTGAATATCTAATCTGACCATCAACATGCACTCTCCACTTTACATTTAAACCTGATACAAGACTTGTCAGTGAAGGACGTTTTAAAATCTATCAGAAAGTGGAGCAAATTTAGTCCCAAAACACATGATTCTGTGCAGATGTGTTTGCAGCACTGCACTGCATGAGTCTTTCCTCCCACACTTCTTAATTTGACAGTGCAGGTGCACTAAGTGGAGGTTCTGCACAGGTTTAAAGATGCCAGTGACAGAGAGGGAGGAGAAGGGAGGGGTGAGGAGACAATAGAAAATTGAAAGAGTGAAAGACTTAACACAAGAGCTGAAACTGGTTAGACAGCAAGCAGCATGAGGAATCGGTGTGCTGCGCACACACAACATACTCCCTTACACCATCATAACTTCTCAGTGGGGGCCTCGATGTAATTTACAGTGAGCAGGTGGGGAGGGATGTTCAATCTGATTCAATCTGATGTGGCTCGCCGTGGAGTGGAATGAGACACCACTCATTCCACTAACGGTTGTGATCATTTTTGTATCTGTCTGCCTCTTTCTTTTAATCCAGAGCTGCATTCTCTACCTCTCTCTACCTCTTTCCTTTCTTCCCCTCTTATCTCTGTCTTACACTCATAACTTCTGTCAGTATTTATAAAAACAAAATCATTGTACTTGACATCAACCTGTCTGGATGTGTCAATCTATAACACATTTTCTAAAACAAGTTTTGCAGCTCCAGAAGTAAAGAAAAACGGGGTTTGCAAATAATGAAGATTTTTTTACAGACATCCCAGACATTTATACTGGGGCTTTTTTGTTCTATTGTTTATACAGTTTTCATTTATCTCAAATATGATGACAAAAATGTATCATTGATTTTAAAGAAACAATAAGGTACAACTCAGTATAACTGTAAAAGCTAAATGTCTCCACAGTATTTTTTCATGAACATATTTTGCTGTTTAGATATTTGGGGCCTTTTCTGACATATGTGTTTTATAATGCTGTAAATAATGTTTTATTTATTAGCTAACTGAATAGAAATGTGGTGCTGAAATTTCCACCTCACAATCATGGTGCTTTTAAACATTTAATTTCTAAACTATCTAAAAATATTAGAAAAATTAATACTCAAACAAAATGTATGATAAATACTACCTGACTCAACACCTAGAAAAACAATCAAATGTTTTGTATTTTTAAACATAAAAATGTCTAATTTATTGACACTATAGGAATTTTAACTCATATAACAGTTAGTACTTGCTTTAACTTCCATGTTACTGTTAGTTTATCTTGTCAACAAGTTAAACTAAATTAACACAATTTTTTTTTCTAAAAGTTCCTGGGGGAGATGTAAGTCAGTCAGTCAGTCAGTCAGTCAGTCAGTCTTCATCCTTACCCACTTATTCCTGTTTAGGGTTGTGGGGAGCTAGTGTCTATCTCCAGGTGTCATTGGGTGAGAGGTGGGGTTACATTCTGGACAGGTCACATATAGACAGACAAACACACACTTCACTCTGTGATGAAAAAAACTGGGCTTGAACCAACTACCCTCTGGTTGACAAGATTCTTCTCTTTAACTCAACTATAAATATTTGTAATGTGTCACTAGAAATTTGCAGTATATAGAGGAGCTAGCAATCAATAATCAACATCAAGGCTTTCATAAACAAAATAACCAACAACCATTAACCTGGTATATCAATCTGAACGGTGAAGGGATGTGAGATGACGGCTAGTGTCATTCAAGCTTTGGAGGGCAGTGTTGCTCTCACAGCTCATGTGTGGTTGTAATCATCATGTGTAGTGTTCACTGAGGCACTGAACGACTAAAATTAGTGTAGTAAATGGGATAATGAGATTTTTTTCAATTTATTTCTAATTGAGGTGCCCGCAGCCACCTGATGCCAGTGATTAAGACTGATCCGGTGCATTAATTTACAATGGTGAACAAGCATTTTCCTTCAAAGCACTTTGGAACTGACCTTAATTAGAAAATAATGGATATCAACCAGCCAATCAGAACTGAGGATTCACCTAGGCCTTGCATTCTTTAAAAACATTAGGTTTTTGTGGATGCCATTATTAACTTAGACCCCACAGTCTAGGTGTTTTCCCCCTGATTTACTGAGAATGTTTCGGAAAAATTCAGAGAGTTACATCATAAATGTTTTTGTTTGTTTTTGTTTCCATGATTCTACTGTATGTCAGAGAGTAAAACTCATATACTCGTTTGGGTTCTTGTCCTAACGTACATATTTTTTGACATACTTCCATTTTATCTTTGCCCTTTGATGATTTAAGACTTGAATAAATCTCTCAGGTATTTATAGTTACAAAGAAATGTATTCTTAAAATGCAGAAATATTTTAGATTGATTTCATGTTTTAATTTATTAGGAGCTGCTGTTTAACAAAAGCCTTGTCAGTGGTATATATGTTAAAACTTCATTTAAATCCATATAAACATCCAGCTCCATGTTGTTTTTCAGTAAAATGTTACTTTTAGTTTATTTGTAGGTGTTTAAAAATAATATTTGTCTTTTCATTGCATTGAATAATTTATAGTATTATTGTTTTCTCATTACTTTATTTGTCTTCTTCTTAATACAGTGCCGGGCTCCTACCTGAGTGCAAAAGCAGCAAGAAGAAATCCAAAACTTCCCTCTGCACCTGCAGCTAACTACCTCCCTCCTTCCCCCTCTCCTGCCTGCTTGTCTCACCTCACACTGAGCTCAGAAAACCGTCCAGCATTTCGCTCTACTTCCCGAGCTACTCAGGAGATCAGGGAGGTTTGCGGTGTGGACCCAGCAGGTTGCGAGGACCCTGACATAGACACTGATACAACTGAACACATTCTGCAAAGTCTGGAGCAGGAGCTAAATCTTATGGCAAATGCAAAGTGGACAGGTAAATAATTATGATGTACGATTAAATATTATACTATTATAAATGTGATCTAAATACCTAAACATTATTGGTTTTATGTATTTTTCTTTTAAAACATGTTCATTCATTGTTAGAGGACTTTGGAAACAGTGGAATTCAAAATCAACATGGGAAACACAATTTTATATGGTGAGTAACTTCAGCTCACAACCTGAACATATTGTATTCTACGCGTCTCTATTCACTTCAAATATACTGAACATAAAAACAATGCAGAGGACAAACTTCTGTTCTTACTAATAGAGTAGTACTTTTTAGTCAGTGGGACTTGTTGGACAGAGAGCTGGTTAGATCACCAGGGTCTAATTCACTTTGATCAGCTTTGTGTTTCAAACTGTAAGAATCAGAACCTGAAGCTGTGTGATATCCTGTCTTCATACTCTGAATTATCTCCATTAGATCAGAATATAATCCATTTCTTTCTTGCACTAAACACTTATCTATACTGCTCTGTCATTTCTGTGGTCACAGTGTGTGTGTGTGTGTGTGTGTGTGTGTGGGTTTGTATTTCTGACCTCCTGGGGACCCGTTTCCTGACTTTTACTATCTTTCTGGGGTCCGAGGGTTCTTGTGGGGACCGAAGCATGGTCCCCATGAGGGGGACTCCCCTTTTTAGGGTTAGGGGTTAGGTTTATAGGTATTGTGTGAATAGAGTTTTAGTTAGTCTTAGGGTTAGTTATAGATCAGTAATGGTTAAGGTTAGTAAAAGGGTTTGGGTTAGGTATAAATCTAGTTACTAAAATCAATGGAAGTCAATGGACAGTCCCCATAAGGATACCAAAACACACTTGTGAGTGTGTGTGTGTGGGTTTGTATTTCTGACCTCCTGAGGACCAGTTTCCTTACTTTTACTATCTTTCTGGGGTCCGAGGGTTCTTGTGAGGTCCGAAGCCTGGTCCCCATGAGGGGGACTCCCCTTTTTAGGGTTAGGGGTTAGGTTTATAGGTATTGTGTGAATAGAGTTTTAGTTAGTCTTAGGGTTAGTTATAGATCAGTAATGGTTAAGGTTAGGAAAAGGGTTTGGGTTAGGTATAAATCTAGTTACTAAAATCAATGGAAGTCAATGGACGGTCCCCATAAGGATACCAAAACACACTTGCGTGTGTGTGTGTGTGTGTGTGTGTGTGTGTGTGTGTGTGTGTGTGTGTGTGTGTGTGTGTGTGTGTGTGTGTGTGTGTGTGTGTGTGGGTGGGTTTGTATTTCTGACCTCCTGGTGACCCGTTTCCTGACTTTTACTATCTTTCTGGGGTCCGAGGGTTCTTGTGGGGACCGAAGCCTGGTCCCCATGAGGGGGACTCCCCTTTTTAGGGTTAGGGGTTAGGTTTATTGGTATGGTGTGAATAGAGTTTTAGTTAGTCTTAGGGTTAGTTATAGATCAGTAATGGTTAAGGTTAGTAAAAGGGTTTGGGTTAGGTATAAATCTAGTTACTAAAATCAATGGAAGTCAATTGACGGTCCCCATAAGGATAACAAAACACACTTGTGTGTGTGTGTGTGTGTGTGCGCATGCGTGCGTGTGTTGTAATCCCTCTTTTCTTGTTTTTCGTTAATCTCTCTGAGATCAATGCGTAAGCAAGTTAGTACCTTCACCAAACCTGCAACTACAAAGCAACTAACCAACCGAATAACTGCTTTGGATCTAAAAAAAAACATTTTAGATATAAGCCCGATAGCAACAATTATTTAACTTACATTTAGACTGGAAATTGCCTTAGAATTAGCTGCTGCCAGCTCCTGATCTGCCATTTTTTGAAAATACTGCAATGTATTCTGGGAATGTTTTGACCAAGGGAAGGCATCAAGGCAAGGCACTTCCCATGTATCCTTGGTAAGTTAGCTAGACGGCAGACAAACCGAAGACAGACGCCTCGGTAGCACATGAACATTGGAATGCGCCTTGGTGACTCCCGATGACAAATCTCCTAGGTAACCAGGGCAGGACCAAGGCAGCAAGGCGAGGTTCCTTGACATTGAGAAACACCCCATAGATTCACTTTTCAAACGTGAACTGTCCGTGGACTGTCTATGTTCTCATCTCTCCTGAGTTGTTGTTGGTGTCGTTGTTGACCCTGTCCAGATGCAGAATGCTTGGGTCAAAGACATGAAGGTTCATGTGACACATTCCAGCTGTCTTCTTTTCAATGTGAGCCTTAGTCACAATGACTCTTGTGAACACTCTACAAATTAGTTTTGGACCATTTCCTACAGATGCCTTAATGCAGTCTTGTAATAATCCAGTGTTTGTGACCCATTCATAAGTTCATGGACAGGTCAATGATATGGTCCAAGATTTTCGATGAACACTCCACGAAAACCCTCTGCATAGGGTCACCAGGTGAATACTATCCAAATAACCTAAGCCCAGCTTATAATAATAAGGGATTCATTATTTTTTATTTACTTTATTATTTACTTCTAAAACAGAAGAGGACTCTATGTTTTTACAAGTACATAAAATAGACCACAAAAATCTGTTGTCAACCAGAAAATTACACTCACTTTTCATGATGCATGGGGCAACATGATGCAACAGCTTAGCAAAGGTGTTACAGTCCCATCCAACTGGTGACCCAGCTCATGTAACAGAATCTGGTACTGCCTGTAGAGGTGTCACCTCTAGATCAATTCCTGCACCTATTAGCATCTCTGTTTTCTCTCCGGGTCCTCATTTATCAGTCGTTTGTAGAAACTGTCCTATATTCTATCCCACGGATGAAATTTAGAATGTTCGTACGAACAGTCAAAAATCTGATTTATGAAATGTGCGGTGGCCACTCATACGCACATCATGTGTTAATAAATCCCACTTGTGCGTACTCAGGTCCTCGTGCACGTTAACAGTCACTTGCAAACAGAAACGCCCTCAAATAGCCATTTTTGGTAACAGCACTTTCTTCAAAGCTCATGCAGGAAATCCCTAAAATAATGGCCAAGATATCAAAATAAAAAAACAAATAAAGACATTTCTGTGACAGCAAGGTCCAGGCACTGGTTGCAGAAGTGAAACAGAACCAACAATTGCTGTTTGGTGTTGGATGACTGAGACCTTCAGAATTTCAATTCCATGTTCTACCACTAGATGCTGTGCATACGCACGACCAGAGCTGTACTTATATTTAGGAACATTTCTACGCAAATTTTGATAAATGCCACACGATGGGTAGAATTGTTCCAAAGCATGAAATGCGCGCAGATCTGTGCATACGAACGATTGATAAATGAGGACCCAGGTCTTCCTTCTGCTTTAGAACAAAAGCAGCAGTTACAGCTGGTAGATCTTCCTCACCTTGCAGCTGTAGCTGTAGAAGGTGCCGCTGGAGTCTTTGCTGCATTGCTGCTTTAGTATGTTTATAACGATGACTTGAAATTGCCATGAGCAGCGCATGGGGGTGCAATTTACGCACCTTACGACAATAATTTTTATAATATGGCCATCGTTAGACTGGAGAAAGGTTCCTATGCACCTGCATGATGAGAGCAAGAACTCTGCGACCATTGTATGACAGAAAATTACCTCATATTCAAGGCAGTTATACCAGCTTCCTGTAGGAAACAATGCCTGCCTACATGATTGTTCATGAAATACAGATTTTGTAGGAAACAGGAGTTTTGTTTGAACAATGCGTTCATACGGGTCATTGTGATGGAGGCTATACTAGGATTACTCAGCCTTTGATCAGTGTTTCTTAGGTTTGCGTCTCTGGATCCACTGTTCTGCACATATTCAGTGTTTTTCTGCTCAAACACACCTGATTCAAAGAACTGTATGATCTTATCAGCATGGTGTAAAGTTCTGTTAGACCTGTTAGTTACTGATTGATCCAAATCAGGCTTGTTTGAGCAGAGTAACGCCTAAAACATAAATGATAGTGGCATCAAGGATCAGGTCTGGACACCATTATTGTAATAGTTTTAACAAAAAACAAACTCCAATAGGTGGAATTATTTTAAATCGTCCTTTTGTTTTTTTTTTTCAAATCAGCTCAACACCTACTTACAAAATGTCACTGTCCTCTCTCTCACACTAATATCCAATAGTAACACAAATACTAAAATGTCTAGCAGCTTAAAACTGACCTCTTGTAGCTTGGCACTGTCTGCATGACACAAACTGTAATATCCAGCTGGTTTTTTCAGCTGATGCATGTCACAAAAGTTTCTACAGCAAAATCTGTAAAGTCTTCAGCTGACTGTAATTACAAAAGGCTTAGCACATCTGTTGATTAATCATACTGTAGGCCAGCATTTGAGTGCAGCATATGGAAGATGTTCTGCCTTTGATCTGTGGATTTGGTCCTGCAGGGGTGGGGTCAGCGAGGAACAAAACGAAGAGGAGGAGGCTGCGGAGAGAGACCGACAGAGTGTCCTCCTACTACACTGAGCCATGCAGGCTAGAGACTACAGCATGATAACAGGAAGATGTGTGATGTGCTGCCTCTGTGATGGAGTGCTAATAATTTTTCCCATCTAGTTTGTCAGCTGACCTCTTTGGCACAAGAAGTTGCAAATATAAATGTAATTGTTTTGAAATAAATGCCCCTCAAAACAGAATTAAAAACCAGTTTATTCACACGGCTTGTTGTTTTGTGCACTGTGTTTTTAACAGTCATATGAGTGTAGTAGCTGTGAGATGCATGCCAGTGGATGGATTAGCTGAAGGTATAAAACAATGTGACAGGCAAAGGATGAGGATGGGATGGGAGGTGACAGGAAGACAAATGGTGTCTTTACCTTTTTTCTCAGCAGGAATATGCTTAGATCCCTTGGAGTGTGTGTTTGTCTGGGTTTGTATGTGTTCTCTTTGAGACATGAGTTAAAGGACAGACTTTGAGGGACACTTAACTGTAGTGCCAAATTTTCCTGCGGAGGTTAGAAAGAACATTTTTCTGTGTTGTCACCACTTTGTTTCTTAATAAGGTTAGGGTGGCACTGGATCAGGTCAGACTGTCTACACACACATGCTGGAGTAAGCTCTGGTAGGTGATAAATTATGTTTGTAAGGGGGGTGGGGGCCATGCCATGGTCGCTGCTGCCATCGCTCTGTATGTGTGTGCTGAAGTGGAGGAAGATAAACACCAGGCAATGAAACAGGTTTGTTGTCTCTGTGGAGAGTGCGCAAATGTACCGTTAGTGTGTGTTAGTGTGTATGTTCCTCAGTTCTGCTGTTTTTCCATTATTTTCCACAGCCAGTCCTAATCTATCATGGCCGCCACTGTCCACAGCTGAGATCACAGCCCAACATCCTACCACTTTATCTCCAGCTGATATGCATTTGAGGATCAAACAAGGACAAACAGGTAGAAAATCACAATTGTACCTCACAACCAATCACACCAAAACTGGAACTCAGTATATGCAAAATTTCCAATGGAATTTCAGATTAGTTTTTGAGCTTCATGTTATGTGTGCTGAATGAGTGAGCTAATGCAAGTTGTTGCCATAGTCTCCACTCAGTAACGGTGAAGGTATAAAATGGAATTTTTTTTTTTTGTCCTGACGCTAATCGCGAGAAGCAGACCGCAAAAGCCCTGTAATCCAACAGCAATTACCACAAGACTGATTGATAGCACATGGACGGAAAGAGACAGACAGAGAGAGACCGAATAACAGGCAGGAAGAGAGAGAGAAAGGTGAAAAGGAAGATCTGTGTTATTGTGTCCTTCACCGAGTTTATCACTTAATGTTTAGGAGAGTAAAATAACAGAGACATAAATCTGATGGATATCGAACCACTAGTCTGAGTTTAAACAACTCTGAGATCTCAGAGATTTTTTTTGCTTCACTCACAAACACAATCACACAGAACCACATTTAAACATTCATACAGACATAAAAGAACAGCTGACCTTTATTAGATTAAAATATGTCCATGATGTTATTGATGCTACCAGAAAGGCTGAAAGTGGATGAGTTCATGCGTATTTAACTCCACTATATTACAGTAAATGATCCTTTTCCTGCCCTCAAATTTGGACTGAATGTGCTTTTAAGAACATTTTATAATTTATTTTTGTCTTTTTTATTTGCTTAGAGCAGAAAAACAAAACATTTTTGTTCAAATGTTTTTAAATATAGCATAACTCACAAGTGACATCAGTGGCAAGTGTGTTTCTTGAATATCATTTTTGACCTTTGTTTGTATTGAAAAGCTGCAGTAATTTTAATCCATGGTTTGTTTTTAATTTGTCATTTTCATGAGTATGGCTTGTGTCTTTGTCTGAATGCATGTTTGCTTGTTTTATGGTGGGTACCTATTACATTTTTAGCACCCCAAATTTTCTGAAATAACTTGTGTTTCTAAAAGTCTCACAAAATACACAAGCCCATAGGCATGAGAGCTGAATCCTTTTGTGACAATAGGTTATGTGTTTGGCCCTGTGATGGGCTGGTAGCTGGTCCACGGTGTACTGTGCCTTTTGCCAGACTCTGGCTGGGATAGACACAACTCCCCCTGCAATCATGTCTGGTATTAAACAGGTTCAAAATATTAGTGAAAGTGAAAACACATCATTTTTTCCTCCACTGTCCGAGTTAATTCCTGTTTCTTAACTGCAAACTAAATAAACTCTTACCTGAAAACACTTTGCTACTTTCAGGGCCTTCTCTGTCACCTTCACCATCACGTACTTGCTCAAAGGAATGCATTATCTCTGTTTATGTAATACCCAGAGATTATTGTTCCTGTGAAGTGGCATGATCTAAATCCAAATGAATTGAGTTATAGAGTGTTTTAGGAATCAAATATAACTTTATTCACACAATAGTTGCACCAAAACTGTGGAGAAAATATATCTTTGTTTCTCCCCATCTGTTTTGCTTTAGTACTTCACACAGACAAAACAGAGGTGGCTTCTGTGAGTACTTACACACAGCATTATATTGTACATAAATAATTCCTGAGCATTAATTGTTTAAAATGTATGAACAGTTTTATTTATTTGTGTCTTATATATTATCCTTTTTATATTGTCCTCTCAATGATTATAGTAAAGCGCTATACAAGTACACACCATTTACCATAGACTGTCCACAACTATCAGCAGTACTGACATATATAAAAATGCATGACAGGTTGCCACCCCCCCTTCCAATTAAAAATGAATGAACAGATAGTCCATAATATCCTGTGCACAGCTTCTGTCATGTTGTATTTTTGGAACCAGTATGTGCATTAGAGTTATAGGGCAAAAAGCCCCACCTACTTACTTGCTCACAATTACAGTATTTTTGAAGTATCAAATAAAAATAAAAACTTCAGATAAAAAAAACTCAAATTCTGCAATTCTGTCCAAACCTAAGAAAAAAATCCTTAGAATTTCTAAAATTTGAACTTTTTTCCAATTAAGTCCTACTTTTTCTGATTTATTAAGGAAATTATAATATTCTTGTTTAAAGATGAGTTTTTTAGAATACTTTCCCAAGAAATGCAACAAGATTGATGGGAGCCTTATGACCATAATACACTCTATAATATGCTGTATGTAAACTGTAAGGTATATTTGTTATTAATTGGACAAATAATGTTAATGCTTATTTGAGAAATAGATTGTTTTTCATACCTTTGATTAAATGTATGACCACCATGGCATCCAATTATTTGTGCTATTCTCTTATGTATTTGCCTACTGATGCAGGAAAGGCTCAATTAGAGCATGTCCACCATTGTCCATGGCAATGTGCCAGGAATTAAGAATCACAAGTCAGTCTTTTATTATTTCACTTGTACATCTCCTCAGGTATGCAAACCACATCATTGCAGTATGAATAAGCAGCTTCTTTCATTTTGTGGTTGTCAGGTTGGAGGCATGTGTGGCCATCTAATCATGTCCCATGTTGTCTGTTTGAGCCCTGTTGCCTCATTACAGGAGAATGCAGTAATGTCTTGTCTGTCTTTTTGAAATATAAAAAGGCTCATAGCTACTTAGTTTGTACTGGGTGGTCTATGTATCTACCTTATTATTCCCTGGTTGTGAATAGATGCACCAGCTAGAGTAACACAGGTGCAAGATAATGGTCAATCAATTTTTGAGCTGCAGGTACAGTTATGCTCGAAATTATTCATACCCCTGTTTTGTTTTTATTTTTCTTATCGGAAATGACACAGGCATCTCCCAAAAGATAATAAGTCAATGTGCAAGCAGTTTCATTGTAGAAATAAGAATCATGTTTATTTTATTTAGTATGTTACAGTCACTTGGAATTTGGCTTCGGTTCACATTTGCTCTTGTGCTTATTGACAGACATATGCAAAGATAAACAGACAGTATTAGTATAGACCACCAGTAAGTAGTATAGACCACCATAATTGGCTGATTGTTGTTTGAAGCTTGAATAAACAGATACAATATAATTATGTCCATGACAGAATAATGATGATAATAATTTATCTATTTTTATTTACAATTGTACAAAAATGTCATATCCAAAATTATTCATACCTTTATTGGCTAGTGTAGTAATCAAACAGGTCTTATAATTGCATGTCTGTACAGGTGATTTTGACCATTGGCCATTGGACCTTGGTCTACATCTATGGAATCCAGCAATTAGCAGTGTCCATTGGACTGCCTTGAGATGTTGCCACCAGCATGACCCAGACTCTTCTGAATTTCTATGGTGGTTATCCTTAGACTTTTTTTACCATCAGTCTGACTTGTACAGGTGTCACTTCTGACTTCCTCCCACATCCTCTAAGGTTTTCCAAAGTTTAGAACATCTTGTACTTTTAAATAACACTTTGTATTGTTGCCACTGGAATTTGAAGACATTTAGAACTGGCCTTGTAGCTGTTTTCTGAGTTGTGAACACCCACAATGCATAGCTGCAGGTTGTCACTGAGGTCTTTTGTTTCAGCCATGACTTGACACAAATATCTTTTGTTTTTAAACTTTGAAGTTGATGAAGAAGCTGTTCCCAGTTAATCAGGGTAATTAAGATTCTTTAAAAGACCATGGGCTATCTGAATGTTATGGAACCTTGAATTTTCTCTTGCACTGTGACAATTTACATTGAGTATGAATAATTTTGAACATGCAATTCCTTTTTTCACTGAAACCTATGGCACGATGTAAAAGAAACATACTGGTAAGGCAGGAATTTAAATCTAAATCTGCCAGGGGTGTGAATAACTTTAAGTGTAGCTTTATCATAGAGAACAGATGGACATACAAATCCCCTTTTCATGGAGAGAATTATTGTTTCTCCAGGACTTTTTTTTGCATGTTCCAGCCCACCCAGGTTTAACTTAGTTTTGTCTGGTTGTAACTTTCAAGGTTATAGCCTCATTTATACTTCAATGACCCCATATGCTTGAGACGGAAGTAGCAGATGCCCCGGACAGAAAGTTCAAGCATAAGAAGTTATATTGGAGGGAAGGAGAAGGGGAGATGAAGTGAGAAAATAAAAAGAACTGAAAGGTTGTGAAGGTAGAAGATAGAAATTAAAGAAAGGTCAACAGAGGACGAGAAAGAAATGGGGTGACACTAAGCGTAAGGATGCTAGTTGAATAAGGAAATGTATTTTTCTCTGTACTCTCTCTTCTCACAGGTCTACATATGTCTTTGTCTTCATGTCTGTTCTTCTCCTGATGTCTTTTTACACCAATTTTATCACTCGTCCAAAAATAATCTCTTCCTGCTTACTTTCCTTTAGCCCTCTCTGTCTTCACACGGTCTTCATGATTTCTCTAATGTATGAGTCCTTCATTGTTCCTCCACCCCTTTTCTGAGGAGATACACGGAAGAATGGGGTCGAATACTTGAATTTGTTGCCTATTCCTTCTAGTCCCGTGGGGGTCTGGGTGCTCTGGCTGAGCCCAAGAGACCTGCTGACAAATCGATACATCACTGTAATTGATTCTGTCAGGTCTCAAAGTGTTTAATAAGAACCCCCCCACCCCCCACCCCCAGCCCCGCTCCACACACACACACACACACACACACACACACACACACACACACACACCATCCTCCTGGGTGTTGGTGCTGTTTGGTTTAATGGTTATCTGGGGTATCCATGTGCAGTGAACTGCTGGAATTGGTGGGTGAAAAAAAGGAGCTGGAAGGCAGGTTCGGAGGTGTATAGGGTTAATGAGAGCAATTTTAAGGTGATGGATTGGACCAGGTGGTTCATTAGGACTAGCTAAAGCTATGGAAGATGTAAAAATGTGTGTGCCCTTCAGCGAAAAAGCCCTGTCTTGATATCAGTGATAGTTGCTTGAGTCCTCTCTATAGCAACTTGTCGTGGGTAACAAATTGATTTACTGAAGTTCTGTCTTTAGCTTACTCTAGAACTAGAAAACTGGAATGATAGAGAAAAACATAAAGCAGCCGGACAAATTGAGATTGGGATTCAAGAAAGAGCCAATGCAGGAAGCAGAATCAGAAAAAATAACAAGAAAGAAATAGCAATCAGGAAGGATCTAGAATGCAAATATGTAAGTAGAAAAGTAGAACGATCTAAAACACGAATAGGTTTTCCAGTTGAAGGAAGTCCAGAGCAAAGCAGAAGGCAAGTAGATGATATAGTGTGGATGTCAACTTCAGCTTGGTTTTCTTGTGTCTGTGGAAACAGGGAACCTTACAAACAGTGCAGAGGAACCATAGAAACCATGTCCATATGGTGTGCTGCTGTTTTCACTCAGAACAAAACAGCCGTGCATTTTCCAAAGACACACCTGACAGGTTTTATTTAAATCCACTTGCTCCCACGAGAATCTGCCCACGATGAGTTGTGTCCTTTCTAACAATCTGAACGTTTCTCTCCATGCTAAAAGGCTAATGTAGCATCGTATTTAGACTCATTTTAACTTAGAAAAGTCTCAAGTTGAGTTCAAAGACATTACAATGAAAAGTACAAGAAGTTTTGATTTAAAGAAGTCATAAACTTAAAATTGCATTTTTCCACATGAAAACATTTATATTATGGTTTCCTAATAATTTTACACTGGCTGGAATACCGATTTTTAAAAGTGGAGCGTTTGTTCACACCTTCCTTTTGTAACCAGGCCACGTGCACGCACACTGCAACAAGAGGTTTTAATTTCTCTCCCATCTTGACGTCAAATCGGCCAGTAAGTCATACAGCAGTCTAATAGTGTGTTCACACTGGTCGCTTTGTAAGCATCAAGCAATGCTCCTAACGCTTCTAGTTTGACACTTGTACATCGAAGCTTGTAACACCTGCCACTTCTGAGCAAAACAGAGCATGTAGGCTTCATTGTTACACCCATTATTTTCTCTCCCTTTTTTCATTTTGACACTTGGAGCCTGATTTATCAACATTCTAAGTAAAGAGCGCAAAATTGTGTGTGCCGCAAAAGTTTTGCGCCAAGGGCGTGCTTCTAATTTGTGGGTGATCTACTAATGGTGCGTTCACACCGGCCGCTTTGTAAACGTCAAGCAACCTTCACAACGCTTCAAGTCTAAAGCTTGAAAGTTGAAGCTCGTAACGCCTGCCAGTTAGAATGCGTAGGCGTTAAAGCTTGTAACGCTTGACCGTTAAAAAGAGCGTGTAGGCGGGACTTCCTTTGTTATCGGATGTTCTGAGCTATGGCGGATCATATTGAGAGAGTGGCTTGGCTTTATTTACTCCATTTGTGGATACACCCCATTCTTCAAATGCGTTCTGAGTTTGGGGAGTTAAACCATCTGCTCAGGAGCTACATATAGATGACGTTTGCTTCCAGCGCTACTTCCGTCTGTCCCGCGCCCTGTTTGACGACTTCCTGCTTCATTCAAGTTACGTGCAGTGACGTCACTACGATGAGACGCTCTGATTGGTTGACATGCCACTTCAAGAGTGTCAAAAGGTCAGCTAGCTGAACTTCTGCATTGCTCACATTTCAAGCTTTAATGCCTGAAACGCTTGAAAAGTTTTGAAAGTTGACGCTGCTACCGCTCACAAAGCGACGCAGAGACTCTGACGGACTCCACCATAGACTTTACATGTATACTTTACTTGACGTTTCTAACATTGACGGCCGGTGTGAACGCACCATAAGACTGATTGTGCAATTGTTAACTGGCGCAAAAAGCAATATTCAAATGAGGGGTTTGACGGCGCCATTCTCTTGCGGGCGCAAGAAAGGCGCAAACAAAATGAAATTCGAACCATTTGTCCTTCAAATATGAGGGTAGAGGGAAAAAAAATATATTGTTGAGCTGCAGCAAAGACATCTTTAGGCTTCAGACTCTGTAATGTTGTGTTACATACAGCAAACAACTGTGCAGGACAACCTTGGCTGTTGCGTAAAGTTTTCTTCCAGTGTGGTCCAAACACCGACACCTGCTTTTCAGGATGCGGTGAGCTCAAAAATGTTTCTAGTGTGTATGTGGGACAGATATCGATGTTCCCCCTCAGTAGTCAGGTTGAGCACAGATGTTAGGAGGGAGGAGTATAGGGGGTCTGCGCCACCTTAGGAATAGATCAGGAGCTGCTTTTAAATTCATAAATGTGTGGAATGATATTTACAGCACGAATAACGTCACACACACACCCAAGTGCCAGCCATCTCCATATTCTCCATTCTTGTCTTGCTCTTGTCGAGGACAGTCGCATTTCGCAGTTTCTCCCTTATCTTCTTCAACCCTCCCCCCCTTTCCTGCTTCTGTCTCGTGTCTGCATGTCTCTGTGCCTTCTGTACTGGCTGCTACGAACTGGAAATTTATATGGATCTGGTATCGTGGTCACTTACACATTGGAAAACTTTTTTTTTTACTACAATTGAGGCTTGAGAAGGGGGAGCCACCATGCTCGGACTCGACCCACGCTTTGTCGGTGGAGGACGTATTTATTTGGATTACTGACGTGGGAACCTGCTGATTGGAGCTGGCAGTCACCTGACGTATTGACAAATTTGGAAAATAAGGAAAGTATGTAACCTTATCTGGCAGCACTCGGACTGGAAAGCTCGGGGGTCTGGATTACAGACTGATGTGGTTGGATCTCACTGGAAGAATGGGTGTCATCTTGGAGAAGCTGCAGGTTCGGTTCTATGTGGAGGAGTGATCGATTGGCTATTTCATGTAATTTGGTTTTACTTGGCTGTTTGGGATTCTCCACAAAAGTGTACCATATGGACAACAGGAGCTGCTGAAATGTTTCGGCTTCGATCTAATCACTCTTATCTTTGTTTCGGCTGGCCTCAAGGCCAATGCACTGAAGTCTCCTGGAGCAGTGAGTACGGAGGACCACAGCCCCTCCCTTCCCCTGTCCACTGGACGCCAACAGACTGAGGACAGACATAACATCGGTTCTGGCCCAGAGATGGTGTCCTTGACTCTTCTCTGCATGCATACACACACTGATCGCACTTCACATCCCTACAAAAGTTCTCGACGTGTCTCGTTTATTGTCCCCCGCTAAGGCTTTTTTTTCAATCTCAAACAGCGCCACCCAGTGGGTGCTGCGTGAGAGGAATTTTTTTTACCTATCTCCCCTCATGTGTTCTTTTCTGGTTTATTCTTTTCCTAACACACAGGTTGATGCGTGCTTATGTATATGTATGTATTTGTATGTATTCTCCTGTGTGATCTTGGCTGGTCTGATCGACGTGCGCCGGGCACACTGTGACCCTTGGCTGCCTGGAGAGTGAAGGCCAAGCTGTTCTCTGTATCGCCAGTTGAATTTCCCTTCTGGGATAAATAAATAAAGTATTTTTCATTTTCATTCATTTTTCATTCACCAACTCTCAACCTCGTAAATATAACACTGTTCCTCAGAATGAAACAATCGTGAGCCTGGATAATTTGCCACAACGTCAGCATCACAAGTGTTTGGAAAATTAATGTATCCACCCGCGTAACATTGCGTTCAAAACTTGTGACACACACTAGACAATCTACCCTGGGAGACGCAGCTCTAACTGTGCTGGAATGATCCAGACGTCTGTCTGTGTCTTCACGCAATGATCGCTGCATCCATTTTTGCGCCGAGTTAAGACATGCTTTTCAAAGGCAGTAAAAATACGTGCAAAATTAAAAGCCACAAACAGTTTCATGTTTGATAAATCACAGTGCGCCTGGAACGCCCACTTATTTACAAGTTATCCTCCCAATTTTTTGTGACTGCTGACAGAAATGCCCACATTGCACATTAATCAAGGGCAAAGGTGCAAAAATGACATTGTGCGTCTACTGGCAGGCCTAACAGGCCTGTTCGTTGTCAGTAAATCACCTGCTGCTTGTTTTTGGGGCCGCTGAGCGGTTTGCACCTGTTTTAACAACCGCAAACCTTTGATAAATCAGGCCCTTGGTCTTTTTATTCTTCTGAACAGTGGCTTTAAGACCAAAGTATCATACATGGTACTTTTCTGGACATACTTGTCTCAAAAAGGAAAGGCAAAATCAATAAAAATCCATATTTTTCTGCTTTCAAACCTAAAAAAATATCTGCTTTTTGTGTGCATTATGTTTGATCAGCAATAGCACCATCACTTCCTATGTGAAAATTCTGTAAAAATCTTCCTCTCAACTTATAGGAACCATTTGAATGTTCACTCTATACCTTGCAGATGCATTGTGCTGCCATAATACTTATTAAATCTCTGTAAAGATCATCTAATTTCTAAAATCTTTTTTCTTTTTTTTGTCCAAATGATAGCAGCATTTTGGTAAATTAGAGAGCCAGGTAAAAGGGTACAGGCTTGATCTGAAAGGGTTCACTGTATTTAATCAAATCAACAAAAATCTCTCTTTTTTTATAATTCTGTTAGGTGAGGGTTTGATTTCTCTGTACAAATGCTGTAGATCTGCAGCAGTTTTGTCATTTTATTGCATCATTTTTTCATGTCAAATCATTGTTACAATGTACAACCTTGTTCCATTCTGACTGAGTCACCAAAAATTTTGTCAGACCGGCCACAGTGAGAGTGATACATGGTGTTTAATGAAAGGATGAACATAGCTCAGCAAGTAACACTGTATGTCACCACAAAAGCCATGTCATAATATTTATCAGCTGGGCTCAAATGGCAGAATATAACTCTTACATACTCACTGGCTGGCTAACTGACTTTTCTAGGCACACCTGTCCAACATGCTCGGTAGCGCAAATTTCTAATTAGCCAATCACATGGTGGGAACTCAATGCATTTAAGGACTTAGATATGGTCAAGATGATCTGCTGCAGTTCAAACCGAGCATCAGAATGGGGAAAAAAGGTGATTTAAGTTACTTTAAAGCGCCCATATCCCACATTTTACACACTCTGAATCATTTCTTTTACATCTCAATGACATGTAAAAGCCATATATTGTTCAAATCGGCCCTTTTTGAAAGTTTAGTTGTTCATCCCAATCTTGTCTTATCTTACCTCCGTTTGAAATGCTCTGTTTCAGGTGGGCTGGGCAGTTTGAGCTTAACAGCTCTAAGCCCCGCCCATCTCTATTCCCTGCATGTGATGTGAGACATCTGAGATTTTAGCAGTGCTGGTAAACAAACAGCTGATTACATTGCAATTAATGATAAACAAATGTTGCAGTGCCAAGAAATGGACTTAAAATGCGATTAAAAACTTTGGACTGAGGAACTTTGAGCCTGAAAACTCCAACAGCACGTTATTGAAAGGCTAGTCTGACATTTACTCATGTATGTGTTGTTTTGCCATGTCTGGTAGAGATGCGGTTCTTCAAGCTTACCAGTTTGACCCAGAAAGAGATGGAACGGTGTTAGCTCTTCTTGGCTCCGGTAATGGTGTTAGCTCTTTCTTATGAGCAGCTCAGCTCAGTGGCACCTTGGCTCCAGTAACAGCGTTAGCTCTTCATTAGCAACAGCTTGGCTCCCGTAACACTATCATAAATAAATTAAATCCATGCCGCTCTTGTGTCCTCTTCGACTGAGACCTAATGAAGTGTTTTGTGTTCTTCTGATCAGCCAACAACAGCCTTTTGAGTGGTGCTTTTCCTAAGCTGAACCAGTGGTTTCGAATCGTTAACAAAATTGCAGGTGTCCAAGGAAGTTACTGCTGTACCTGGTGGGTGGAGAAAGTTCTTGGAGGGTTTGTGAACCCCCTCAGAGCACAACCCCCTCCAGGCTTGTGACGTAGAATGCCGATACAGTTTTGAACTACACACGTATTAGACTTGATTCAGAAACCCCTATCTCACTCAAAACAGCATGTATGTTTTTTTTCAACATTTTAAGCGTGTATATGCACCACAGACACACAATAACACCCCAAATCCCAGAAAAAGGGGATTCTTTATAATATGGGACCTTAAAATGTGGCATTCCAGACGGGCTGGTCTGAGGATTTCAAGAATTGCTGATCTACTGGGATTTTCATGCATAACCATCTCTAGGGTTTACAGAGAATGGTCCAAAAAAGGGAAAATATCCAGTGAGTGGCAGTTTGGTGGGCGAAAATGCCTTGCTGATGCCAGAGGTCAGAGGAGAATGCCCGAACTGGTTTGAGCTACAGAAAGGCAACAGTAACTCAAATAACCCCTCTTTACAACCAAGATATGAAAAAGAGCATCTCTGAACACACAACACATCAAACCTTGAGGCAGATGGGCTATAGCAGCAGAAGCCCACACTGGTTGCCACTCCTGTCAGCTGACCACAGGTGAGGTTAGGAACATTAATCAACAGGTAAATCGAGAGCTTTGCATTTCAGCTCAGCTCTCTTCACCACAACAGTCCGATACAGGAACTGCATCACTGGAGATGCTGCACGGATCCATCTGTCTATCTCATACTCCATCAGTCCCCTGTGGTAGTTTGACATTATACATTTGTCTCGTGAACAAGACCCCAAGATACTTGAACTTCTCAACTTGGGGGAAGGACTCTCCTCTGACCAGGAGATTGCAAGGCACCTTTTTCTGGTTAAGAACTTTGACCTCGGATTTGGAGATGCTGATCTTCATTCTGGTCACTTCACACTTGCAGCAAACCATCTCAGTGCATGCTGGAGGTCCTGATTTGAAAAAGTCAACAGGACATAATCTTCAAACAGCACAGAAGATATCCTGTGGTTCCCAAATTGGACCCCCTCTGGCCCCTGGGTGCACCTAGAAATTCTGTCCATAAAAATGATGAACAGAACCGGTGAAAAAGGATAGCTATGAAAGAGGCCAACTCATACCGAAAACTGGACTGACTTACTGCCTGCAATGTGAACCAACCTCCTGCTGTGCTCATACATGGAGCGTACAGCCCTTAGCAAAGGACCCTGAACCTCGTACTCCCAGAGCACCCCTCACAGGACACGCTGAGGGACAGGGTCAAAGCCCTTCTCCAGATCCACAAAGCACATGAGGACTGCTTGGGTAATCTCCCATAACCCCCGATAACCCGATGGAGGGTATAGAGCTGGTTGATTGTCTCACAATTTGGACAAACACTACACTGCTCCTCCTGAATCCGAGGTTTGACTAACGGTCAGATTCTCCTCTCCAGCACTCTGCAATAGATCTTACATGGGAGGCTGAGGAGTGTGATCCCCCTATAGTTGGAACACACCCTCTGGCCCCCCTTCTTAAACAGAGGGACCCCCCAAAGCAGAGGGAGCTGTAGGGGTTGGGTGCAGAGAGGACTGGGTGGCGATCGGGGCCAGGTGCCTCGGCGGCGTAGTCTGTGTACACAGCTTGTTGGCTGTTGGGACAATGTCATTACCTACTAAGAAATTCAAAGTTAAAAAGGAAAAGCTTTTTATGAAACAACTTAACTCCATGTTCCAGCAGCTTGTAGAACCTCCTTTAGCAGCAATAACTTGAACTGGTTAGTCTGTATTTCTCAGTTTCTCACATCATTTTCAAGGAATTTTGCCCCACTCTTTACAATGTTGCTCTAGTTCATTGAGGTTTGTTGACATTTTTTTTTTCTGCACAACTCTCTTTAGGTTGTGCCACAGTATTTTAATCAAGTTGAGGTCTGGACTTTGAACCATAGTAACACCTTGATTTATTTATTTTCCAGACATTTTGTCATAGCTTTTCTTCTGTGTTTGGGACACATGTACTGATGCATACCTAGTTTGGTACAGTCTGCTAGCATCCCATCTGACCAGTGGCAGCTGGTGAAATATTTTTTGGGTGGGACTGCATAAATCCAATTAAATGACGGTCAATAAAACATTTGTAAAGATGAGTTAATGTAAACCCTGTATAAATTTTTTTTTTTTCAATTTCAGTTAAACAGTTTAACAAAGACTTTATTCAATTGTAAAATAAAAAAAAAACACCAGAACACGTTAATCTAGTCAAGTCAAGTTTATTTATAAAGCACATTTAAAAACAACCAAGGCTGACCAAAGTGCTGTACAGTGACAAGAAAACAGTAAAACAACATAAACAGAATAAAAGCTCTAAAAAACATAAAACACTTCACTAATAAAACAATCAAATTAAACCTTGTTAAAAGCCAATGAGAAAAGGTGGGTTTTAAGAACAGATTTAAAAGTTCCTGAGCTTGTGGAGAATCTGATGTGATGGGGTAGACTGTTCCAAAGTCTGGGTGCAGCTACAGCAAAAGCCCTCTCTCCTTTAGTTTTTAATCTGTGTTTAGGAACATCTAAAAGCATGAGATCTGCTGACCTCAAAGATCTCCTGGGCCGGTAGATGTTAAGAAGCTGTACCAGGTAAGGAGGTGCAGTACCTTAAGAACCTTAAAAACAAGCAGTAAAAATTTAAAATCAATCCTAAAAGCGACTGGGAACCAGTGGAGAGAACAGAGAACTGGACTGATGTGGTCTCTCTTTTTGGAACCAGTCAGCAGATGAGCAGCAGCGTTCTGTACCAGCTGGAGACGATGTAGAGAGGAACGATCTAAGCCAACATACAGAGAGTTACAGTAGTCCAGCCGGGAAGTAATAAAAGCATGAACCACTCTTTCTAGATCGTTCCTGCACAGGTATGACTTGACTTTGGCTAAAATCCATAAATGATAAAAAATATCCCTTAACTACGGAGCTGATTTATTTATCAAATTTAAAAGCACTGTCAAAGGTGACACCAAGGCTCTTAATGGAGGAAGTACATTTAGAAGTAAGGAGTCCCATACAATCAAAGGAAAGGTTGGGGTCTTTTGGAAGTCCAAACACAATAACTTCAGTTTTTGTTTCATTTAGATGCAGAAAGTTATGAGCCATCCAAGTCTTAAAGCTGGAGTGCGTAACTTTTACATGTCCGTGAATGTCCGTTTCAGCCAAGCCACTATCAGAGGAGATGACACAATGCAGATTAAGCCGATCGGCTCCTCAAACATCTCACGGTATTTTTCAATATATCTCATTTTTACTTTGCATGTCAACCGGGGACATTCCCGCGCTGGCGCACAGTAAATTACGTCTTTTACATCACAACAAGAAAAATAATAAAAAATAGAACGCAGTGTCTCGTAGCAGCCGGCAGAACGGGAAGGTCGACGTGGCGGAGAATCCAAATAAACGGCCGAGAGACACTTATCGGGAAGTGGATCCTACCACGAAAAAAAAAAAATTCCTGGACGTTCGGCAGAGGGACTATTGGCTAAGAAGGAAAGTGACCGAAGGAGAAGGCAAACGCGAATTTGTATCGGCGTCGCTTTTCCTCGGTGGAGAGAAGAGATCGGGCTGATGTTCAGGGGTGCACATAAGTGGTCCGCAGGTCCGCACACACTGTCAAAATATAAAATGCGCACCAGATGAAAACCAGAGCGCCGAAGTTCCAGCTGATCAGCTGATTCTGTCTCTATCTGTGTCAGTTTGTGTCTGTCAGTTTGTGTCTGTCAGTTTGCCAGTGTAACGGTTTTTCAGTCAGTCAGATCAGTGTAGCTGACTGCAGGATTCTGCATCATGTCAAAACTGAAAAAATTCACTGAATAAGACAAATAGATCATTGTGGCCCCAACAGCTGACTAATAAATTTCAACACCAAACTGTTAAATGTAGATTAAAGTGAACAATCAAACCTGTAAACAATCCAACCTGAACTCTGAAGGTTTTTTTTTTTTTTTACCAGTATTTTTATATTTTACTGGTTTCTCTTGATTTTTTCAACAATGAAATGATATTTATTGAAACAAATATAGAGCCAGGTAAAGTAAACAGACTGAATTTGAAGCTTGATTAAGACAGATATCGATTGGAATCACAACGGCAGAGATAAAGCGGTGGCAGCTGGGCTTACGTCATATGGAAGCGCCAGCTTCATTGTTGTAATGACGCAAGAATTCCGCTAGGGGGCGACAGAAGTTACAGAAGTTACGCACTCCAGCTTTAATGTCAGACAGACAGGAGAATAACGGCTGCAGAGATTCCTTACAATCTAACCTCAGAGGGAGGTAGATCTGGATGTTGTCAGCAAAGGTGTGGAAGGAGACATTATGCTTGCGCAGCACAGAGCCCGGAGGGAGCAGATACAAAATAAACAGCATGGGGTCATGAATGGACCCCTGAGGTACACCACAAGTTAAAGGAGCTCTGGGAGATGACAGTTCACCAAGGTGAACAGAATAACTCCTGTTAGCCAGGTAGGACTGGAAAAACTTTAAAACAGTACCTTTCAAACCAACCCAATGTTCCAGACGGGATAACAGTGTGTTGTGATCAACAGTGTCGAAGGTTGCTGTCAGGTCTAAAGTTACCAGGACAGTAGCACAACCAGAGTCTACAGTTAAACGCAAATCGTTAAAAACTCTTAGCAAGGCAGTTTCAGTGCTGTGACGAGCTCTAAAACCAGACTGAAACTTCTCAAAGAGACTGTTGTTATCTAAAAACGACTGGAGCTGCCTGAGGACAACTCGTTCCAGTAGTTTAGACAGAAAGGGCAGGTTGGAGATGGGCCTATAATTAGAAAGTACAGATGGGTCGAGATTAGGTTTTTTTAAGGAGAGGCTGGACAACAGCATGCTTAAAAAGTGTAGGGAAACAACCAGAGCTGAGACAGGTATTGATCAGAACCAGAAGCACAGGCCCAACTGGGTCCAGAACCTCCTTCAGAAGGTGAGAGGGGATGAAGTCACTGTTTCATGTAGCTGAGAAAGAGTGACTGGCTCAAACTGGTTCAAGGCAGATTGGCACACGGGAGAAACACAGGGATCGAGAAGTGAAGGTGTAATGACAAATTTTGAGGCAGATGGGCTCAAATTGCAAATTTTGTGCATTAACATTACATTTTGTTTTAAGTGATATTTAATATAATATAAACATTAAATATGTTCGATCATTTTAATTGTCCAGCAATGGATAAACCTCCACAGTTGTGTCCAGTGTGTCTCAGGAAACCTCCCACTGTGCTGTAGAAACAGTTCTCCATGCAGCAGGTCACACTGTCGAGATGCTGAGTGAAGACAAAACACTCCTCAATGTGCAGCAGGATGGTGTCACACACCTGGAAAACAGTTTTTCATTATAATGAAGTTACAGCCATCTACTAGTCATAATTTTAAACTTCATGACAACTTTTTTTCTCTTTACAGACTTCTCTGTCACTGGGTTTAACAAGTTTCCCTTCTGTTCAGTTTTATTCTACCAGAAAACAAAAAGAAAACATTGGGCCTCATTCATGAAGCATTCTTACGCACAAATGTGTTCGTAGTGCCTTCTTAAGAAGATTTTTGGCATTCACGAAACGAGTTCTTAACTCACTGTTCCCAGATCTAAGAACAAGTCCTAAGAACACCGAGGTTGACTCGTACGCACAGACAACACTCACACTTTGAATGTGCAACTGCGCTCATGAAATAAATAAGTTACTTTATTTCAAATTACTGTGCAAATAAAATATAGGCTTATGGCTTATCGGTGCGTAAAATGTATATTCTCTGCAATTTGATGACCACCAAACACGTAAATAGACATAATTTACCCAGTATAGTTCAGGTGATCGAGGTTACGCACTGGCACCCTGGCTCATGACTCCATTAACTAACCCAAGGACACAGCAAGAGATGGATTAAAATCGGTGTCCTCAAGGGTCGATGGATGTGCTTGGACACAGCAGGTGGAAAGCTGCTGTACAAGCCAGAAAAGGTAAATTTTACAATTCAGTGTTGTGAGTAAAACATTTTAATCTAACTAATTAATGTTGCAGATGTGCAGAATAATCGTTGCATGTGCTGTGTCCTGCACAATGTTGCAATGAAGCGTGGTGTGCTAATTGTGCCAGACAACATGCGGCCTCCTGAGCTACGTCTTGAGCCAGAACACAGGGCGGCCTTATTAATTAGACAGCGCATTATTGATCAAATGTAACATGTCAAAATAAACAAAATAACAGGAACAACTGTCTGGTTTTATTTACCGTAATTTCACGACTATAAGGCGCATATAAACGTCTTAGATTTTCTTCAAAATGAGCGATGCGCCCTATGGTGCGGAGCGCCCTATATGAGGCGGACGTGATAGAAAAAGCATGAGAACGTTAAAGAGGGAAGTGTGGGCGTGGAGCGGACGTGATAGAAAACGCATGAGAACGTTAAAGAGGGATGTGTGGGCGTGGATTGTGTATAAAAGAACAGGTATGTGCTTTATGCAGAACATTGTTGTTTTAACAACCCTGAAAATGGCGAAAAGACATGCTTATGAAGCTCAGTTTAAACTGAAGGCAATCAGCTACGCGGAGGAACACGGGAATCGAGCCGCCGCGAGAAATTTCAAAATTAACGAGTCGATGGTTCGTAAGTGGAGGAAGATGGAAAACGAACTGCGACAGGTGAAGAAGACGCAGCTGAGTTTCCGCGGAAATAAGGCGAGGTGGCCAGAGTTGGAGGCACAACTCGAGCAGTGGATCATTCAGCAAAGAACGAGTGGCAGGAGCGTTTCGACGGTCACTATTCGCCTAAAGGCAGAAACGCTGGCGGAGGAGATGAAAATCGAACATTTCAAAGGAGGTCCGTCTTGGTGCTTCCGCTTTATGAGACGGTGCCATTTATCGATCCGGACCAGGACTACGGTAGCGCAGCAACGGCCAGCGGATTACAATGAAAAGCTGACAAACTTTCTCTCATACTGCAGGAAGCACATCAGCGACAAACGGATCCAACCGAGCCACATCACGAACATGGACGAGGTGCCGCTCACGTTTGACATCCCGGACAGTCACACGGTGGAGAAGACGGGAACCAGCACGGTGTCAATACGCACAACGGGGTGCGAAAGGGCTTCGTTTACTGTTGTGCTTGGCTGCCACGCCAATGGACAGAAACTGCCCCCGATGGTGATTTTTAAAAGAAAGACTTTGCCTAAGGAGACGTTTCCAGCGGGCGTCATTGTTAAGGCAAACGAAAAGGGCTGGATGGACGAGCTAATGATGAAAGAGTGGCTGAGGCAGGTGTATGTTCGGAGACCGGGTGGTTTTTTCCACGCATCACCCTCGCTTCTGGTTTATGACTCTATGCGTGCTCATCTCACCGCTGACGTGAAACAACAAGTGAAGCAGATGAATGCTACGCTTGCTGTGATTCCGGGAGGGCTGACGAAAGAACTCCAACCGCTGGACATCGGCGTGAACCGGCCGTTCAAAGTAAGGATGCGAGCGGCGTGGGAGCGATGGATGACCGAAGGAGACCACAGTTTCACGAAGGGTGGAAGGCAGCGCCGGGCGAGTTACGCTACAGTTTGCCAATGGATTGTAGATGCTTGGACTAACGTGTCTGCTGGTACTGTTATCCGAGCTTTCGCAAAAGCCGGTATCATTTCTGAGGAGCCGCACGGTACAGACAGTGACTCTGACAGCGAGGAGCGAAGTGGACCTGCTCTGTTAGATTTTGCGCAGCTGTTCGATTCCGAAACAGAGGATGAGGACTTTGAAGGATTTGAATAAGGACTATAACCGGTAATGTGCTTGTTTAATATTGTTATATCATCTTAAATAAAGCACAACCAAACTCAGTTTTGCTCCCGACCTATTTTTAATACGCACATTTGCATGCTTGTGTGTGTGTTGTTGTAAGGCGGTGTGTGTGTAGACTGCGCCTTTTCGTACGGTGCGCCTTATGTGTGTGTTAAATACAGTAATGGCACACATAACTGAGACTGCGCCTTTTCGTACAGTGCGCCTTTTGGTCGTGAAATTACGGTATTTTTCCATTGTTGTACAAATTTGTTGAAGTGTGTCAGACATTTCACAAAGAGTAGATACAATTTGAGCGAGAGAATCTGCTATCCGCTCTTGATTTTCTAGCACAGTGTCTGAGATTATTCTTGGTTGACGGGCAGACGCCGAAGGAGCACATGTCAGGGTCCGGGCCTTGGCCTGAGTCAGGTTTCTTGCCTGTGCTGGAGTGCCGCTCTGCACAGATGTTCCTTCAACCAGGTCATCTGTGGAAAGACAAATATTATGTATATATGGCCAATATAGTGAATTAAGATGTAGAATTGAAATTACCTAATATTAAGGCCTATTTTTTTTAAATGTGAAATGACAAAAATAGAGACGTATTTTCTGGAAAAAACCTTTAAAGCAAAAAAGTGTATAAGTTACCAAAAAAAGTAACCTACCCTCGGATTCAGATAGGATGATTGAGAAGTCCACATCTGTATCTAGGGCCTGGGTGCCTGGGACTCCACTGATGGCAGTCTCTCCGATTATGGCTGCAATCTGTTCATCCACCTGCGAAACGCCAGTACTGGTTGATGGTCCGCCTCCAGTTCCTACCACATTCCTCCGGTGTTCAGCAATTTTCTTTTTAGACTCTGATTTTAAGTTCAGCCACTTTTTTTTACCTCTGCGGTGGTGTGTCTTTCTGCAGAAACAGCATTGACGTTTTCTGCTATCGTGTCCTATGCAGAGTTTTTTTGAATGGCCTGATGACCTGTTGAAACGCTAGAGAATAACACATCTTTGTGTTCAGCTACTTCTTGTAACAGCACTTCTATTTCTGTAGAGTTTAAGTTTTTCTTTCTTTTGTCAGGCTGCTCCTCAGTCTCACACTTGCGCTCTGGCATTTTGTACTCTGATGGACTGCTTTGCGCACGGTACTTTTTTGCCCCTTATATGGGAAAAATAGGCGGTAACTTATGCAAATGAGTCATCACATGCACGCGCTTCCAATTTGGCATTCACGAAAACTAAGAACACCTGTACGAACGATTACCCCTGGTTAAGAACGTGTCGTGAATCTGGCGCTCTTTTTCCCAAGAACCTTCTTTAGTACCGTTCTTAAGAAGATTTTTAAGAACATGTTCATGAATGAGGCCCATTGTTCTTACTTCTGTTATCCATGTGTCTTCTGGTGTTCTCTTCTTTATATTTTCAGACAGATGTTTCATATCCCTCCTCACTCCTGTAACCATCCAGGATCAGTGCCGCTTGCTTACAAAAACCGAGTCAGCGTAGCTACATCCAGCTAGCTCCAAGAGAAGCCTCTCACAGACTGCTTTCCTTTCTTTTGGTCAACTAAATAACTGCAAGGTGTGAAGTACTCTGTGGCTTGTGGTGGAAAAATTTGTATATGAAGGAGTCAAGTAATTAAATAAAAAAAAGACATTTATTGTAAAATCACACATGGAGAGTAGTCAGTCAAATGCTGGTACACCTGATCGAAGCTCTGTCCATAATGTTGTTTAGCTGTATTTTATAGTGATACTGATGCGAGAGACTATCAGAGTTCTCGACATCATCAGACATCTGTGTTCCTGGCCAGAACATATTGGAGACTGATAAACTGTTGCTATAGATTTAATCTGAGCAGTTGTTGATGAGGAAATCAACAATCGGAAATTAGGTTCTAATCATTTTTCACTGTGACATGCTTGTACAAAAGACGTTTGAAGTAACCTAGTAACTTAGGAATCCCCAACAGGCTGCAAAACAAATTAGCCCTCAACCACCATGACTGACACCCTGCCACACATACAGTGGGGCAAAAAAGTATTTAGTCAGCCACCAATTGTGTAAGTTCTCCCACTTAAAAAGATCAGAGAGGCCTGTAATTTTCATCATAGGTATACCTCAACTATGAGAGACAAAATGAGGAAAAAAAATCCAGAAAATCACATTGTCTGATTTTTAAAGAATTTATTTGCAAATTATGGTGGAAAATAAGTATTTGGTCAATAACAAAAGTTAATCTCAATACTTTGTTATATAGCCTTTGTTGGCAATGACAGAGGTCAAACGTTTTCTGTAAGTCTTCACAAGGTTTTCACACACTGTTGCTGGTATTTTGGCCCATTCCTCCATGCAGATCTCCTCTAGAGCAGTGATGTTTTGGGGCTGACGCTGGGCAACACGGACTTTCAATTCCCTCCAGAGATTTTCTATGGGGTTGAGATCTGGAGACTGGCTAGGCCACTCCAGGACCTTGAAATGCTTCTTACGAAGCCACTCCTTCGTTGCCCGGGCGGTGTGTTTGGGATCATTGTCATGCTGAAAGACCCAGCCACGTCTCATTTTCAATGCCCTTGCTGATGGAAGGAGGTTTTCACTCAAAATCTTACGATACATGGCCCCATTCATTCTTTCCTTTACACGGATCAGTCGTCCTGGTCCCCTTGCAGAAAAACAGCCCCAAAGCATGATGTTTCCACCCCCATGCTTTACAGTAGGTATGGTGTTCTTTGGATCCAACTCAGCATTCTTTCCCCTCCAAACACGACAAGTTGAGTTTCTACCAAAAAGTTCTATTTTGGTTTCATCTGACCATATGATGTTCTCCCAATCCTCTTCTGGATCATCCAAATGCTCTCTAGCAAACCGCAGACGGGCCTGGACGTGTCCTGGCTTCAGCAGGGGGACACGTCTGGCACTGCAGGATTTGAGTCCCTGGCGGCGTAGTGTGTTACTGATGGTAGCCTTTGTAACTTTGGTCCCAGCTCTCTGCAGGTCATTCACTAGGTCCCTCCGTGTGGTTCTGGGATTTTTGCTCACCGTTCTTGTGATCATTTTGACCCCATGGGGTGAGATCTTGCGTGGAGCCCCAGATCGAGGGAGATTATCAGTGGTCTTGTATGTCTTCCATTTTCTAATAATTGCTCCCACAGTTGATTTCTTCACACCAAGCTGCTTACCTATTGCAGATTCAGTCTTCCCAGCCTGGTGAAGGTCTACAATTTTGTTTCTGGTGTCCTTTGACAGCTCTTTGGTCTTGGCCATAGTGGAGTTTGGAGCGTGACTGTTTGAGGTTGTGGACAGGTGTCTTTTATACTGATAACGAGTTCACACAGGTGCCATTAATACAGGTAACGAGTGGAGGACCGAGGAGCCTCTTAAAGAAGTTACAGGTCTGTGAAAGCCAGAAATCTTACTTGTTTGTAGGTGACCAAATACTTATTTTCCACCATAATTTGCAAATAAATTCTTTAAAAATCAGACAATGTGATTTTCTGGATTTTTTTTCCTCATTTTGTCTCTCATAGTTGAGGTATACCTATGATGAAAATTACAGGCCTCTCTGATCTTTTTAAGTGGGAGAACTTACACAATTGGTGGCTGACTAAATACTTTTTTGCCCCACTGTA
>SSNP01000102.1:839329-861164 GCA_006937955.1 Pachypanchax playfairii
TACAGTGGGGCAAAAAAGTATTTAGTCAGCCACCAATTGTGTAAGTTCTCCCACTTAAAAAGATCAGAGAGGCCTGTAATTTTCATCATAGGTATACCTCAACTATGAGAGACAAAATGAGGAAAAAAAATCCAGAAAATCACATTGTCTGATTTTTAAAGAATTTATTTGCAAATTATGGTGGAAAATAAGTATTTGGTCACCTACAAACAAGTAAGATTTCTGGCTTTCACAGACCTGTAACTTCTTTAAGAGGCTCCTCGGTCCTCCACTCGTTACCTGTATTAATGGCACCTGTGTGAACTCGTTATCAGTATAAAAGACACCTGTCCACAACCTCAAACAGTCACGCTCCAAACTCCACTATGGCCAAGACCAAAGAGCTGTCAAAGGACACCAGAAACAAAATTGTAGACCTTCACCAGGCTGGGAAGACTGAATCTGCAATAGGTAAGCAGCTTGGTGTGAAGAAATCAACTGTGGGAGCAATTATTAGAAAATGGAAGACATACAAGACCACTGATAATCTCCCTCGATCTGGGGCTCCACGCAAGATCTCACCCCATGGGGTCAAAATGATCACAAGAACGGTGAGCAAAAATCCCAGAACCACACGGAGGGACCTAGTGAATGACCTGCAGAGAGCTGGGACCAAAGTTACAAAGGCTACCATCAGTAACACACTACGCCGCCAGGGACTCAAATCCTGCAGTGCCAGACGTGTCCCCCTGCTGAAGCCAGGACACGTCCAGGCCCGTCTGCGGTTTGCTAGAGAGCATTTGGATGATCCAGAAGAGGATTGGGAGAACATCATATGGTCAGATGAAACCAAAATAGAACTTTTTGGTAGAAACTCAACTTGTCGTGTTTGGAGGGGAAAGAATGCTGAGTTGGATCCAAAGAACACCATACCTACTGTAAAGCATGGGGGTGGAAACATCATGCTTTGGGGCTGTTTTTCTGCAAGGGGACCAGGACGACTGATCCGTGTAAAGGAAAGAATGAATGGGGCCATGTATCGTAAGATTTTGAGTGAAAACCTCCTTCCATCAGCAAGGGCATTGAAAATGAGACGTGGCTGGGTCTTTCAGCATGACAATGATCCCAAACACACCGCCCGGGCAACGAAGGAGTGGCTTCGTAAGAAGCATTTCAAGGTCCTGGAGTGGCCTAGCCAGTCTCCAGATCTCAACCCCATAGAAAATCTCTGGAGGGAATTGAAAGTCCGTGTTGCCCAGCGTCAGCCCCAAAACATCACTGCTCTAGAGGAGATCTGCATGGAGGAATGGGCCAAAATACCAGCAACAGTGTGTGAAAACCTTGTGAAGACTTACAGAAAACGTTTGACCTCTGTCATTGCCAACAAAGGCTATATAACAAAGTATTGAGATTAACTTTTGTTATTGACCAAATACTTATTTTCCACCATAATTTGCAAATAAATTCTTTAAAAATCAGACAATGTGATTTTCTGGATTTTTTTTCCTCATTTTGTCTCTCATAGTTGAGGTATACCTATGATGAAAATTACAGGCCTCTCTGATCTTTTTAAGTGGGAGAACTTACACAATTGGTGGCTGACTAAATACTTTTTTGCCCCACTGTACATATTGCTAAGGCCCCTTTAGTGTGTTGTAAAACCACTTGATATTTACAAAAAAAGGTATTGGCGAGGCTTTGTAATTAAACAAAATATGAAAAACCCAGAAAAGTCCACACAAAAACTACTAGCCAGTCTATTTGAACCCAAGATATTTCTCGCTGCAAGACAGTGGTGCTATCAACAACTTCAAAACACCAGAGCCAGAATTCTCCCAGAGGTAGCAATGTAGCTGAATGTTAAACAGAACAGACTCTTTTTAGTTTGCTGACCCTCAGTGCAGCCAAACATAAAAAAAACTATATATTATTTTGTGTTTTAATGTGGAGGTGCGTGCATGATCTGATGCATCCCAAGCATATGAAAAATGTGTGTCTGACTGTATTATATCCAGATATGTTTGCAGCAGCACTGCGTTAAGGCTAAACACTCTTAAGGCTAAAGAATCAGTGAGTAAAGTTTCCCCATTGCTGTCATTAAAGCTCCACATAAAAGCTTAAGCTGCTTTTATCCTTTCAAGGAATAAAGGGAGAATGTCAGCACATAATTAAATTAGATGAAAGGAGGGGAATTAGAGGCTTCTTCCTCTTTAAACACAAACGACTTCATCAGAACCTTAGGCTAAATGAGAGACAGATGGATACATGACAACGGATAGGATAAATATGCTTCTCCTTGCTTCCAGTCCAGAAGTTTAGTCATTTTGCCACTGTAAAGCATTCAGATGACTAAAGACTTTGCTTGGCAAGCTTGTGACACACCGGAGCACACTGTGCTATAAACCTGTGCAGCCAGCAGACACAAAATATTTATCAACTTGTACCCACCTGAGCTGAGAGTAGCCATTCGCTGTGGAAATGGAGCTCATTCACCAGCCTGTATTCCAGACACTGCTCTCTAAATCTTATGTTGATACACACAACATCCTATTCCTTGTTGCATAGTGCTAACAGTGCTTGGGTTTCAGCACAACTCAGATGTGCCATTCATTCCAGCTAAAATTAATGAAAGCAAAATGGGAACTTTCTACTATCCAAAAACATTGTAACACCTCCCAGTGTTTTTGAAAACTGTGTTTATGTTGCATCTTCTTTTCACTTTTCACCCCAGGGTAGGGGGAATTAAACACATTTTTGTCCATTTCCTGATATGTTACATTTAAGATTTACTTGATTTCTCTTTACTATAGGCTCATCTCCCTCCTCAAAACTTGCTTTATTTCTTGTTTAATGTCTGTCCATATGTAAGCATTTTTAGTTATTTATTCAAAATTATGCTCAAGTTTCCTTTCACACTTGTTTTTTTCCTCATTTTCCTCAAACTTTCTCACACTTATGGTTTTAACTCCTTCAGAATTTCTCACTAAAATGAAATTTAAGCGTTGATCAACACATGGATCGATATATTATATATGAATGGATATGTGACCAAGGCTTTAAATGTTGATGTAAATAAAACCCTTACTTGAGAAACTTGATTTTGATCCAAGATAATCAGGTAATTATCAACCTGTATCCAATCTACCCTTCATTTTAAACATTATAGAAAAGACAGTTGGAAAACAATTATGTGATCATTTACACAGTAATAATCTTTTTGAGGACTTTCATTCAGGACTTAACCTCTTAAGCCCCAAGCCCTTTTTTAGGTCTGCATCTACAAGGTCTATTTGAATAGTTTTGGTGTCAAAATAAAGGGAACACTTGTGAAATTTGTTTAGATGTGTAAGTATCAGTATTTAGGTCACTGACTCAGAGAAAATTAAGATGGAACACAAGAATAAATGAGTGATTTCATTTCCCTAAGTCCCCCGATTGGGGGACGTTGGGGCTTAAGAGGTTAAAGCTTATCATAGCACGGAAAGAGCACTGGTAAAAAATTCTAATGATATTTTCAGGGCTTCAAACTGCGGACTTTTGTAGATCCCAGTTCTGCCTTTGATACTATAGATCACAATATCCTATTGAAGTGGCTAGAATATGAAATCAGGATTCATAAAACTGAACTAAACTGTCTTAAGTCAAACTTATCAGACAGATTCCAATTTGTTCATGATTTTTCTTCATGTACGAGCTTCAGTCATGGAGTTCCTCAGAGTTCAGTGCTTGTGTGGGGGAAAGACGAGGAGGACATGAGAGCTTGGTTCAAACAACTTTACCTCGCTTGGACAACAGAGCAGGAGAGAAAAGGTAATCCAGAGCATACACATATATGGCGAGTGAGTGGAGCCTCCTAACTGCAGTGAGGGGGCCTCCAGGAGAAACTCGCCCAGGACACACACTGGCTGACTGAAAACCAGTTCAGGTGGAGAAGCACCAAGGTCCTCTTTGGCAGCAGAATGCAAACCCAGCAAGACCCACAGGAGGCGGTCAATTAAGTTGCCATTGGTCAAAACAGCATGGAGCACTGCTTTTAGTGACCTGTGAAACCGCTCGGATAACCCATTAGCTTGCGGATTCTATGCAGTGGTACGGTGGATCTTGACCCCCAGGCTGTCAGCCACGGTGGACCAAAGCTCTGACACAAATTGTGGTCCTCTGTCAGAAGTGATGTCTGAAGGGGGGCTGAAACGTGCAACCCAGGAAGAAAAAAATGCCCGAGCCACCAATGGAGATATTGTTTATGCCAGCTGAACCACTTCTGGCCACCTGGTGGTACAGTCCACTATGGTGCGAAGAGTAGTCAAACCCAATGGAGGCAGAGGACCCACCAGATCTACATGCACATGATCGAACCAGCGACCGGCAATAAGGAATGGTTCGAAAGGTAATAGGGAGTGCAAGGCGTGAAACACACGGCGGCGCCACAAAACAGGGACCAGGGGGCGAGGACAGCCAGTAGAACTGTCACAGAGCAAAGTAGAACCCCCTTCCTGTAACTGCCTCTCATACAGCTTAAGGCTGGTAGGCTCAGACTGCAGCTTGAGAGTGTCTGCATCAGTGTGCTGATCTGCAGTCACAGCAGAGAAATGTCCACATAAACTGGATAGACCAGCACACGGGACAGATAGTCAGCTTCCACATTGGGTTTTCCAGCCATATGATGGTTTTCTGTTGTAAATTCAGAGATAGCAGCAAGGTGGCACTGTTGACGTGCAAACCAGGGGTCCAATATTATAGACATGGCAGATACTAAATGCTTTACCCCATGTTTGGAGTCAGTGTCAGAAAAGTTGGGAACAGTCAGGGAAGGAAACTCTGATAGCAACCGCTGAAAAGCATCCCCAGAAACTAAAAGATTAGCATGTACTAACAGCCCAGCTCTTCTTGTTAGAAAAGGCGTTGAAGAAAACGAGACAGTGTCAGTCAACTTTTCTATTAGCGGTTTACTGCAAGGCTTCCAAGACTTCCATTCCATCCACAGTGTTGCTGGTGGTATCATGATGTTAATAATCTTAGTTCAAATAGGGGAAATATATTATGCGGGGTACCACAGTGGTCCATTTTGGGACCCCTTTTATACCTTATTTATGTCAATGATCTAAAAGAACTTTGCAAAAATGCCATGCCGCTCATGTTTGCAGATGATCTCATTCTAATGTTGACACATTAGCTACGTTTACATGGGCCCATTTAATCGGAATAAACGCCCAATCGGAACAAAAATACGTCATGTAAACATGTCAATCAGAATGTTTTGATCCGATGCAGCCTGATCAGAATGAAATTTACTTCCGATCGAGAGGGGTGGTTTTGTCCGATCTTCATTCGGATAGACGTGCATGTACACACCCATTCGGAAAGAAAGAGTGAAAAAAGCCCACTGCGCATGCGTACAACTTAAGCGTGACGTCTTTCCGCTTTCGCAGACCCAAGTAGAAAACGTAGCGGGAAGTAAACAGAAGTGGTCTGCTGGTGCAGTCATCCTGTCATCCTGCTCTCCTCTCCTGTGGCGGAGGAGCAGGAGGATTCAGCCTCTAGCTTAGTTAATGCGACCAGTAAAAACCCAAACATAAAGGTAATCACCCGCAGAAGGTCCATATTGGGGAAAACGTGAGTCAGCTCGAGCACACTATGGGGCGAGAAAGTCGTTCAGAAAGGACGGAGTTTGTTTACTTTTTTTTCTTCCCCCGGAAAGACAACTCGCTGTGCGCATGCTCAACTCATTTAACCTGATTGAGTGCTTGGTGCATGTGTACTCATGGCATGATCAGATCATTTCAGTTAGTGTCCATGTAAACAGGGATTTGGGAATTCCGATCGACCAAGATTTTAATCAGATTGGGGAAATTTGGCGCATGTAAACGTAGCTATTGATAAGAGAAGCCAATGAGGAATTACAAAATATTTCTAAATGGTTTAAAGCAAATCAACTCTCTCTTAATATACAGAAAACTAACTTTATGATTTTTAGTACAAAGAACAAAGGAGATTACAATACAGATGTAGAGGTATAAATTGATGGTTTTAAAATTAGTCAAGTAAATCCAATCAAAATTTTAGGTGTCATTGTCGACCAAAAGTTAACCTGGAAATATCATATTCAACAATAATGAAATCTGTTGGTATATTGAGTAGAGTTTGCACTTTAATTGATACTTCATGTATGGAAATATTATATTATAGTTTAATCTATCCCCACATTATGAACTGTATTATGGTTTGGGGTGTAACATGTCAAACATATCTAAATAAGGTTTTATTAATATGAAATATTTTTTTAAGAATTATGAATAATTCAAATAGATTTGCATCATCTGCTCTTCTTTTCATAAAATATAGCATGTTGACCATATTTAATGTTAAGCCCACTTTAATGGTATTTTAGGGAGTTGGTTTCTATAAGACCTCATGGTCTTCTTACTCTCTCCTGCCCAGCATTTCTATCTCATTTTATGGATTTGTAAAGTTGTATTTTAAATGTTATATGTGCAAATCAAATCAAATCAAATCACATGATGTGTCGAGGGGTGAAGGTAGGACCCAAGGTGCAAGGAAGAAGAGGTGGAACAGAGTTGAACTAAACTGAAATATTTTTTTTACTTAAACTCACATAAAGTGTTGATGTAGCAGCCAAAACTCAACTTTCTAGTGTAATCCCAGTAGAACACGAGACAAGAGGACATGGGGCAAAGACACCTCAATGCTGTGACAGAGAACTCCAAACAAATCAACCTTAAAGAGGCCCTTTCATTTAAAACGTTTTTTTCTGAGGTTTCTGTTGAATATTTTAGCTCCACAAGTGTTCTTACCTTCATAGTGCATGTGAAAACAGGTCAACAACTTCTCTTTCAGTTTTAATCTCTCAAACTACATAGGTGGTGATAAAACCCGAGTTCTCCCGAGTTCGAATGGCCTGTACTTTGGCCTGTACTTGTCTCGTCACAACTTCTTTGTTCGTTAGCATTCAGGAGCTCACACAGTTGAAACCATGCCTAGCATGCTGCTGGCTAAATGCTGTAGCATAAGATGTAGCAAACAGGAAGAGAGTACATCTGATGTTGCCTTGCGCAGCGGGGCAGTAAACAGTATACCTTGCTCTCATAGGCTAGTTTGTTAGCCAATCTGAGTCCAGCAAATCCGAATAATGAATATGATCGAGCTGCTGCCCGAAGCCCGATGGAACGAGCCGGAACCAGCCGAATTTTCATGCAGACAGATTGAAAGGTCTGTTAATCAGTGTTTCCTAATGTTTTTTAGATATAAAATGTTTCATATTACAGGTAAATACTTAAGAAATAACCACAAAGTCTTGAAATTTGTATGAAATGGCCTCTTTAACACATGGGGGAAGCAAATTACTAAACCGAAACAGCTGTGGGAGGAAAACAAGTTACTGAGGGGCACACAGGGGAGAACAGGAAGTACAAACCTTACAAAAATAAAACAGGAAACACTAGCACCCATGAACCACTGGAGAATGAGAGGGAGGTGAACAGGAAACCCAAGAATCATTTCACCATAAGATCACAGGAAGCCCTGGAGAATGCACCAGAAAATAAACAAAACCTGAAACAACCCTAATAGGTGGCTGTCGAATTGCAAATGCTTGTGTTAAAGAATTGGCAACCTTGTGGGCTCACATGTGATTCACTATGGAACCAGGAAGTCTTAACGTGGAATAGTTATTGTAAACAATGATTCTGCCCTGGGACAGCGTTTTTAAAATGACAAGCTGGCTGAGATCAAAATCTGTTACAATGTAACTTTACTTTCAACATCATTGGAACAATAGACCTAATGACAACAGAGGAGACACAGGAAGCACAGTCGATAACAAAATAAAAGCATAACAGGAAACCAAGGTACTCTAGGAACAAAAGCATAACCCCCAGAATGAACCAAACCCCAGAGTCACAACAGTGTCTGAAAGGGTGAATGACAAATTGTAGTGTGAAGCACTTTGGGAGTCAGGGTCTGACTTAAAATGTGCTATACAAGTACACGCCATTTACTAGTTACCAAAAAAAATACATTTTTACATCTGAGAACAATCTGTGTTTGCTAATTTTATTGTCGCTGTAATGTACTGTAATTGTTTTGTTGTTTCTCCAACTTCAATAAAGGTTCTTCAAGACAAAATCCATTTTTGCACAAACAAAGATTTTAAATTTCATACATGCCTGCATGATACAAATTAAAGGCATATTTTTGGCCATTTTTAAAAGTTATAAATATTTAAGCTGCAAATACCTTCCTGAATGGCCTCAGTTCAGAGAAACAGAGTTTACATCCAACAGTCTGAATAAAACTAAAACCAAAGCAGAATGCTCCCATCTTACAGCAATTCGAATTTCCTTAATTTCACAACAGTTCACAACATTATTTTGTTCATCTTTATACTATGTCAATTTTATATTGTATGGTTATTTACATTAGAATTCTTGGGTTAGTATAAATGAGTGCAAATGCAATAGTAGCATGTCCAGAAATCCTTAATTCATGCAAATTTGACAGCTGTATGAATGGCCGTGTCTACAGTGACTGTGCATAAACTTTTTTTTTTGCACCAAATGTACCTTTTTTGCACAGAGGAGTTGTCTTTACGGCTGGAGTCCTTGTTACAAATATATGAGAAGGCTGAAGTACAATCCATTAGGGAACGTGACAGCAAGCAGGACAGCTGTACAGCTTCCTCGTGGGAATGCCAACACAAAAGAACACAAACTGAACTGTTGAACTGAATGTTCTGAGAACAAGTAGACAACAGAGACAGAAGAGTGAGACAGCACTGCAGTGCGATGACGATTGCAGGCTTTCTGCGTAACAGATTCCACATTCTCTTTACCTGAACACCAAATAAACGTGTGTAAATTTGAATGAACATCTATTATTATAAATGCACAGATGGGATAATTTAAAAAGCAGTTCACTTCAGTTTGGTCTTTATTACTCATCTGCCCATCCATCTGTCCTCCATCATAGTTAGATGGATGAAACTGGCTCCATGTGCTACACACACATTCTTTAACACAGAAATAGGTGTTAATGGATTGCTTAATATTGACTATGTTGGAAATAATGTGTTTCATGAGATACTTGCCAAATTGGTGAGAAATAATTAACTTGCATGATGGTAATAATTAGCTAAAACCAGAATGTGAACTAATAGTTATTGTCATTGTTATACCCGTTGGGCATTTTGTCACCATTGCTGGGTCTTGGAAGATCACATGTAGTTTCCTTTTATTACGCAGCCTAGAATTTAACATTGAGTTTTTGAATGACACAAAATCATGACCAAAACATAACTTACTAAAGTTGAAAGTTTATAAAGTTCAATTGACATTTAGAAAAAGAGAACAAAACTGATACATTGATGATGCATCCATGGTGGATTTCTATATTTTAGAAGCTACATGAGAAATACTCTTCTACTCGTGCAAAGTTGAGCTTAATATATAACTGCTTAAGTCATCTGCATTTTCAAGGAAGTCTTTCCTTTATAAGTAGCAGCAAATTACAGTCATTTTCTGAAATTATTTCCTTTTTTACCCAAGTTTTCTCTTTTTTTACCCCTTCTATTCTGGGTTGAAAGTTATGTAGGCTGCTGTTAAAATAATTGATGCTTTTGTAGCAAGAGCAAAATCAGAAGGCTCATTCAACTAACTAAAATGGATACCAATTTAGAGAAAGAACTCACCCAAATCTACTGAATATCCAAATAATAATACAGTAGAGGACAAGCAGTGTGTCATAATGGAGATGGTCTTTAAAACAGAGAATACAATACCTTTTAAGGCATACTGCCCGAATAAGCTGAGATTTCAATTTTATTATATATACACTTATATTAAACTCTGAACTCACCTATTTATTTACTTTTTTTACATGAGCAGGTCAATACATTCACTTCACATTTGCTTTATTTCCACCTAAGCCTTTATAACTTCAGCGATCTAAGAAGTTACATACTGCCATGGACAAAAAAGCTGTTACACTCTGTTTAAAGAAAAAAAGCCTAATTGAGACTGTGGTTTAATAAAACAGCAAAAACAAGTTGTCTTGGACAAAAATTATTTTACCCATTGAAAAGATTGAGAACAATTTGACCACAAACATAAATTTCACTGAGGTGTGCACTGTACTTAATGTCACAGGTGTTTTCAAGCTTTTTATCTGTCATTCAGCCTGTTTAAAGAAAACCAACATGCTCTTGGGTTGTTTGGGTTTTGGTATGTGGTTATCTGTCTGTCCGTCCGTCCATTTCTGGAATTTGTGCAGGTTACAGTGAAATAAATAATGTAAATCAGAAGAATTATTACCAAGGATACAAGGAATTTGTGTCATGTGAAGCTGCACAGAGGAATGAAGCAAAAGTAAGAAAAAATAACAGAAGCCAGCAATATTTACATAAATAAACCTTTTATGCAATAGTGCAGAATCCATGCATTTCTCAAAAAACTGCATGGTACAAATAAAGAAATAAGGTGCCAAGGAGTCAGCAAGACAGTGGGTTTTGTGTGTGCGTGTTGGTTGGGGGGGGTGTGGGTCTGGGGGAGGTTGTTAAATTAATGCATATTGATGAGCTACAAATATTCGGAGGATACCCTCTGAATAAATGAGACAAAACTTGAGCTTTTCAGCCTTTCACATCTGCTTTATGTTCACACAAAAAAGAAGCTGTAAAGGAAAAGAAGACTGTATGTACAGTAAAAGATGGAGGGGGCACTGTTTTGTTCCAGGGCTGATTTGCTGTATCTTTTCACAGGGTGTCTTGAATATGTGCAGGATACAGTAAAATCTCAAGACTAGCAAGTCATTCTGGAGCTAAAAGTGCTGCCTAGTGTCAGAAAGCTTGGTCTCAGTTACAGATCCTCCAACAGGATAATGACCCCAAACATACTGTATATAAAAACTCCCATTTTGTCTGGAACAGATTAAAAGGTTTCTGTTTACTGTTAATTCAAGTTCAGGCACACAAATACTTTTGCAGCGCTGGGTTAAAGTATGCTGGATTAAGGGATTTTTTCATCAAGACTATCAGTGGCAGATTATCAAATATCTCACAAATACACAACTGTATTATTGGAGTGCTGCTAATAGGTCTGTCACATTTATCACATAATTTCCCATTACAATTATATGAGCCAAGCAATCCTTTTCACACAATTGTTACAGCTGTTTTTGCCCACATTTATAAAGCAGCTGGATGATATTAGAAACAGATATAATAGTTTTGGCATCACATTGTTCATTTTTCAATGTGCCTTTTCCCAGGTGGCATCAGTAATTTATTGTCAAGTATCTCAGCTTCTTTATTTAATCAATTGCATTCATTGATACACAGGGACAAAAACTGAATAGTCTTGAGACTGACAGGCCACAGCACAGGCCAGTCAGTCTCACATACATTTGATTCTTTAGACATTGGCTTTTGGATGTGTATTGTAAACTTCACACCAACAAAGATACCCTAACATAATATGTGTGAAAGTTAATAAGTAAAAAGAAAAAGAACAAAAAATACAAAAAAATACTTTGGTGTGGAATACAGTACTTGAGCAGCACTTGAACTAGAAAGCACTTGTAGAGTGCAGACCTCCTGCAAGCAGCTCATTTCCTGCATGTGTGCAATAATAAAGAATGCTTAGAAAATTCTCTGGATCCAGATGGTGATCTGGATCACTCCCAAAATCTAATCAATTGGTGCTTATGCCATTTGCAAACCTATTTTTAAAATTTCATCCATATCTGTTAAATGCATTTTAAGTTATGATGGCTACATAAATAAACTAATGTAAACAATCTTCCTTGGCAGAAGTGATAACCTGCATATTACTTATAAAATGTTATGCTTCCTCAAATGATACATACTTTTGAAATTTTTATTTTTTGAAAAATGTCCATCTACTTTTTTTTTCTTCAAATTTCACTCTTATTTATGAAACTCAGGCCTGCTGACTCGACTACCTTCCTGTGGTTCTCACATCTCTGGTAATGAAGTGCTTTGAGAGGATTATAAAAAGCCTAATTTGCACATCATTACACATATTATTACAGCCCTTCAGTTATTGTTCCAACAAGAACACTGGTGAAGCCACGTCTCATGTCTTCCAGTCCATCATCTCTCACCTGGAGTAAGAGAACATATGCATGTTTTTACACCTTATTCCTTATCAGAGTGATCAATACACTATAAAAAAAACCTCAGGATCTTGGACTGAGCTAGTTATTTTGTTCTTGTGTTTTAAAGCTTCAGTAATCTGAACTTGCAAAACTAAAGAGATGATGGCTGAAAATGATGTAGGCGAACCTGACATCCTGTCAGACATTAGTCAGGATCATGTGGATCCCTGTAGACATGGTAAGCAGTTACACTTACAGCACTTAGGACTTGAAATGGTCTCCTCACAACATATCACTGGGGAAAGAAAGGTGAGACAGTGCCTTTAACTTTGCAGACAAATCACTCAAGATCCACACAGGGCAGCAGAAAAATTGTAGAAAAATACAATTTAATCTGTACTCTCTGCAAACATCACTGTCTGAAGTGGCAACTGCAGCTCCCAAGATTAGAAAACTTCCAATAGATTGATGCGATGTGCTGAGCACATCACAAGAGCTACATCTTCCTGCCTTCAGAACATCTACACAAAGCAGTGCACATCCAGAGCAACCAGAACCATAACCACTCACCTCCTAAGCAGCTTAGCATCATTATTGTCAGAACTAAAGATATGATGGGAATCCTCTTGTCTCAGAACAGAAAGACAACCAGCAATCACAGCCATATAAAACACAGTGTCAACTCATACAACACACAGTTTCAACTTTACACCCTGATACACACTGGTACAAATTCTTTTCTACATAACATAATATTCAGCAGTATGGTGTTTAGACCTATTTTTTAATTTATAACATGCATCTGAATCTATTGAAATATAACAATAATTTGATTTTATAAACAATCATTTATTAGTGATCTTAGTTATATTTTAGATTTAAAAAAATTGAGTTCTTTCTTTTTTTCCCCAATATGTTTCCAAAACTTTGTGCCTGACCTGTCTGAAGAGCCTCCTTTACACCAATCCATAATGAAGTGTAATCGACCTGCAACTCGTCCAAGTTCTACCACACCTCTCATCGGTCAACTGTTGGATCAGGTAAAAACCTCTCCATCTCACTGCCATATGACATTCATGAGAAATGAATGGCTAGAAAACCTGAAAGTATAATGACATCAGCCACAGCTGCCACTGGTTTGATGTCATAAAAATGTAATGAGTTAAAAGTGTATGTATATGTGGTATAAATCTTTTAAAATATGCAAACCAACAATGTTTTCCCTCAACTAAAATGTGACTTAGAAATAGAATTCTGCTAAATAGGAGCAGCTTTTTTCCTTGCTTGTCAACATTTACAGTTTTAGACATGTAATGGGTTTAAAAACATCCATTTATAGTAAAAGCAAAGAAAGTAGATTGAGCCAGGAAGATGTAGCTGGAGAGACTGCTGGGAAAAATACATTTACACCTGCAGAGACAAATAAATCTTGCAAAGCAGTTGTCTGAATTTGGCTAAGCTTCAGCTGCAGCGCAGACAACACACAATCAAACTGAGCCATGCTTGTCACCCGCACTGTGGGCTGGACTCTACTGGGCAATGATCAGGCTGGATCACAGCCTAAATCCTTGTTAATTCCCATCATGCACTGCAATGACAACCTACTCAGTCTACCAAATAAAGAAATTCAGCATGCTATGACTTCTTAAATAAGTCATAAATCATCAAACTGGATAACACCACACAGGTGCAGCTCCTACAAGATCTTTTGTGTGTGTGTGTGTGTGTGTGTGTGTGTGTTTACTGAGATAGCAAACAAGTTGCAAACTTATATCAGACTAGCAGCTGGACTATGTTTGATAAATATAAGACTTATATAAATATAAGTCTGATAAATTAAAAATTGAAGCTCAGTTTTTGCACACGTCATTGTGAAACTATTCTCATTAGGAAATTTGGTAAACTTTACAAACGCGTATGTTTAAACTGTTTCCAGACTTGAAAATGAAGATGGCGGTATCTTGACCTTGCATCTATTCTCTACTTTTCTCAAATGCCAAATGCTAAACGGCGCTGTAAAGGTAAGTAAAATAGTGTTTGCAATAATTGTCTTAATTTTTTTGGAGACTTGAGATGCTTTAAGACAGTCTACCCCTGGTTCAGGCAGTGACAAACAGGAACAAATGCTGTGAACATAACGTATGTGCATATGTAAATGTTTTCTCCTCCAATAAAAGTGAGCAGAGCTGCAAAAATGTGTAATTAATCCTCCCATAGGGGTTATACTTGTGGGATACCTGGGTGTTAGACAAAGCTGAGGCAGTTGTCTGCATGTTTACTATAACTCACATCTTTGTACCTTCCCATTAACTAATAGAGGTAATAGTGAAAAGGAGTGCGCTGAACGGTAGGGGTGACGTCATTTAATTTTGAGTATCGGCCGATACCGAGTCCCGATCCGATTTTACATTAAAAAAATGAAAAAAAAAGGAGCAAATAAACAGATCCAGGGCGTTCCTTATGTTGTATTTATTTCACCCTATTTAATATTTAGCTGCAGGGACAGGACAGCCAGCAGTCCTGGGACGACAGCGGCCACTCCAGCGCGTCCTGGGGTTTCCCCTGGGCTTTTTCACCATGGGGAGTCATGAAGTTGTTACTTGTGTGTAAAAACGAACATGACGAGAGAGCATTTCTGTACTATTAGCACGCAAACAGTCCGAACGCACATAAACCGGTGGACGGACATTACGTTAATAAATAAAACATTATGTAATTAAATAAGCTGATCAGAACGGCAGACACTGCAGAAAGATTGACATGATCATTGGCTGTCTTCTGCACGCAGTAAGTGATCAACTCCACTCCATGAACCAGTTTAAGATAATATCATAGGGATTTAATATAAGTATAAACTAACACCGGAACTCATGCTAACGCGGCTAGCGAAGCTAACGTGGCAACATTCTCAACACAATATCATCCACCGAGCCAATTAAAGAACCTTACCTCGAAGAAAAAATACGCACAATATCTTCTCCTGTACAGGACTGTTAACATTCACATTTTCACACACGTTGCGGTCGGTCGTCATGGAAACGCATCCTGTTTAAAATGGCGGCTGCGGGTTATGAGGGAAACTGTCCCGGATACTGACGTCACACGAAAAGGTGTATATGCGTTAAGAACTAATAAGAATATGTCCGAGTCCTGATCGGGAGGTAACGACCGATTCCGATCGAGTCTTAAATTACGTGATCGAGCCCGATTTCCGATCACGTGATCGGATCTGGACATCCCTAGTGATATTCATGCAGGAAGGATGGCTTATCAAATCTGCAGTAGAACACATTCAGCTCCTCTGCCATGTGTTGATTCCCTGCAGACTGGGTGGTTGGGCTCCTGTAATTGGTGAGTTTTTTCAGACCTAGTCATTGTGCATGAGCATTGTTTGTGGAGAAATGGTTATTCAATTTATGGGAGTATTGTTTCTGTGCTGCTCTGATTTCCATGTTAAGTGTGTTTCTGGTCTGGTTGCTCAGGAGCCTGTTCCCACAGCTGGATGCATTCTCTTTGATTGTTGTATAGGCAGCCTCAGTTTTGGGGTGAACCAGAGTTTTTGGTTGTTGAACGTGCAGAAGGTTTTTGTTGGAACACACAAGTTCTCACAAACGTTGATGTAGCAGGTCACAGTGTCAGTAAGTTCATCAAGGTTTGATGCTTCAAAAACAGTCCAATCAGTGCAGATGAAGCAGGCCTATAGTTTCTCTTTTGCCTCAGTCCTCCATCTTCTCACAGTTTTGACTACAGGCTTCAGACATTTGAGTTTCTGTCTGTAGGTCGGGAGAAGATGAATGATACATTGATCAGACAGACCTAAAGCTGCATGTGGGACTAAATGAGAGGCATCCTTTATGACAGTGTAACAGTGAATAGAATATTGGTTGGACAGGTGGTTGGGAGCTCATGTCTGAGGTTTGCTTTGATGAAGTTTCCCAGAAAAGTTGGTTATCTGGTCGACCAGGTCTGGATTTTTCGGAAATATGTGCTTCGTGTAAGTCCGGCTGGAGTGTAGCACAACGATGCTGACGGCCTGCCATGAAACAGCTGAGCTAACTTTGCAGGCGTGGTCTCAACTGTGTGAGCTGATGAATTAATGAGCAAAATTAGTGTGACGTCACAATGATTTTCAAACTCGGCTGATCCCTGCACCTGCCTCCTTTAAATGTCCTATATCATGCAAAATCACATTTTGGAGCTCTTAATTGTGTTGTGATGCTATTTCCTTATATATCCTGATTGAAGAATAACTCAAGAATATAAGTACCTTTAACCTTTAACACCATATGCCAATTTTGAGAGAAAGAAAACAATATTAAGTTTGACAGTTAATGTTGTTAATTCAGTATCTGAAACAACAAAAGTTACATAATGACCCTGTCGGTGTGAAATTGAAAAATATATATATATATTTTTTTGTCCAGAGCAAAACCTTTTCAGCACATGGTGCCAGCCAAGTTTGATATGACATATAAGGAGGATGAACATTTTTTTTTATTTTAACCCCCCCAATGTTGTGCATAGATACATAAAAATAAAAAAATAGGTGCATTTTTATTGCTGGGATTGATCTGAAATTAATCCAATCTTAGATACAAAACCAGAGACAGTGTAATAATTTTAGACCCATAGATTTTGATTTCAGCTCAGCTGTGGTGTCTGGTCAGAGTGACTGCCAGAGTGACAGAGTGACTGGTCAAAGTGACTGCCAGATGAACTCTAATGGCAAAACTTGCAACATAAAAAAACATTGTAAAAGGAATGATATTTTGGCTCAAGCTTTACAAACACAGATTCAGCAGCTTACAAGAAAATAAGCAATTTAACCAGTGTTTGTGTATGAAAAAATGTGCTGGTTTATGCCTGCTGTACGGAGAGCCTTGTCTTTAAAGTAAGCTGTACTAATTACAACCAATTAACCTTCAGTAAGCTGAGTGATTAAATGTGTGAGTGCATGTTATTATGTATATTTGAGGGTTTGAGTCACACTACATTTTCCTTTCAGGTCGTAACTAGTTGTGAGCAAAGAACATGCTGTTATAAAACATGAAGCTTCTCATTCATCTTTTTGTTCTTTATGGTTCTCCTTCCTTCATTTTTAAAAAGTTGTTTTTTTTCCTGTTAATTTTATTTTGTCTTGGTATCAGACAACAGTTTGTCAACACTGCTGAGTTACAAACCACTCAAACATCTACATTTTTTTTTTCTCAGGGAAAAACAGTAATAATTTAGAATAGAGTTGTTTTGACTATGTATCAATGAAAAAATCAAATCTAAGTCTTCATTTGAAGCTCTACAGGTGTGTTTTCAAATTAAGATTTTTTTTTTTAGCAAAGTTTTCTCTTTCCATCCACACACAAAGGAACATTCATTATTTTGTTTAAAGCCCGTGTAAAGTAACAACAAATGTGTGTTCTGAGTTTGTCACTGCACAGGAATATTAGTTATTAGTCATCCAGCCAAATTTGAATGATTAAAAACACTGCGAAGCATATGAAATTTGGTTACAAAATAATGAAAAAAGGATCAGTTTTCTCTGCTCTGAGATGCTGGGGGCGTGTCCGCTGCAGGCGCTGAAACCTGTCTGTCTCATCCTCTAGCAGCACCTCCTTCTCTTCCCCACATCACTGCATTTCCTCCGTTTCTGAGTTCCGGCTGGTTCGTTAAGTTTGAGGTTCTACCCACATGTAAAACTGCGCATCGCTGCTTTTTGAGGAGTTGAAATATTTCCACACAACCGCAATGCTTCAGACTTGTTGATTAGTGAAGGAGCGGAATGTGCTGCTACGCCATTCTGAGCTTTGTTTAGCATATGAAGGCAGCAGGTGGCAGAAGTAGCTCCTACCTATCATGCTGGTTTAGTTACTGTCTACTGTGTGGCTCCTCTGCACAAAATCGACCCAAAGGCTTTTGAGACGGTCATCCCTCGGATGAAGGAGCGGGAAAACCACTGAAGCTACCGCACTGTACAGTTTTATATGACGAGAGCAGCAGGGGGCGGGGTTATCCTGAAGGGCAGCCGCGTGACGACACGCGGCTGCCCTTTTAGACCCGCCCATAAAATCCTGAAACAGAAAACTCTTGAAACGCAATTTGAAGGCTAGCTCCACAATTCAGTTTTTAATTGTTGGGAGGTTTTTCACATGTTTAGAACAGTACATTTATTATGTTTATAATGTGGTTAGAAGAAAATAGCAGAATTCCCTTTACACGGTCTTTAAAGCCATAGTGCGTAACTTCTGTCGCCCCCTAGCGGAATTTTTGCGTCATTACAACAATAAAGCTGGCGCTTCCATATGACGTAAGCCCAGCTGCCACCGCTTTATCTCTGCCGTTGTTATTCCAACCGGTATCTGTCTTAATCAAGCTTCAAATTCAGTCTGTTTACTTTACCTGGCTCTATATTTGTTTCAATAAATATCATTTCATTGTTGAAAAAATCAAGAGAAACCAGTAAAATATAAAAATACTGGTAAAAAACCTTCAGAGTTCAGGTTGGATTGTTTACAGGTTTGATTGTTCACTTTAATCTACATTTAACAGTTTGGTGTTGAAATTTATTAGTCAGCTGTTGGGGCCACAATGATCTATTTGTCTTATTCAGTGAATTTTTTCAGTTTTGACAAGATGCAGAATCCTGCAATCAGCTGCTCTGATCTGACTGACTGAAAAACCGTTACACTGGCAAACTGACAGACACAAACTGACAGACACAAACTGACACAGATAGAGACAGAATCAGCTGATCAGCTGGAACTTCGGCGCTCTGGGTTTCATCTGGTGCGCATTTTATATTTTGACAGTGTGTGCGGACCTGCGGACCACTTATGTGCACCCCTGAACATCAGCCAGATCTCTTCTCTCCACCGAGGAAAAGCGACGCCGATACAAATTCGCGTTTGCCTTCTCCTTCGGTCACTTTCCTTCTTAGCCAATAGTCCCTCTGCCGCACGTCCAGGAATTTTTGTTTTTTTCGTGGTAGGATCCACTTCCCGATAAGTGTCTCTCGGCTGTTTATTTGGATTCTCCGCCATGTCGACCTTCACGTTCTGCCGGCTGCTACGAGACACTGCATTCTATTTCTTATTATTTTTCTTGTTGTGACATAAAAGACGTAATTTCATGTGCGACAGCGCGGGAATGTCGCAAGTCGACACGCAAAGTAAAAATTATATATATTGAAAAATACCATGAGATGTTTGAGGAGCCGATCGGCTTAACTGCATTGTGTCATCTCCTCTGATAGTGGCTTGGCTGAAACGGACATCCACGGACATGTAAAAGTTACGCACTACAGCTTTAAAAAAAAAAACACTTTTCAAAAAAAGAACTAAAAAATGTGTGGATAGGAGGTACAGAGCTTTTTGGGAAAATTATAACAGCAAGCTCTGCAGGCTCAAATTTGCTTAGAAACACACAAACAAAAAAACAATTATTCTGTTTTTACAAAATTTTCTAAATTTTTCTTGTTTCATTCTGATTCTGTCATTGAAATTTTAACTGTGTGCTGAAACAGTTAACAACAGAGAGGAAATTGTAAACATTAAAGCAATACATGGGTTTAACCAAGTGCTCAAATTGAACAAGATAATTGCATAAACATTATACTTGTCCAACTGACTCTAATCTACACAGTGATTTACTTAAAAGGCTAATATTCTCATTAAACAGCTACACTGATTTATAGCATTCAAATCTTTTTTAGAATTAAATCTAAATAAATCCCATATTAAATGCTCCCAGAACAAGCAGCTGCTGAACTAAAAATGTTTTTCTATTGTCTTTTTTTACTTTTAAAATAAGACAGAAATATTTGACGACAAAAAGGACAGAAAGTTTCATACGAAGAGTCAAGAAACCAAAATCCAACATTGAAAGAAATGGGGATTTGTAATTATGTTTACATTTCTCTGTTTGTGTGGGGGAATAGGCTGGTGGCAGAGACCACCAACAGAGAGACACAGATGAGTTTGAGAAGATGTCCTGACTTTCTCCTCTTCACATTTTGCTCTGAACAACTGGCAGAAACCAAGCTGTGCAACAGTGTGAAAAAAAAAACAAGAAAAAGAAAAAAGTGAGAGCAACAGAAAAGAAAAGAGAGAGCATCAAACACTGTGTAATAACTGGCTCTAATTAAGACCAGAGGGAATAGGGGAGTTATTAGCTGTCATAAGCAAGTTTATCACACCAACAGTGAGTATACGCACAAGTGTGTGTTACGCTGATGGTGAGGGGAAAATACCTACTAATGCTCTCCTAATGTTTGTGGGTGAGCGTGTGGAAAGGCAATATAGAGATGGAAAAGAAAACCCATCTGTGTTAACGCTCATGCATGTGTGTGTTCATGCAAACATGCTTTTATAGTCGAACTGTGGTATTTCCCCCAAATGCCCCACATGTTATTAATATGCATGCAGTGGAGAAAGAAGCCCGTTACATTTCCTAGCTCATCAAAAATCACTCACAAATGCATTATGCCTATTCCCATTAAACCATCATTCACACACACAAAGACACGCACGCACACACACACACACACACACACCAGTGTGTTTTGTTATCCTTATGGGGACCGTCCATTGACTTCCATTGATTTTAGTAACTAGATTTATACCTAACCCAAACCCTTTTCCTAACCTTAACCATTACTGATCTATAACTAACCCTAAGACTAACTAAAACTCTATTCACACCATACCTATAAACCTAACCCCTAACCCTAAAAAGGGGAGCCCCCCTCATGGGGACCAGGCTTCGGTCCCCACAAGAACTCTCGGACCCCAGAAAGATAGTAAAAGTCAGGAAACTGGTCCTCAGGAGGTCAGAAATACAAACCCACACACACACACACACACACACACACACACACACACACACACACACACACAATGCAGGAGGAGGAATTTGATCAGCTAACAAATAACAGTTCTTACAAATAGATTTTTAAAACTATTTTATGGGTTTTATATGGACACACTTAGAGTGAGTTGTAACATAACTACAATTTCAGATATGATGGATGCAAATGCAGAAGTTATGATTTGGTACAGTTATTTTATGTGCACAAAAACTGGTTGAATACAAGATTTATAAAAGTATGCCTGAATAAAAAGCAGAAGGCAGAGTTTCTGTAATGCCATAATATGAAAGATAACGCTGATTATACATCCAGCAATGTTAGCACTTGTTGATTCGAGGTATCTGTTTGCTTAATTGCTGAATACCTCCTTGCATATCTGCTTTATTATTTTTTTTATTTAATGTTTCTTTGCTGGACAGTAGGTATCTCAATGCACTACCAAAAATTACATTTGATGAAGATACTCATGCAGCTGTAGCACATCTGCTTCAAGGCTTGAAATGCTGTGCATTGTCATTCAGCAAAGACACACCTTGGATGTAACAAGTGGTTGTTTGAGCTATCATCTTGAACAAGTCTGCCTTCTCCTCTGACCTTTGACATCAACCAGGTATTTTTGTCTGCGCTACTGCTGCTGGATATTTTCTTATTTTCAGAACTCTTTTTAAACCTGAGATGGTTGCGAGTGGAAATTCCTGAAGATATAGTTTCTGAAACAGACAGACCAGCCTGTCTCTCACCATCAACCATGTCACTTTCAAAGTAACATATCCACTTTCTTCCCCATTTTGATGCTATGTTTGAACTTCAGCAAGTTGTTTTCACTGCATCTATGTTTCTGCCATGTTCTTGGGGGGGGGGGGGGGG
>SSNP01000102.1:861174-982368 GCA_006937955.1 Pachypanchax playfairii
GGGGGGGGGGGGGGGGGGGGGGGCGCGCCCCACTAATTGAAAAGGACTGAACTAAGGTGTGTCCAATAGTTAGAGTCAGTTTCTACAAACCTGAGATCAGTCAATTTGCCTTTTTAAAGAGTGAAACATTGTCACTGTGCTGTTGTATCATGTATCCACCACACTGAACATAGCCCACAGAAAGCTAAGGAGAGAGTTTTCTATTTAGGACAGAAAGAAAATTATTGACACTATTTTCAAAAGTAAAGGCTATAAGAGCAACTCCAAGTAACTGTGACTCAATATACTGTACATGTTTTCTAGAAGGTCCATTGAATGCTGGACAAGCTTCCTGGATGTAGCTACAAAAAGGAGAAGGGGCAGCCGTAGCAGGCAATGTGTTGAAGTATCCATGGGCAATGTACTGGACCCCATAACTGCCCCAAGGGTTTTCGTACCTCTGCTCCTCAGGGATGGGTCAAATGCAAAAAAGTATAACTGAAATTAGCCAAAATGCCTATTGTCAAGCCACAGGATTTGTCCTCTGAACAAATGATAAACATGTGGGTGGAATAGTGCACAGACATTTTTAGTAAGTATGGACTGGAGGTCTCTCAGTCAGAAATGGGGAAACTCCACCAGGAAACAATTAGATTAAGATACTGTGGGACTCCAAGATTCATATCAAACAGGTGATGGCCAACCCACTAGACATAGTGATAGTTGACAAAGTAGCTAAAGTAGTGGTGATCTACGGCAGCGGTAACATCTGGGAGAAGGAACGGAACACAATCAAGAAAGGCTGCAAGAACAAATTTAGAAGTTGTGGAAAGTCAAAGTCTCAAGGGTACTAGAGGTCCTTAAAGCACTCAGTGCAATGACCCCCAGAATGGGAGGGTGTCTCCAACAGATCCCAGACCTAAAGGTCTGAGCTTAAGAGTAGAAGTGCATTTACCCTCGTGGAAGAAGGACACATATGGGTAAAACTTGAAAGGTTTTTTATTGTTTTTCATTTATTTGTTTTTTTGCAGTCTTAATTTTCCCAACAAATAAACTCATACAGGACTTTAATTTCATATGTTGTTTTCTCTCTTTGTAATTGTTAATTTTTCTTTTATTGGAGCTAATTTCCATGCATTGCTTTTGTCATAGGGGTTTTTAATAAGCTTACTGAGGCATCACACTAACATAAAAAATTGCCTACACTGATAAATAGCACAGTAATTTTTTTTTCCCTTCGTCACTCCTAATTTTAAACTCATTCGTTGGCGTTCCACAACAAACTTATATTGCTTCATTTTTCTTCCAAGATTTCTCTTTGTTTCAGTAAATGCATTTATTAATCCAGTAATATTTCCTTTCACATTTCCTCATCTCTCTTTCATCTGTCTTGGCCAGCATTCACATTTTTTTGTGTTTGTTTTCTATCTCTCCACTCAGCCATCACCTCTGCTTCTCCCTTGACCGTGCATTCCATTACAGTGCAGCCTCCATTGATTTACTCTCTGGTTGAAGTGCTATTGATTACAATACATGCTCCACTACTACTGAGCTCAGGCAGTACCACTGTGCAAAAATGGTACATACACACACACACACATATGAACATGCAGAAGCGTACAAATAAATTAGCCAAATGCACATTTTCCCTCCTTTTTTCTGCTAGCTGCTTGGAACTCATATCCACATCAGAAAATCCTGCAGTTCTCAAGATCCCTTTTCATCTTCTCCCAGTTTTCATCAAAATTGCACATAGCAATTTATTGGCACATTGTTTTCCCCTGCACTCCTAACCAATACATCATGTGTATTTTTTACCCATTGTTTGTGGTAGTGAATTTAAAAAAAAAAAGAAAAAAACTTGAGATGAAAGTCAAGCAAATAGCTCGTTTTAGGTTAAGTTTTCCTTTAAAAAAGCCCCTCAAAATATATTCAAGACTTGTAAGCATATTTGACTTTGTGCTTGTGTATTTATTAGAGATGAAATCTGTGGAAAGTCTCTCATCTGGTAAACCATGAATTTATGTATTTATGCTAACATGCTGAGTGCAAGTGCTTTTTAATGACTTAGGGATAGTGATCCAGACAGGATGGGGTCTGATGAAGCAGGAAATGTCCAAGACTGGGTGTTTGTTGTTGGGACTGGTGTAATCACATGCCAAAAAGCTTGAGGGGAAATTTCTTAATGCTTAAAGAAATAGACAAACGTGCTCAGTATTACATTACATGTTAAATGCTGCATAGACAAATACACAGAAATGTGCTCTTTATCATTCACCTCACTTTGTGTTGTTTTTATAAAACCTCATTTCAGCACATCACATGCTGCTTTTTTGTCAGAGTTTTGAGTGTTCTCAATAAAACTGCAGAAATACTGGATCAACTTTAATAAAAGGCATTAAACATTGTGTTCAAAGATGGAAGGGTTGATCAATGAAGATGATGGGAAATGCATTGAATTGATGATTCAACCCAGTTAGCTAGTTCCTTAGATATTTAATCTTTTATTTTTATTAATTGATTTAGTATTTCTGTAAATTGACATGAAATGACTGTTATGAACTGGTGCTTTATGAATAAAAATTAAATTAATATAATGTAGACTTGTCTTACTGAATACTTTGGTTCATCTTATTTAGTTTGTCTTCCTTCGTAAGTCACATCTACAGAACTACTTTTTTTTTACTGTCAACTTTTGATTCAAGTCAAGAAAATTGGTTTGGTCACAACTAATATATATACAAACATACACTGCTCTGTGTGCGGATTATATACCACCATGGTGGTCGACAAGCTACACAGGAAGCCAATAATGATAAATGTAGAGATCCCGAGCAACAATAACATAAAAAAGAAGGAAAATAATAAGCTCAAGTAATACAGAGGGCTGAAAGAGGAAATAGTGATGTTGTGAAAAATCAAAGCCTCAGTGGAACTAGTCACAGTACTCAGTAACCCCACCTCCAAAGTGGGACAGTCTCCATCAGATCCCAGAGATCTCTGTCCTGAAGATGGAAGATCTCTGTCCCAGAAACAGCTAAGATATTATGTAGAACCTTCAAGCTCCCAGACCTCTGATAGAGGACCTGAGCTTGCAATTAGTAGTGTAACCACCTACATGGATGGAGGGTGTGCACAAAGTTAAATATTTCAGTCTAGAGGTTTCTGACCAAAAATAAGCACATATAGCTTTGATTTCTTTTGGTTATTTTATTTTTTCTTAAACAGATACTTCCATTTCCATTCTTGTCTTGCTCTTGTCGAGGACAGTCGCATTTCGCAGCTTCTCCCTTATCTTCTTCAACCCTCCCCCCCTTTCCTGCTTCTGTCTCGTGTCTGCATGTCTCTGTGCCTTCTGTACTGGCTGCTACGAACTGGAAATTTATATGGATCTGGTATCGTGGTCACTTACACATTGGAAAACTTTTTTTTTTACTACAATTGAGGCTTGAGAAGGGGGAGCCACCATGCTCGGACTCGACCCACGCTGTGTCGGTGGAGGACGTATTTATTTGGATTACTGACGTGGGAACCTGCTGATTGGAGCTGGCAGTCACCTGACGTATTGACAAATTTGGAAAATAAGGAAAGTATGTAACCTTATCTGGCAGCACTCGGACTAGAAAGCTCGGGGGTCTGGATCACAGACTGATGTGTTGGATCTCACTGGAAGAATGGGTGTCATCTTGGAGAAGCTGCAGGTTCGGTTCTATGTGGAGGAGTGATTGATTGGCTGTTTCATGTAATTTGGTTTTATTTGGCTGTTTGGGATTCTCCACAAAAGTGTACCATATGGACAACAGGAGCTGCTAAAATTCTTCGGCTTCGATCTAATTACTCTTATCTTTGTTTCGGCTGGCCTCAAGGCCAATGCACTGAAGTCTCCTGGAGCAGCGAGTACGGAGGACCACAGCCCCTCCCTTCCCCTGTCCACTGGACGCCAACAGACTGAGGACAGACATAACAATCGGTTCTGGCCCAGAGATGGTGTCCTTGACTCTTCTCTGCATGCATACACACACTGATCGCACTTCACATCCCTACAAAAGTTCTCGATGTGTCTCGTTTACTGTCCCCCGCTAAGGCTTTTTTTCAATCTCAAACAGCGCCACCCAGTGGGTGCTGCGTGAGAGGAATTTTTTTTACCTATCTCCCCTCATGTGTTCTTTTCTGGTTTATTCTTTTCCTAACACACAGGTTGATGCGTGCTTATGTATATGTATGTATGTATTTGTATGTATTCTCCTGTGTGATCTTGGCTGGTCTGATCGACGTGCGCCGGGCACACTGTGACCCTTGGCTGCCTGGAGAGTGAAGGCCAAGCTGTTCTCTGTATCTCCAGTTGAATTTCCCTTCTGGGATAAATAAAGTATTTTTCATTTTCATTCATTTTCATTTCATTTGATCACACAACAACTTGTGCCCCTTCTATAATACAAGGGGATTTATTTGTTTCTTTATATGGAGAGTATCCCCGCCTGTCACGGGGGAGGCCGGGGTTCAATGCCCCGACGGGGAGCCATTGAGAAATACCAAGGGCTCAGAGAGGAGCTAGAGAAGACTTGGAAGATGAAGGTGACAATAGTACCCGAGGTAATCAGAGCACTTGGGGCAGTAACCCCCAAACTGGAGGAATGGCTACAGCAGATCCCTGGAAGAACCTCAGACATCTCAGTCCAGAGAAGTGCAGTACTTGGAACAGCTAAAATACTGCGCAGGACCCTCAAGCTCCCAGGCCTCTGGTAGAGGACCCGAGCTTGGAATGGGAAAAACACCGCCCAGTGGCGAGAGGGGAATTTTTTTTATATAAATATATATATATACATACAGGGTGGGCCATTTATATGGATACACCTTAATAAAATGGGAATGGTTGGTGATATTAACGTCCTGTTTGTGGCACATTAGTATATGTGAGGGGGTGGTGACCATGGTGGCCATTTGAAGTCGGCCATCTTGGATCCAGCTTTTGTTGTTTAAACCTCTGGCATGAGTTTTCTGCACATTTGTGTTTTTTTGTGGTAGTTTCCACCCACTGACCCAAAAAATACACGTCAAACTATTTATTTTGTGAAGTAGCATGTTACATGAAATGTTACTGAGGTGCCCTAGGTGAAGAAAATAGAATGAATTCTGAGATATTTGAGTAATTTCTAATTCACTCTTTCCTCACTTCCATTATCTCACCATTGTGGGAAAGCCATGCGTATCTGAGCTGGCAAGATAGTTGGGATGATACTCACATTGTGAGGGTATTTGCATAATTTACAAGCTGTGAGTCAAAATGATAAAAATATTGCAGTGGAATGCAGACTCTGCATGGTGTTTACAAGGCTCAGCTGAAAAGAGTTCCACCTGAAAAAGTGAAGAAATACCTACAGTCAAGGTACACATCCCCCAGCACGCCATAGTCACCCTAAGGAAAGAAAATAATGCAATGTCATAATGTGAGAATAACTCACTTTTATATTAGCTAAAGCTGTGGTTTTCAGGAAAGTTTATGACTGGTTTGTTGACTGTATCTTGATAAAAATGCTGATGTATGATCAGCTACTTGCCAGGTAAAACCAAAATAAAGCTGAGCTGCACATCAGTAATGTGTGTTTGTATGTAAAGTTGAGACTTCTCATAAAAATGCCAGACAAACCAAATCAACAAGTAAAATGAATTTGCAGGCTGCATTACAGCTGGTAAGAAAAAAAAGTATATTGATAAGGCTTTAAATGAAGGAGCAGAGGTGAATTTGGATTGCAGATAATCTGTCTCCTATGTGTTTTTGTATCTTGCCTGTTGAAACCTTTTCTTAACCCTATCAAAATACTTGTCAGGCAGAAAAAACTTTGCTCTTTGTGCATGAATACATTTCAGAATGTGAATGTAAGTGGATTTGTTTGATCAAAAAGTTAGTTGTATTTTTAAGTTATAAAGACTTGATTCACATAATTCTTTCTACTGTTTGTTCAAATATCTTTTATTTGTGTAATAAGTGAAGAAATACCTACAGCTTGATTAGTTATTTGATGCTAAAAAAACACTACGATTGTGTGCTAGTAAGCAGGCAGGCTGTCTTTAGTATGCAAACTCTGGTTCCAAACACATATGTCAGCAGTATCTGAACTTTTGAACAATGGAAATTAACAGACATGTTGTCTTTATATATCAATGGACCAAGCACAAGTTAATGAAAATGATTCATGCATTAGAGTTGCTTAAGAGTTTTGTTCAATAAACAATCAGGATGAATGATTTGCTTTCCCCTTATTTCACAATATGCACAAAAACTATAGACATTTTTACAGCTTTGAGCAAATGGAATTTCCCAAACTGAGTGCTCTGAGGTTAAGCAGGCTGAATTATTGTCCCACGGAGAAGGAGAAAAGATGTAAAGCATTTTGGCAGATTTTTAATAACTGCCTGGAAATTTGGATCCCTAATCTTCATAACAATAGGCAATCAATAACCAGTAAATTAATTCAAGTCTGTAGTGTATAAAATCTATCATATACAATAATCTGCATGGCCATGTGATTAATAGCTTGCTGCTGATGTGTTTTTTTTTTAGTGATTACTGGTATTTCCAACAGCTAACTGATCAGTCAGAAGAGATTAGAGGGGATAAAGTCACTATAATCAAACTTGACTTTTGTCTTATTTGTGATTGAAGTGAGATATTAAATTGAAAACAAACGTAGAGATGCAGCTATCGCAGCACGCCATCTTTAAGTGGATTTCTTTAATACAGAAGCCATCAAAGATGATTTATGACCCAATGCGTTGTTAAGACTTATAAGCCATGATATGGTCAGTTTAAATGCTTTCAATGGCCGCAGATATAAAGATTGACAGCTGTCAATGTCTCATGACGTGTACTGGAGAAAGAACCAAACTGCAAACTCTTGTCAGGGGCATTAAAACCAAAGATGTTGCTGAATCAGAGAGTCTAAAACTAAAAATTGAATTCCAAATTGCACACAGGAAAGAGAACACTTTCACTGAGTGAATCTCACAAACCTCTTTATTTATAGTTAGGTTAAGTAAATGGTTTGAAAGATTTTAAAGGTGGCAACGTGGATTTTGTAGAAAATTTAAATGTGAAATTTACTTTCAAATAATTTTATAAATTTTTAGCGATCTTGCACTTATGGTTTCAAAAATAAAATATTCATAAATCATAGACCTGGTGGGGTTTGAAATAAAGTAGCCAATAGATAACAAACCTGCGAGCGTTCCACGCCAATTCTGGCAGGAAATAACACCAAGACACACAAAACAACCCGATCACCTTCAAAATAAAATACCGCAATTGACAAATGCAGTCCTAATTGTGTATCTAACGCCGGGCTCATACTGCCTACGGAACGGCTTCGGTGTGGTTTTTCCGCAAGCTACCACTCACATCTGCTCCAGATAGGGACTGTGGCCAGCTCTGGTGCTGGATGCGGAAACGGCACTCGCGAGAACAGAAGTTCACGTGGGTTATCGTTTTGTTGGGACTTCACACGAGAACACGTCCATTATTTAGCAAATGTGTGAAAAGGTGTTGTGCTGCAGGCTTTCGGGACCCTGTGTCACCTGGTGTGATGTAATGTTTACATTTCCGATTAGCGCATGTGCTGTCTAAACAGAAGAGTCAAGTTATAATTGTTTGTACACTCGTTTATTTTTAAAAAACACCGGATATTCAAGCCACACTTCCTGTATAGCTCGTCAGATTTCATCAAACTGACGCGGATCGTCTCCGGCGTCCGGCAAAAATAGAACCTTGCGGATTCTTTCCTTTGTGCCGTACGGCCCCCGTAACCGAACCTGCACCGCGCGGAGTTACTGTGAGCCTTCAAAGGGGTTTCTAATCTTACAGAATACCTGCGGGGGCCGCACTGGACCGGATCTGGATGCAGTGTGAGCCCGGGGTAAACAGACTATAGAGATGAAAATAAACACAACACCGACACCTACACAAACAAACACAGCGCAACAGATTCCGCTTTTCCACCGACAGTACACGGTGCGGCTCGGTTCACTTTAACCCCCTGTGGACCCTTTTCCACCGCCTTTCTCGGGTCTTAACCGCGTCATTCCGCGCCAACCCCGTCTCTTTTTTCAGACCACCTCCTCGGTGGTCCGAAGCGGCCCAAAGCGGGCCCACACGCCCACCTGTCTACTGATTGGTCCAGTGAACTGCTACCAGTGACACGACTACCTACGTAGTGGTAGCCCCTGATTGGCCCGGCTGTGTGTGGTGTTCACGTGGTGTGATTCAGAAGCGCTCCCGCAAAAGGCTTTACAAAAAACTCCCAGCAACCATACAAATATTTTATTTTAAAATACAATTGACTTTGGACAATGGCGACTTCCTCCACAAGAACCAAAAATCAAACCAACCAAAATGAACCACAGACAGAGTGCAAAGTATAAAAACACACGTATATCTGCCATTGTTGTTGTTGTTTCATGCGCTGTGACGTTGCGGACAAAGACTTTTGCGTGCCACTTTTCAATTACGTCCGCTTTATGTTTCCACTGCCTCAAGCGAGTTATACTGTATACGCTATACTGTACCACTCTCAAGCGCGCCGTGCTGATTTGTCAGTGGAAAAGGGGCAAGAGTGTGCTGACTACGTTGAGGGAGGTGGGGTTTTTGGGAGTCTAAAGAAACGGGGAAAGAGTGAGAGAAAGAGTAGAAGACAAGATGAATAATGTCAAATTAAAAGCAGGAGTAACTAAAACAAGCTCTCTTCAATTACTTTTGATGTTATTTACTTACCCATGGTGAAAAAAAAGAGCTCTGAATGAACAGATGAGCAGAAACTCTTGTGGAACAGCGTGGAGAAAGACAGACGCGTCTGACATGAACAGGGGATAGCAGTGTGCAGCATCAGGCTTTAGTGACCCATGCTAGCTAGCATTTCAGCACTAGCAGCACTTGTACTAAGTAACAATTAACAGCCTTTTACCATTGATGACTCCGAGATGTTTGAAGAAACAAAGTTGTAGTAATTCCACAAAAAACTCCGGCAATGCCGATAGTAAACGCAACTACGCAATTCATGATTCACGAAGGCGTTTCTTCTTGCATTGGCTCAACAGTTACTCCTGGTAGTGTCATAGGACTAGGGTGGCCATTCGTCCGGCTTTAAGATGGACAGTCCGGAATTTAAAAGGAGTGTCCGCCTACTGGCGCACCCTCAAGACGGACACCCATTTGTCCTCCTTTTGACACAATTTTTTTTCCCACTTGTGTTTTCTTTGCCTGAATAGAGTATTATTGTGTAGTACGGAAAGTAACGGCTCGAAGAACCGGCTCTTTGAAGTTAACGACGGGAGCCGGCTCCCAGCTCTTCACACACCGTTGTTGCCAATATTTATTGCAAATTAGAGACCTACTGTTGTGTGGCTGAGCTGCCTGTGGGTGTGAGTGTGTGTGTGGGTGCGATTAACGAACCTTCCTACAGGTGGATCAGCTCTGGAGCGGCAGGTGTGGCTCATCTCCTCATCACCTGAGTCGAGATTTAAGGGGAGGATCAACACGAGACAGGCGCCAGATAGTGACACCTAAGCTGCTCAGACTGGCTGCTCAGCTCTCTTCTCCTGCAACAGGAGTCAGAAGCTGGGCTGTAGCAGCAGCGTTAATCACTCACACCTGTGATGCATTCAAGGAGTGTTTGAAATTCATGTTCAGTAAAGTAGGATATAAAATATTACTAAAAACAGACAATAATACTATAAGCCATAAACCTATTTGTTGGCGCTACATATAGCTTACTTATTTTTACACAAAAGTACTAAAAAATATATATTTTCTTATAATTTTGTCCTTTTAAAATATCAATTTTCCAGGAAAAATCCAAATTTCAGAGTTCCTCCCAAAAATCTCCAGAATTTCAATCAATATTGCAAAACCATTACCCCTAGGAGTTACCGCCGCCATCAACCCCCCCCCCTCCCCCCAGGGTTTGAACGTCTCCCGAATGTCCTCCTTTTTTGTGTTGTGGAAATGGTCACCCTACATACCAATGACTTGACATAAAAAAGCAGGTTTGGTCTTCTTATGATATCATTCAGTTAACGTGGCATAATCTTCTAGCATGTAGCTGCATTGTAACACAGTTAACTTGACCAAGCGATTTGAGCAACTGATAAGACCAAGTGGGGTCCTTTGTGACCCAATTGACTTTACACAAGAATATTTCTATATAGATGATTGTTTTAGGGTTATTCATATGTATTTTACTCTCCAATATATTTGTTCATTATCTTATGTAATAAGATATGGAATGTTATTTTTTATTCTTACAATAAAGATGCCAAAAAACACACACAGAACAATATTACATTTCTTTACACAACCCTTGTCTGTTATATATTGTAAAATGCACGTTACTTTTCGTTGCATCAAAAATGAAAACAATAAATTATAAAAAGTGAAGTTTCTTTGCATAAAATACACATTACAATGTGGTATATATTTTTGTGCACCACTCTGTGATCCACTTGGTCACTTCAAGGTTAAAAGAGGCTTTCTATGGCAGGGCCTGGTTTGTCGTGTGATTGCAAGCAAACATGGTAGCATCAACATGGGAATGAGCTCTAGAAAAATGAAACACTAGACACAGAAACGTAATAGTTTCTTTCACACAGGCAGATGTGTTTTTTTTCCTTTTCAACATTCCCATTTTAATAGGCTCATCTAAGTTGTGAACAATTTCGCAGGGTCAAGAAGAATCTGACAGAACCTGAAAAAAGAAAAAAAATACATTGGTTTTGTAGGACGCATCAACAGCCTCATTTCTGATTAATTAAATTGGAGAAGATCGTGTGTATCAGTGATTCTCTCTGTGATGTGAGAACCTTAGCTTCACATTCCTGAGAATAATAAAAGGACCCAGGATCTCCACTTTCTGTGAATGGATTGTGTCATTCTCGACACTTTACGGCTATTCACCAAAATTCAGTCAAAAACCCCCACTGTGAAAGCAGTCTCTAGTCCAAATCTGGTCTGAGAACCCTTTGAAGCCCACACACCCTGCCGAGATAATTTACAGCATCTGATGAGTAGGAATAAGCCTTCTTCCATCAACAGGACACCAGAGCTCGGAGTCCACCATCTTCTTGCCTCTCTATCAAAAGATAAATCTTTTTGTGTTTGGATAACACATGCCAAAGCATTCTATGTTGCTTCAGCAGAGACGGGATGTCTCCTGGTCTCACCCAAAACACCCCCTTTTCTAACAACAGATGTCACTTCAAAGACCAAACCAAATAGCCACGATGATTGGATCAAAAAGCCCCTTTGAGAACCTCAGGGACCTTCAATACACATATGAACTATTTAATGTGATCACAGCTAATTCAATCACTCCTTTTTTCTTTACAGGTATCAAACCAGCATCTTTGCTCTTAAGTAATGTTCACCCAGTTTAACGAAGTGATAAAATGATTTGATGTATATCTGAAAACTATATTCAGTGAAACTCTGATAATAAGCATGTAAATTCCAGATGTATGCAACTGTTATCTGATCAATGACTGCTAACCCAAAAGTCCTCTCCACAGGAAATGTCTAGGAAACATTTTGTTTTTGAGAGAAGTATTTCTACATGAATTAGTGATACATTGTTCAGTGAACAAAACGAAATGTGTTTAAATCACTCTCTTCAGTAAGTCGCTATAAAGAGCAATGTAATCTAAATTGATTTAAATAATGCTTTGGTTAAACATGTTACAGATCTCATTAGGATATATTGAATTAACCTGCAAATCCCTTCTTTACTACTCAGGAATAAATACTGATATGTGTAAAAGTAATATGTCATTAGAATAAGGAAACACTGTTCATTAATTCTTGTTAAAAGATAAAATTGATGGTATTGTTAGTTTCACAAAGAGTGGATGAGCAAGCGTTTTTATTTGATAATGAAAGAATCTGTAACCGATACCAGAGGGCAGTCCTAAAATTTAAATTCCCAAAAACGGATTTATCATTGGCTAAGAGCCAGTGATAGCCACGCCCAGAGGTGGGCGCAGTAGTCTATAATTGACACCTCCCGAGGAGTCATGACACACTTTTTTAAAACTTTTTCCACTTTTTCACTCTCTCTCCAAAAAGCCTCCGCTTCTTTTTTTACTTAATTTTTCTTTAAGCCTACTCGGCTCTCATTTTTATCATTTTTACCTCGTTTTGCGAGTTTAAAACCTTTTTGATTTTATTTTAAGAAACTCCTCGTTTATTTGACACTTAAGCTTTCGTTTTAACGTGCGATTTTCTTTATCTTCAAAGTTCATTTTTCTTTAAATGCGACGCACGTTCAAACACTCAAAGTATTTTATTTGAATAGTTTAATTCCACAAAACCCAGACTTCAAGTCGCCAGCTGAAAGAAGAGACTACAGATCCCAGAATTCCTTCCGACACGTGACGATAACCACCAGTGACCTGATCCTTACGGAGCAGCTGTTCATTCTACCAGGGTAAAGTTCCGACACTTGGAGAAGCGCTACTTCGGGTCGACGGACCTCTCTGGGAATCAAGGAGCAGAACTCTCCTCCGTGCTGCAAAAGAAGTAAGAGATCGATTTCATTTAATCCATGACAACGGATTAAAAGCTTTGTGTTGGTTCGTCTCAGTGGCCCGGAAGTGAAATCTATGCCTCCATTTTTTTCCTCTTTTTCCTTAAAAAGTTTCCTTAAATTTAAAATTATCTTTCGTGTTAAAAGAGCATTTTCCGTTTCCTCACCCACTCTTACTAGTGTTTAAGATTCTTGAACGTTAGAAGTCCACTTATTCTAGACACATACTAAGTCTGACATAATTTCCTGTTCGTAGCATCGTTAATTCCATTAAATGTTTAGTTGTTTGTTTATTGGTCTGTCTTCCTTGTTGTTCAATAAATATTCACCTTAATTTTAATTGGCCGATTCAGTGAGTTTTTATGTGTGATTTGAGTCACTATCTGGACGGACATGCGACTTCATATTATGAGACTGAAATAATTTGATTAAACATTTTAATATTTAATTCCTTCGAAAGAAGGTGGTGCCCCGAATAACACGTATTGAAGAGGCAAACTTTCATAATACGTGCTCCCCTACAGTTTTAACTATACAGACTGAAATAGTTTAACTGAAGAGCTTTTTTTCTTACAGCAACGAATGCCTTGAATTTTTTAGTACTGGTTAGCAAAACAAACTGCTGCTTATTTGACTTTTTTGAGCATCGCTTAAATTAGCTTTTTGTTTCACCAATCTGAGAGCATGGTGACTTATCTACAGCAGGTAGGATACTGACTAACATCCCTTCAAGCTATAACTTCCATTTCCATCATGCAGGTAGAAGATTTACTTCTGTTCAAACCCCCATAAAACTAAATGGTGTAAACACACAGACAAATTACAAAATGGAAAAAAAAAAAAAAAGTGGTCCATAAGATGCAGAAGACAACTCTACTAGTGACTACAGACACAAGCAGCTCACTCGCTCTAAAATGGCTGCCTCGGGATACTATATTTTTGGTTATTTCCTAAATTTGAGAGATTTTTTGTGTCTTTGAAGTTGAGTGATTTTTTTCCACCAAATCAACTCTTTACCTTTTACTTCCAATGGTATTTTATGTGTCTAGTGGAATAAATGCTGCTGCACACACTCAGCACAGACGTGCATGCACACATAACGGCGTTCACACTTATCGCAGGGTAATCGATAGCAGCGGTGATGGATGCTGCGTGCTGATTTACGGGCTGCCCTATGACCTGTAATTGAATGTGCAAGTTTCAGACATTTTATCATGATATGGTCGTTCACTCCACAGGACATCAGCTGCTAAATGGTTGATAAGCCAGCACACTCTGCATCTGCGGCTCGTATGTCTGATGTCAAAGTGATGGGTTTCCTGAGTGATTTCCAGACAGTGTTAGAAAGCTTGAGGAAATGTGAGTTTGTGATTCAGAGAGACTTTGGTTGTAAGCACATTAGAAGCAGTCCTCAAGTTTATCACTGATACTCATCTGCTTTTTTTTCTGGTTGAAAAGGACTTTGCTTGGTTTAAACAGATGAAAAAGGCCTTAAACCTAACATCATCCCTGGCATGTAGCTCTTTGTCAAATTATAATGTCTAATTTATACAGTGTATAAAATTGCATTATTCTTGAAAAACATCTTCAAAAACTGCTCCATGATTGCATTGAATGGAGAATATGAATAATGGACATAAAACACATTTGAATTAAACTATTTAAAGTCCAATTTTATGTTTTCAGTCCCTTTTTTAGCCTTGGTTGAAAGATCCCATCCAGCAAACTCACAAAGACGCAATAAGTTAAATAATTGGTAGCCTAACCTCCGCATTAGAAACATTTCAAATGATCATATCAAAATTACCCAGTGGGAAGATCAAATAATGCAAATGGTATGTGTAATATTAGCAGGTAAATTGAAAAAGAGAGTTTGGGGAGAGAGAAAAAGTTCAATGTTCACAAACTTAATTCCAGTTAATTCTGCATAAATAGAAGGCTATATTTTTGTACTGTTAGATGTATTTCTAACATTTTTTCCAATGATGTCCATTGCTTTATCATTTATTTAGTTGTATACTAATATGTTGGTCAAATAATGAATTGATTACTAGAACTTACCGTATTAAATAAATAAATAAATAAATAACAATCTTTAATAGTAATTATTTGACCTGTAACATTATCATCCTCCATATGTCAGTTTTAACACCAACAGCTGCAGTGTTATGAGTCCAATTCTTTCATTACACAGCTGTAAACTGTATACCATCACTATCCCCATCTATACATTAATTTTCTATTGACCTTATGTAGCTTTATCCACTTTACCCCTTCTGGTTTTTAGGAGCTTTTCAGGTCAATAAGTCTAGAAATATAAACAGTGGACAACAGTTATATGCACAAAACTGCTGGGCACTTTCCTGTGTCATAGAGAATCCATTTGCTTATATACACAGCTCCGACGGACATATGCACACAACATCTGGAGGTATCATATATGTGTCTCACTAAATCCTGCTATTTCGCACTAGTTGCTTGACCGTGCACCTCAGCTGGTGTTCCCACACGTCGCTGTTTGGTGTGTGGAACTAGACTGCTCTGGTGTTTACGCACGCATGTCTGGCGTATCTAGCTGAAGCTGTCAGACGGTCGCCAAAAAATAATCACAGACTTCTTCAGTGTGAAATAGTGCCAAATGTAACATTTGTTCTAGTTTTTATTGCCCGATCATGAGTTCTTAATATCCGATATATAAAACCGTTCTGTTCTGTTCTAACTGTAACTTAATCTGTGTCATTACCATCGCGTCCATGCAAGCGTATCTGGCACACATGTTATTGTTATATTGGATCCGCTCTACGAGTATATAACTCGGTCTGTTTGAGAGTTTTATTCTCCTAATCCATTGTAATTGCATTATAAAATAATTTCCAGTTTACAGTCCAAATGACCACTGACGGATAATTGCACACAACGCTTATATGCACAAATTTGCTGGGTACCGAGGTCTTGCATATAACCGTCGACCACTGTATTTGCAAATAATCACTGATTTCCAAGATTTCTATGTGATGCAAAATGCAATCTTTTAACAATGATCTGCTAATAAAATTCTAAAGATTAGATGGTTGTAAAGATAGCAGCAATGCTTGTGTAAATCAGAACCCAAATGCAAAGATAAAAGGCAGATGGCAGGTTTAAAACTGGGTTTATTGAAGAGTATGGAGGATGACTGGTGGCTATGGAACAAACTGTTGCCAGAGGTGACTTAACAGGAAGGGACCAACATGTGCAAAAGCCAACATGTTAGCTGGGGTCACACATAGTTCAAAGGGCTAATGAGAGAATCCAATAGCTACAATACAAAATTCAAGTCTATTAATTAAATCAATGGGAAAAACAAGAGGCACACTTACTAATTGGCATATGAAGGGCAGGTAGGAGGCGACTTGATATAGCTGGAAAAAGATAAAGGTCCAAGAGGTGGGAGATCAGTACCGCACTGGCAAGACAATCAGAAAAGGCAGGGGCAAAAAGCGAGGTCCAAAACACAATCAAGGTCAAAATCCTTACAATTCAACAGAAAACAAGACAAACCAACAGGGCAGCGTGCTGGCTAGGAAGCACTGCAACACTCAACTAACTGGCAAACACAATTTGCTCCTCCAATGCTTTTATAAAGCAGACAGGTGAAAATGAACAGGCTCATTGCAGCAGCAGCAGGCGACTGTAATGAGTGGGGATGTCCCGATCAAGATTTTTTGACCCCGAGTCTGAGTCATTTGATTTTGAGTATCGGCCGATACAGAGTCCCGATCCGATTTTACATTAAAAAATGAATAAAAAGGAGCAGATAAACAGATCCAGGGTGTTCCTTATGTTGTATTTAATTCACCCTATTTAATATTTAGCTGAAGGGACAGGAGTCCTGGGATGACAGCTGCCACTCCAGCACATCCTGAGGTTTCGCCAGGGCTTTTTCATGGTGGGGAGTCATGAAGTTGTTACTTGTGTGTAAAAACGAACATGATGAGAGCACATTTCTGTACTGTGAGCATGCAAACAGTCCGAACGCACACAAACCGGTGGACGGACATTACATTATTAAATAAAACCTTATGTAATTAAATAAGCTGATCAGAGCGGCAGACACTGCAGAAAGAGTGACATGATCATGGGCTGTCTTCTGCATGCAGTAAGTGATGAACTCCACTCCATGAACGAGTTTAAGATAATATCATAGGGATTTAATATGACTATAAACTAACACCGGAACTTATGCTAACGCGGCTAGCAAAGCTAGTGGAACTAATGTGGCAACATTCTCAACACAACATCATCCACTGAGCCAATTAAAAAGCTTACCTCAAAGAAAATATACGCATCGAGGCTTTTATAAGTCCTCATCTTCTCCACTGTTGTGCAGACTACAGGACCGTTAACATTCACATTTTCACACACGTTGCGGTCGGTCGTAATGGAAACGCATCCCGTCTTAAAATGGCGGCTGCGGGTTGCGAGGGAAACTGTCCCGGATACTGACGTCACACGAAAAGGTGTATATGCATTAAAAACTAATAAGAATATATATACATATATGTCCGAGTCCTGATCAGGAGGTAACGTCCAATTCCGATCGAGTCTTAAACTACGTGATCGGATCTGGACATCCCTAGTAATGAGGGCTGATGAGGAGGAGGTGGATGAGAAGGTAACAAAGCATAATAAACAGACAAACTGAAATACTTCAAAACTATTAAAACCAAATCCCAGGACCAACTAGAAAAGCACTTGGAGAGCTCAGACCTCTGCCAAGCAAACATATTGTAGAAAGTAATATGTCCGTATCCTTAAAAAAATTCCTGGATCCAGATGGAAATTCGGATCACTCCCAATATGTAATCAATTGTTTCTTGGGTCATGTCTGACATTTTCTGAAGATTTTATAAAAATCCAGCCACAAGTTTTTGAGTTATGCTGCCAACACTACCTCCTTGGTGGATGTAGTGGAGGAACGAGAACACACAAAAAACGGATACCAAAAATAAAGCTAATTCCCTCAAGTGAAATATTAAACAAACTCTCAAGACACTCTGACACAAGGATGGATGCTAGCAAGGTGAAGAAACAATGACATGGCTCTAATGACAAGCACTTTGGTTTTAGCTGCATTTGGACTATGGATTTGCTCATCAGTCAGTCAGATGTAAACTCTATGGACCTGATTTATCAATATACCAAGTCAAGGGTGCAAAATTGCATGCATGGGGAAAAAGAATTGTACCAAGGGCATGTTCCTGATTTTCGGGCGATTTACTAAGCTTGATTGTGCAATTCATAACAGGCACAAACAGCAGTATTGAAATGAGGAGTTTGCCTGTGCTATTCTAACCTGGCTCTGCCAGATCTATGTGTAGCCCCACTGTTCAGTTGGTACTACACAATGATCTGGAACTGCTCCATCTGAAAATGTCTAAAAAAAAGGGAGGGCCATCTTGTATAATATTTTAAGTTGATTGGAGGATGTGCTAGCATGTTTCTGCCTATGATTTGTCTTCAGTCAATCACAGTAAATCAAACTCTTGCCAGTCTAGTCGGGAGAAAAGCACAAACATCGTTACCACCAAGAAATGCACCAAGTTCTTACCTTTGATCATTTTTCAACTGAGAAATCATCTCTAGTTCCCCTAAAACAGATTATACAGCCACTTTTATGCGTACATCCACCGGAGCAGCCATGGTTGCTTTTCTTTGCCTGGGCACTTGCCAATCATACCTGAACATCCGCCCCAAAACACAATGCGACACATGATTGGTCTGAACATTTTTTGACAGAGTCAGACGGTTTAGTTAGAGCAGTACAAGACGGATTTTCGTGGGTTTGGAAATCTCCAAATCTCGCGAGAATCCATCTTGCAGCGCAAGGCTAGCATTATTCCCTTGCAAGCGCAAGAAAGGCGCAAAGGGGTCAGCGACTCACAGATTACTGACCAAGAACAACTTATTCCAAAAGAGGAGCCACATCTATAGTATGAAATTTATTCCGCTTCAAAAGGTCAGACTTGGACCACAACTATCGTTTGGGGTTGTCGGCAGCGATAATACTAGCAACTTAACTTGAAGAGGCTGTGCAACAAAAACATGGTACTGTTGTTATGGATTGTTAGATGCTAACTAATTGATTTGATGACATTGGAGGGATTCTTTGTCTATTGTTGTTTTTTTGGTTTTGGTTACCATGGTTCCTGCAGTTGATTGGGACTCATAGGTTCCACCTGGGAGGAGGAGAACACCTGCTGTTGGAATCAGTGGGAGGGCTTTATAAGGCAGAGCAGACTCTTTCTGGCTTTTTGGGAAGTTTGCAAAACACATGTCAGTAGTGTTTTGAGACTTTGGAGATCAGATTGTCAATTTATTGTTGGCTTTCTGTGAGTTTAAGACTTGTTCCATTTACAGTTTGCACAAAAGGATACACCTTTGTTTTCCTCATATCTCCAACTTTGGTTTATTGTTTTCCTTCACATTAATATTATTCCGTCTATCCTTTGATAGAATCAGTGGGTAGGAGTGTGGATTATTTTCTCATTACTACCTTTTAGAACCCATTTGTACACTTTTGTTCTGGAGTTTGGGTGTGGTTGTGGGCTGTTTTGTTAGTTTTCCGATTATACGACAACAAGCCTGAGTCACACTTGGGTTTGCTTTTGGGAAAACGTAACACTGTGCATAGTAAAATGGACTATGTAAAGCTAATCTAATGCAATCATTCTTTACTTATTAGAACATAATGTGGGTAACATTAGTTATATAAAAAATATGGTTAAATACCGTAAAACTGATATAATTTAGAAAAAACAAACGTGACATAAAACTTTTGCCATACTGCCCAGCCCTAGCATCATTGGTAAATCACCTGTTGCTTGCTTGAGGCCGCTGAGAGGTTTGCGCTTGTTTTAACAATTGCAAACCTTTGATAAATCAGGCCTTATTTCTCTAAACTGGGCATTTAAAAAATTATATACAATGGGTAAGATACTAATTAATAATAACTTTTACACAAGAAAAGAACTTAAATATGACACCAAAATTAACCTAATATGCATGGTTTTAGCTTGTTGGATGAAGCCGAAGGACCTGGGAAAAGTTACATGCATGTACAACATTCTAACTCCACACAAAAAGGCTCCAGCTGAGTTTTGAACCCAGCACCCTCCTACTGCTAGGCAACAGCGCTTACCAGCTGTGCCACCTTGCAGCCCCGATCAATAACAAATGTTTTTTTTTTTTTGTTTTGTTTTTTGCAAGTTCACTGATGTTTGCAGCAAAGACGTGATATCATTCAAGGTAGTCCTTCACCTTTAGGAGTTCTGTATCTTTTAAATTTTGTTCGTAATAACTTTGTATTTATGTGATCCAGCAGTGTCATTATCTTTTAAGCAAACCAGTCTCTTTGCTAACACCTTAAATCTGATGCAAGTTCACAGAAAAATATCAGTGAATATTAGAACAACATAACAACAATGTAACTATTCTAATTTGAAAATTCAGTAAGTAATAAGTGTGAAGAAATGTCTTTATCAATAGATTATCAACAGTATTAAGACCTAAAACGAGTTTCCAATCACATTCCCTGCATGAGACCAAACTTAAAATTTGCATTTAACCCACCACCCTGATGAATTCATGTCCCCTCAATCACGTTGATTGCCTGCTTCAGCTTGTCTGCAAGGCTGGCTGGCTTGGCTAGCTTGAATTTTAGAATATTATTAGTTCCACTGTGCCAGACAAGATCAGTTAATCACAGAAAACTTGTACTACAGTGAATAGTGGTAATCTTTACAGAACAGCTGCCATAGCCTTTTTTTTTACTGTTGGATAAAGAAACTTTATTTTGCATATTTTAATATCACTGCTGCCGGTTCTTCATATATAGACAGATTTTTTCCCCTTGCACTTTATGGAGCAAAACTTTATCACAAAAGTGTTATTGACTTGGATTTAGCCTGATATTATATTGGTAAAGGTATAAAACTTGAATAATACAGCACCCTTGTATTAATTTTCTGACAAAAAATGAAACTAATCTATCTTGGCTTTCAGTGGGGTTGCATGTCCTTTTTTTATTTACTGGGAAAACAGCCAGTAGTGATCACATTCTTCATAATATGGTTTCCCCACAGTGTGCATGTTTGCTTGTGTTTTGTAGGTGTTAGTCTAAATGCCGTGGTGCCCTAGGTAGTGGCCTGTATTATGTTGTGTTACTTCACACACAGAAATACACACACATAGGATTTAGCAGGACATTTGGAGGGGAGTAAACACAGAATATTTCATCAGCTGTGAGAGTTGGCAATACCTGGGCCTGTGGTAACAGTGTTGCAGCCTATTTGTTTGAGGTAGTGAGCCCATGTGAGTGTGTTTGTATGTATGCTTGCAGACTCACCTTAGTGGATTTGTTTTGAATAATAAGTCTGCATATAGTCTCTCAAATGCTGGAAAATATCTCATAGGCACAAGAAAAAATAGAAAATTTTAAAAAGAGCAATTTAGGAAAAGAGGACATTACTGCATTTATGTGAAGACCATTAGGTGTGATGTTTGGGTGGAACTTAAAGTGTGAAGGATGGATGACAGACAAAATACTCTTTAATCTGCGTATTAAAAGAGTATGTTATAGACAAGAAGAGGGAACAGGTCACACCTATCAACACCTGTGACCTGGCAGTTCGAGAGGTCAGACGATCTGGGTTATACACACAAAGACTCAGGCAGAAATGTCCAAAATCCAATCCGTAAACCCTAATACAGGAAACAAAGCAGTAATCCCTCACAGAAACCAGCTAAGCTGAAGAACAGGTAGAGACTGAGGTGGAGGCAGGATCAAAAGGTGTAAGCAGGTCCAGTGTTAAGAAGATCAGATGTGCAATCAGTCCAATAGACCAGGCCAAAAGTGAAGCCAGGGAGCTGTCCAGACAGGGCATACAGGGAAACAGAGCAGACAGGATACAGGTGCGAGTTTGGAAGGGCAGGGCAATACTACGAACATGTGATGAGACGGTGACAAAGAAGGGCTTAAATACAAGGACAGGTGTGGGGAGTGGGAGTGATTAGAGAGTAAACAGGTGCAAAACATCTACCAGCTTCAGGCAGCAACTCATTAATATTCAATATGCAAATTTGCTGGACACAGCTTCCTGTTTCCTCCCCCCGCTGCCCTAGCAACAGCGCACCGAATGTCTTTTGGTTTGATGCATGTTTATTCTAACAGCTTTTAGCCAGCAGCATGCTAGGCGTGGTCTCAACTGTGGGAGCTGATGAATACTAATGCGCAAATGAGTTGTGATGAAACAAATACAGGCTTTTCAAACTTGGGAGAACTTGGGTTTTATCGCCACTTGCGTAGTTTGATAGATAAAAACTGAAAGAGAAGTTATTGTGCCATTTTCCCAACTAGTATGAAGGTAAGAACCCTAACCTAACTTCAGAAAAAAACTGTTTTTAATAGAATGGCCTCTTTAAGAGCAATATTCCATAAAGACTGTTACAGCTCAATGTGTACAGTAAGTAAGACTTGTAATGGACTGTATTTTTAGGCATATCTTCATTGTCATTTATTATGTGGAAAGCAGATTGACATAAAAGAGAGACTCTTTAGACATATTCATACTTCAGCATTAAACCAGTGCAGAGGCAACACTGTATTCCACACTATAAGTTGATGGAAATGTAACTAAACAGAGTATAGCTTGTGAAATATTACCAACACAAACATGAGTGCTCGCAACTGTTTTCTCATTTCAAAAGTAGTAGGGCTTTTACTCGTCATTTCCTCTCACAGGCTAATTCTTTTCTGTGACACGATAATGGTCTTGGGACTATCATAAACCAAGTTTCTGTTCATCTATGTTTGTAGCTTGTAACTGTAGTTTAATATCATTTCCTGTTCTACCTGTTAATTTGTTTGGACCTGTCTCTGCTTCACTTAAGCTGCAGTCTGGCAGCACGTTAGTGCCAAATTGTTGTTTAGTCTTGTGTTGCAAATTCACTGTGTTTTCTTGTCACACTCTGTTTTTATAGTATGTATCAACCATTTTGGATTCCTGACCTTACCTTTTTATCTACCCCTGTCTGAGACTTTTGCAATTGGATTGGATTTTAGGTTTGACTCTGGTTCTGAACCTTGGACCACAGCTCTGCTCTCCCCTCATTAGATCTGTAAGTTTTGGATTTTATTTTTATTAATTATAGAGAAACCTGAACAACAACATGAATATTGGATTGATGGAAATTAGCCATAGGCTTTATTCTTGTATATTTACATGTACATGTTCATTAATATGTATTGTTCCTGTTTTAAATAAATTCAAACTCAGTGTATAGATAGGATTGATTAGAAGAGGATTATGTAAAGGACTCAACTGTGTTTTTCAGACTTTCCTCCAAAGCAAAACGTACACAGTGGTCGTATGTCCAGTCATCAAATTACGACCAAGGGTGACGTATTTAAAGCGACCTCTGGCGGTGGTTATGCTGACTGCAGTTTCTCGCTGGCAAAATGAGAGAAACATGGCGGCCTTCCCCTCAATTTTCGGCAGAAATTGTTCTATTTCAAAATAGACAGTGGCTTTAGACTTGTTTTGATAACATTTCTAGCGAGAAATATAAACTTTATTTTCATAATATTTGTTTGGTTTATGGAAACGGTACATAGTTTTTTCGTTTCAACAGACATTTTCTCAGGTTTGAGTGGTTACTAGGTTGTTGCTAGGGACGCCGGTGGAACAACGGGCCGGAAGAAAAGAATCAAGCCGCAACCCAGCTCGACCTAACCCTAACCCTAACCCTTTGTTAGCTCATTAAGGGCGGAAAGCAAGTTTTCTGTTGTTCTGTAAAAGTATCTGTTCCCATTTTACCGAAAGGGGGCGCTGAGGGTGGTAAAACCATAGAAAACGCTCCATGGGGTCGTATTCGAGTGCATGGACAAACGTCAACTATGGGCGTATGAGTTGGAGGACTTGTTGGTGTTTTTAGATTTAAAGTTTTGTCTTTGTCCCATGTGTATGACATCACCAATAACTCTATTATTTCTCTCTCTTGATACCAGACATACTTTACTAAACTGTGCTTACTTGTTCCTCGACTTCTGCTTTCTCAGCTTCGCTCCTCCTGTTTAACCTAGAAAGGAAAGTAAAAGCTTACCATCCTCACCTGATCTGCTCCAGCCAGCATCCTCGCTCTTCTGCTAAAACATTGGTTTCCATCCTTTGCTCAAGATCTAGAATGAGACAGTAAAGAGAAGTCTTTCCCCTCATTCATTATCTGACTCTTCATTTGATCAAAGAATTAACTACTTCTCTCCACCACAGAGACAAACTAATTCCCTGGCCTTTACAGATTCTGAATTGCTGAACTCTGTGTTAAAATGGTTAAATCTTTGCCTCCTTGTTCCTGTGCATTTTTTAATCCAGAGCTTAAAACCAAGATGTTACAGGGATTTATTAGCTCAATGCCTTTTCATAACTGCCTATGAATCAGGGTGAGTCTTTGCCTCAAGTAATGGAGCTCAAATATATCAGTGTCTTTTCCACAAGTGTTGGCAGGATGGACAGATGGATTGAAGTTTCATCTGCAGTAATGAGGGTGTTGCTGTGATCTGTTGTGAAAAAGGAACTGAGCCAATATACTGAGCATGATCTTCAATAGGTTCAGTTTAGAAAACAAGCTTAACATTATCCTCTCCTGCCCCAAACCAAAATAGTCCTTCCTTCACCCATAGCTTCCCTGTCACTCCACCTGTCTCACTACCTCTGCCATAAGTCATATTTCTGAGGCTGCTCCATCATTTCCAACATGATTAGATGAAGCTGGTGTCCCTACTGTCTCCCCTTCCACCTGTTTGTTTCTAACATTCAGAAGTAGGAGAGACTGAACAGAAACAAGGCAGCAGGTACAGCTGCAGTTAGCTTCAAAGTCGTAAAGACTTGTGCCGATCAGCTATGTAGGGTTCTACTGCCTCTCTTCAACCTTAACCATCACTCTGGAGAAGGTACCAGTCCTATGTAAAACTCTCCCCTGCCTTATTTCAGTACCAAAGACATCTTATCCATTGGTCATTAACAACTATAGGCCTGTTGAACAACCATCTCATACCATCAAAGTTTTGGATGGTATTGGTCAACCTAAATAAGCAAATAAGCACCTTTCAGGACCCACAGAAGTCTGTTTATTGCTGTGGGTTGGAGTGGAAGACTCCATCATACACCTGCTTCAACAAACCCACTGTTACCTGGACAAAGCAGGCAGGATTGTGAAGATCATGTTTGTGGATTTATCCAATGCATTTAACACAATTAAGCTGTTTTACTGTGTAAAACTTCAGAAGACAAAGGTGGATACCTCCACAATCCCCTGCCTTAATGACTACTTCAAAAAGTGACAGTTTGTGTGTCTGACTGTGATCAGCTGCACAGGAGCCCCACAGAGGACTGTACTCTCACCATTCCTTTTCACTCTGTACACCTCAGACTTTCAGTACAGGTCAGAGTCCTGTCATCTACAGGAATACTCTGATGACTCTGCAGTTCTTGGTTGGATCAGAGATGGACAAGAGACTGAGTACATAGAACTGATCGACCTCCTTGTGGCCTGGTGTGGGAACAATCATCTATGAACAAGACAAATGAGATGACTGTGGATTTTAGGAGGTGCAGCAACAAAACCCATTTCCATCATGGGAGAAGATGTGGAGAGATCAGATGTCGTCTGGAGAGAGCTTGGAATTAAACTGCAGTTTCTCAGAACCACATCGGAGGGCAACATTTGATGCAGCCTGTGGTTTAGTCATCTAATCAGTATGCCTCATGGCATCTTCCCTTTGGGGGATTTTAGATCACATACTCATGTGAGGAGAACCCAGGACAGACCCAGAATTCTCAGAAGAGATTTTTTATTCCCTCAAGCCTGGGAACTCTTTGTAGAATCATGTTTATGATTCATTCATTTGGATCAGGTGTGTTGAAGCAAAGAAACATCTAAAACCTGCAGGATGGTGGCCCATGAAGACCAGAGTTTGACCCCAGTGTTATTATATTTGATATATCTATTTCTACTGTATATAATTAGCACTTTGTTCACAAACTTGTTTATAAAATAAAGATCAGTCATTCAGAGTGGCCAGGTGAAGGTTCAGTGACAGAAGAATTAAATGGATTGATCAGACTGTTGAGTGTTTTAAATAACATGAGGTTTGTGGCTGTTGTTTGACACCCGACTTCATAAATATTGTGATTTAGCATTTTTAATGGCCCGTCTGAGAGTGGTTTCATTTAGCTTTGGGTAAGAAGCTCCTAGCATTTAGTTATCAGTCATTAAAAAAGGCCCTTGGTAAATCTAAAAAAATCCTTATACTGCAGGTCAAAGAAAATCAGTGAAACAATCAACAGGAAAATAAGATACAATTACAAATAATTTTGATACATAACGCTGTGTTTTTCCAAACATTACATCCACATCCTTTGTGCAGGATTCTTAAAAACAGAGTAGCCAAAAAGTTTGAAATAACCCATCTCCTGAGATGCATTTCCTTCGTATTCATACTTTGAAACATAAACGTCTTGATTTTCTTTTACCTTATCACCTCATTATACCTCATACACTTATCCTGTTCATAATTAGGTCCCCTGATGATATTCTCACTGACCAGCTGTTGGGGTGTGTATATAACCTTGTGCTTGTGACACTGATAAGGATTTTTTTTGTCATTTCAAAAGTAGAAGTCTCTGGCTGATTAAAACTCTATCTTGTACTTATGTGGCTACTTGTTTTTAAATGTTAACTACTGTAAATTTAACTGTTTGCTGAAGCCTAACCCAGCTGTCATCTGATGAGAGGCAGTTTATACCCTGGACAAAGTTGCCTGTCCAGCACATGGCCAGCGAAAAGACACATGAGAGAATCAAATACCCATGTCATTGCTGGAAACCTCTTTTTCTGGAGAAATGCTATAAGGCACAGAGAGGAAATTAAAACATTATTGACACTAAAATATTTTAGAAGGTCTAATTGTGCAATAAGTTAACAACCATTCTTGTGTAATGGTGTGGTGCTTCAAAGGAACTGCAGATTTGTGACTGCCCCCGTTTTAAATGCCAATTATCTCAAATTTGACAATGTGCTTTAACAAATAGAATAAAGTGAGCTTAGTGGATATACAGAGCCGGCCCATGACATGAGCAGAGTAAACTGCTTAGGGCCCTATGAACAATAGGGGCCCCCCACAGGTAGTGACTTTCTTTTTTTTTCTACCACTTTTATACCATGGAAGTTTCAAGAAGTCACTCAACTACAACACAGTCTTTCAATGCACCTTTAAAAGTACAAAATGTAAGAATTTTAGAGTGAAATGATCACACAACCATCTAATGTCCCAATTATGATGAAAGTAAGGTTACATTGTAACAGATTTCGATCTCAGCCACCTTGGGGCTCGCCAGTTTTTGTCATTTTTAAAAGTACTGCAACTGTACAGAGTCATTGTTTACAATAACTACTGCGTGTCCAGACTTCCTGGTTCCATAGTGAATCACATGTGAACCTGCAAGGTTGCCAAGTCTTCAACACAAGCAGTTGCAATTTCACAACAACCAGCAGCAAAGAGTAGCAGCACTGTGGACAGAATGGAAGCCAGTAAAAGAAGCAGCCCTGAGGTAACTTGTACTGAACCTAAGAAACGGCATCCTTCCCAAAAACTGAGCAAATACAAGACAAACAAAACAAGTCACTGGCAACCTGGCAGAAAAATCAGGAAGTGGAGGGGATCTGGTCCAATTACTGCTTACGTATTGCGCCTTTGACATTCAAACTATCAACAAGTAATGTTGAACAGAGGTCATTATTTGCAACAGCAGTCTCTGTCATGGTGTCCACAGTTGGCCACCCTAAAAACTACCCTCAGCCAATATAGACAAAAGACATTGTGTTTCCACAGAACATTAACTCTAACTGTGTTTAATAAACTACTGCAATAACTGTGAATCTGTAAACATTGTCGCCACAATAACCATCTGCCTTTGCATAAATCCCTTTATGACCACAATGTACCCAACTTCTGATGGCTACTTTCAGCAGGATAATGCGCCATGTCATAAAGCTGGAATCATCTCGGACTAGTTTCGTGAACATGACAATGAGTTCACTGTACTCAAATGGCCTCCACAGTCACCAGATCTCAATCCAATAGAGCATCTTTGGGATGTGGTGGAACGGGAGATTCGCATCATGGATGTGCAGCCGACAAATCTGCGCCAACTGTGTGATGCCATCATGTCAATATGGACCAAACTCTCTGAGGAATGCTTCCAGCACCTTGTTGAATCTATGCCACGAAGAATTGAGGCAGTTCTGAAGGCAAAAGGGGGTCCAACCCGTTACTAGCATGGTGTACCTAATAAAGTGGCCGGTGAGTGTATATTCATTAAAAATGTGATGTAATATGTATGGGGCAGTCATTGCCTAATGAGGAAGGAAGTTGTCCACTGATCAGGAAGTGAGCAGCTTGATCACAGGCATGTGACATAGTATACCTGGGCAAGATAGTAACAAACCCTAAAACTGCCCCCTTGGTTGTGTAAAGATGGCAGCCCACTCCTCCTCAGGGATGGATCAAAGGCAGAAAATAATTTCCATAAAATGAAAATAAAAAGTATCAGTTATTAAAGTTTACAGGTAAAGGCCAATCTCTCAGTACATTTGATAATAAATTGTATTACTAGTAGGGTACTCTTCGAATCCTCTTGCAAAAATCAGTTGGATCAGGTGCTTCAGAGTTGAAATACAATGATCTTTCAAAGTAAAAGCAGAGACTGAAACTCACTGATCCATATTAAAAATGTGCAAACAAAAGACTATCGTCTCAACACAATTTGTGTCTTCATCAGAGTCCCTAATATTCTTCTTTGTGCCCCATGGGAGACAACCTTTGTGATTGCTCCACTGCTCTGTCAAATCCCCTCGATTATAGTGTCTGCATTTCAAATGCTTTTTCTTCAAAGCACTCTCTTTCTGGGAGCCTCAAAGCCTTGGGGCTAGAACTATTGCACACTAACTGGGGATTATAGGCTTGTATTTGCCATTTACCCCTTGTTATTGGTCTTCAGTCAATGGTTCTATTTTCTATGTATGATAGCTTTCCAACTACACAGGAATGAGCTGGAATATCTCTATGCACTGTGATGCATCCGAAACATTCAAAAACTACTGGTCGGATGATGACAATGAGACTTTGTAGCTTGGAGACAAAAAATTGTTGATAAAGAAGAGAACCTGTTTTCAACCCATGAAAGCAGGCAATAGACAAAAAGAAGGAAATGATAGATATTACATTTATTAGTGGATAACATTAAATGTTTTACACGTAAAGTTGGGGAAAATGGAACATAGAAAAAGGGGCAGTAAGGGGACTTGGTGGATGTAGGAGATATAAAAAAAACTGTCTGAGAAAACAGAATTACACATAAAAAATATAGATTAAATAATTCATATTGGAAAATCAACTGTTAAAACAGTGAATGTTAAGCCAAGTCAAAATGTTTTTATATGGCACATTAAAAAAGCACCCCAAAATAATTTGCAAGTGCTTGTTACATGATGTGAAATATAAAACAATAAGTAACATAAAATCAAGAGAGAGAACTTAAATGAAATATATTACCACATGAAATAAAGGATTACATGAATATAAAGTAAACTTGCATATTAAAAATCCACACTTAGTAGTTATGCTGCTATAGGCTTCGACTGCTGGAGGAAATTCTGACCACATTTCTTAACTTTGCTGTATTTTCTCTGTTTGTATTTTTTATTGGAGCTGTTTTTTATCTTTCTCTTTCCATAGAGAAGACAGGTTGCCCAACCCTTCTGTGTTTGTGTCTCTTTCCTGTCCTCTCAGACCCCAGTCTAAGGCAGAAGACCACCCATCTTTATTCCGGTTCTGCTTGAAGTTTCTAACCTGGCTCTGCTAGACCTATGTGTAGCCCCGTGTGGAGTCGCTGCTACACAATGATCTGGAACTGCTACATCTGGAAAAAGGTCATCTGGTATAATATTTTAAGCTGATTGGAGGATGCACCAGCATGTTTCTGCCTATCATGATTTGTCTTTAGCCAATCACAGTAAATCAAGCTCTTAGAAATCCAGTCGGGAGTAAAGCATACACATGTTGCCATCAAGAAATGCACAACGTTCTTACCTTTGCTCACTTTTTAACAAAGAAATCGTCTCTAGTTCTCCTAAAACAGATTCAATCGCCACTTTTATGCGTACATCCACAAGCACAGCCATGTTTGTTTTGCTTGGCAAGAGCACTTGCTGCCAATCATACCTGAACACCCACTCCAAAGCACAATGCTTGATTGGTCCAAACATTTTTTGACAGAGTCAGACAGTTTAGTTGGAGTGATTCAAGATGGATTTTCGTGGGTTTGGAAAACTCCAAATCTCACGAGAATTAATCTTGCAGTGCAAGGTTAGGAAGTTTCTTCTTGTTAACGTGTAGTTGTTCCTAGTTTCTAAGTTGTTCCGAAGTTTCTAAACAATTTGCTGATTTTCAACTGGAATTTTCTAAACTCACTGAAACTGATATATAACTGGCTTTAAGTCTAGATATTTTAATATGAATTGGATTAGTTACTTTTGCTTAGAAAAAGAGAGATGACTTTTGTGTGTGAATTATAGTTATAGAAATAAACTGAATTGAATTTAAATAGTTTTCTGGAAAAATAGTTTGCTGACTACAAACAGTCCAGGAACAAATGCTTTGACTGGGACCACTTAGCTGGAGTTGGCCTCACTAGTGTTTTGTCACCCTTTGTCACATGATGAAGTGGATCTCTGGGTCCTGGGGTCATTGAGGCTTGAGCTGGTCCTGCATTTGGGTCATCAACTGGACTCATGTTCCGAGGTTTCGGGCTCCTTGGCTCACATCTCTATGTGGGCCCCCTCTGGCTGGCTGCTCTTGCCAGCAGTGCGCTTGTGGCTATCTCTGGGGCACACTGGTTGGTATTTATCTGCTTGGGGCTGCCATGCTCCTGGGAGTTGGGATGGTAACCTCAACATCTCAAGGCACCCCCAGTCCCTCACTCCCCACTCAAGGCACTGACAGAAATATTAACACTGGCATTACATCTTTCCAGATAGCAAAATAATGACGGCAGGTGAAAATTAATACTTAGTATCAGTCTAAGTTATACTTACAAATACTTTCCTAGTAGAAATAGCTGAATGTGTGTGTTCCCCAAAGCCTTTTTAACATTCTTGTTCTCCCCTCTCTTTATCCTTATAGTTTTAATTCCCCCTCCCAGTGTACCCTTTAGTTATAACATGTTTGATTTTCTTTACGTGTTAAGACAGAACATCTGAAGAACTGCTTCTGAGGGATGCTACCCTGGCACTTTTATGAAATACTCTCCAGAGACTTTGAAAATTAAATCTTTTACCAGTCTGTCAAATTGTTTCTAAATAAACTACAGTGGCCATTTCCTTGCAATGTGGAAAACATGTCATCCCGTGCAGGAGTGTGGTCCATTGATTTGTTCTTAATGGCTTTTGGACAGTAGAGTGCTCTGGCACCGATGACAAAGCTAAACAGGCTTTGTAGGAAACATTTTATCTGTTTGGGTCTTTTTTGTGGGTTGTGTTGACAATAAAAAATATAGATCACCAGCTATCATTTTTACATAAAAATCAATCCAGACCTATATCTTCCCGGCATTCTTCCTTATTGCACTTTGCCCACTCTCTGTCAATCCTCTCAAATACCTGCAAGACATTAAATATTAACCATGTCATTTTTAAAAAACCTGACTAAGCAAAAAAGGCTTAGGGACACTCACACGCACATGCTGACTCACATCACCAACCTGACATACTGTGAGAGTGTTGTTTCAAATCTTATAGGACACAAAGATTGACCTTTGCTGTGAGACGTACCTTTGGGTGTGAATATATATCTTTTTTGGTATTTTTTTGTATATGATTTTGTAAGCATGTCTGTTTGCACATACAGTTCATCCATTGTGTATGTGAGTGTGTAACCTATGATGAATTGTGGTATGTGCAACTTTGATTAACTGCCACTAAGGTCAGATTGCAGTGGTCAGCCAAAATGGCCAGAAGCTGGTCAATCTTTCAAAAAATGCTGACACCACACACACCTACCCCGAAAGGGAAAGGATTTTTTTTATTGCTGGATTTTCATATTTTCCTCTCATCATAAATGGGGCAGTGTAAGTTACCTTGAATGGTAAATGTATATTTTAAATCTTTCATGTATGAAGTTTAATATTCTTTGTCAAGATTTTTTCCTAAAGCAGCAATTTGGAGTTTTCTCTCAGAGACACCACTGAAGCATAAAAAAAATGTGTTGCACCTTTAAGTCCCACCAGTCAATTTCCGTGAACCCATAGCAAGCGTCGGTTCTCATACGTGCACACACGCCACCTTTGTTACGATGGACACTTCATGGGTAAGTTACATTTATACAATTTGTGTTTATTTTAATTGTTTCAGTGTCTTCACAGTGTTGTAAACAACTCATAAATGTTGGTCTTCTGTGGTTCCTCAGGATATGTGGTTGATTACGCTTGGCTGATTGACAGGTGTATATGGCTGTAGAACGCTATTGTCTAATGCTGGGCGGGGCTGAGTTAAAATTGTGTGTGCCTGTACGGGACGGGAGTGGACTTTGAGAATAAAAAAATAAGTTTTTCCTATGGTTTATTACAGAACCAGGTCAGACTATCACTTTTAGGGATTTTCAAAAAAAATCATACATAACTCTTGAAAAGGGAAGAACCCCAGGTTGCAGCTTTAAGCATCTTCATTTATTTTAGGCAGGAAAAATATAATTATGAACTTTGTTTGCACTTCATTGAATTAAAACAGAGAAATTGAAGCACAACTGAAAACACTGTCTTCATGCCTAAACTACAACCCCATCACACGTAGCATTGTGTTAGCATTGCATGATCTTCTGTTATGTAGCTGCATTCTGATGTCGTCCCAGCTAGTTGTCCTTGGTTTGGAAGGATCATGATGGGAAACATTTGTGGTGACAATGTAGGAGGGTGACTCTGATGTATTCACATAGCAAGGGGAAAAACTTTGTAAGTTCTCAGAGTGTAAGAGCATTGAGATTGGCTTTAGACTGAAGGTTTTCCCAAATTTGTCACATTTATCCACTTTGTGTCAGGTGGTAGAAAACAGCTGGGTCGTAATCCTGTTGAAAGGGGCAGTAAGGAATACTTGACATAGTTGTTGATAAACGTAAGAACTGTGTCACCTTGCTTTTAGCATTTCTGATGTTTTAATGTTGATGGAAATATTAAATATTTCCCAAGAAATTAGATTTTAAAGTACCAATGTAAGGACAAAGTCAGTAGAGTAATGCAAAGAAATCAGTTAATCAAATCAGTTTTTTTTTCTCATAACCATTATAACTAGGGGTGTCAAATTATTGCGTTAGTTGCGATTAATTAATTACAGCCATATTTGGTGCGTTATATTCCTTAATCGCGTTAATCTAATCTTTAATCTATATTTACAGTTTCTGCTTTTGAGTTGCTTTTAAATAAAATCCTTTTTTAGTATTTCGGCTTCTTGTGCTGGAGTTGTACAAAGGGATTAATCCAGTGCTTAATTTGTAAATCAAAAGTTACCGGAACGCAAATAGCGCTATGAGACCAGAATTCACTGACTGATACCGGAACGCACACATAGACATGTATGAACGCACACACATACACAACCGTCGGACCAGACCAAGTGCTGTGCGCCGGCGCACAGTGGGTGTAAATTGTCAAGTAGGGCTAGAGAAAGTGATGATAAACCCACAAGAAGTAAGTTATACTGCCTTTTTGGTATTTTGATGCCGCTGTTATTTAACCCAACTGGAGCCGTTAACGGATCCCAGCAAACAGTTTCCAGAACACACCCTTTCAAAATAAGACAGTTCCTGGAACTTGTTCTGGCTCAAATTAAGCCCTGGATTAATCACTCTTAGGTGGACATCTATTGGCTGCTGATTGACGTCCAGTGACGGCAAGGTGAGCAAAAGTGGTTAGTTGCAGAGCGGAGAAGTGACAATGGAGGAGCATATGAGAGTTGTCGTTGGAAAATTTGCTTTTCAAAAACGTCCCGACGGAACCGTGGATAAAAATAGTGTTTTTCTTAGCTAGTATTAAATGAGATTAAAAATAAGATTAATTAGATTAATTAATTACTGCTCAAAATTAATTAATCTCATCCAAATTTTAATCTCATGACAGCGCTAATTATAACATGATTTGAAAAAAAGTGATCTTTTTGTAATGGTTCATACAGTATATCCCTGCAGTTCAAATGTTTTCCTGTCATGAATTTTTTTTCAAATAAAACTGTTTAAGAAATCAAAATAAAACAACTCTGTAAAAAATCTAATTGTACGCCTGAGGCAGAGTTATGAGAACCAAGACCATGAAACAAGGAAAAGAAGATTAAAAAGGTTAAACTCTATCAGTCTTTACTTATCTCTTCTCTCAGCTCATTTCCTTCATTCTCTCTGCTGCTTCTCTCTTACTCCTGATAGCTTAGTCTACTGTCTGTGCAATGAAAATGGAAAGTATTCCTCGTAACCCACCATGTACCTGCTGTACAGTTACTTATCCTTCACATCTGAGCAATTTCTAACACTTTCCATTATATCTGTCGATCAAGTATGTTTCAGTCACTGTCTTTAATATTAAAATGAATATGAGATTTGGCTTTGAATGCATGACTAGCATGCAGCTAATTGAATTAAGCTGTTTTTAAAGCTATTGCAGAACAGTGTGCTTTGAAGAGTCTTTATAAGGGCTGGATCCATTGAATATTTTAAGAATTGTGTAGTCAACCAATAATCACTCAATTAATTGAGAAATTGAATATACATGTGCTACACAAGTTTATCCCAACTCAAAACCCCAAATTTTAAAGCTGCCTGTCCCCCCCTTGTTGGAGTTCAGGGGTTGAAGCAAATGTATATGGGTGGCCTGAACAGAATGTTCTTGTGACTATAATGCTGTATTTATTTTCCAAAATTCTACAAGGTCATCATAAAAATATATTTTCTTTTAATACTCAGGAACACATTTTTACAACCTTGTGTGCCTTTTTATTCATTGCTCTCAATTCCCTTATACTTTCACCATTATGATACCTTTGTAAAACTCTGTCGCAATTATTTTCCTCTGCAGTGTCATTCACACTTTACAGATGACTGTGTCATAAGTTGGAAAAGGTAACAGTCAGGATACTGTCACCTTTCTTGATGATTTACCTTTTTGCCCCCCCTCACTTCTTGCCTTCAGTCTGCCTAAAAAATCTAGTCCTAAATTCTTTACTGACATCCAACTGTGACTGTTTGAGGTCAGCGTCTGCTGGTATACAGATATACAGATGGAGCTGGCTGCTGTGAGATATGAATTGTATAATTATCTGATATGTCTCAGTGTTTACATTGTGATTTATCAGTGACATGTACCTATAGCAACAAATCATCTTGTACAATGCTTCTCACCTGGTGTCAGTTGAACTGGTGTCCAGCCAGACCAAGTGAATAGTTTCTAAAAGTTTTCATGAGTATATGCAGATGCACTTCCAGTCAGATGTCCTGACACACTTTTTGCATTTGTGCAACACTCTCCACTGCTAACCCGTCACTGTGATGGTGTAGTTTAGCTCCATTTAAATTAAAGGTTCTGTATCCTGCTATTTTGCAGCTTTTGTCTGTGATAGGCACATATATGATAAAATCTTACCTTTGGTGTTATATAGTCTTCATTTGTCCTAAAATATAACTGATATTCTCGAGTTTTTCTCTGTCCAGGAAGTAAAACACTCGGTTTATCTGAAATCCCATCTCCTCTCCGGGCCCCCCCCCCTCGTGAGTGTTGCCCCTTGAGCTGCCTGAATAAAATGGTGAATACATTCCTGTAACTCTCACAGCCACATACACATTTTCACTGAGACATTTTTAGAAAGTAAAATACTACAAAACGGTGGTGCTTAGTGTCTTGCTTCAGACTCTCGCAGCTCGGGGAGAGTGTGTTTAATCTGCAGTGGCAGCATGGACATGGCGGGCAGGTCCTGGTATAACATTGTTACATCACTTTGTTACAGTCAGTTGTTTTCCCAGGAGAGAGTGGAGCAGCTGCTCAGAGCACAGGATTGAGGAGGATTACTGAGAAATGCGTGAATTAAGCCAAAAAACACTGTTTTTTTTTAAATAAGGAATAGCATCACAACAAGGTTAAAAGCTCCAAAAAGTTGATTTTTCATGATACAGGACCTTTAAATAACATAAATTCATTATTAATAAAACCTGCCAATGGTTTTGTTAATTGTTACCAGAATAAAAGGCTTCTTATTCTCAAAGAACTGCACTGGCTTCAACATCCATGAACTGTTAAAAAGTTTACCGTCTTGTGCAAGCTGGTTTTGCATCTTAAGGAATCAAAAGAGGAAAAGAGGAAGGAACAATCTATTGCAGCAACATCTAAACAAAAAATATATCATTATTCCCCTCTGTTGCCTTTCATTAAAAAATAAACAAAGAACGAAGGAAAATGTTCACGAAAAAGGTGCATTGATGTTTATATTATCTGTTAACCAGATCTTACCTTGGACATAGGCATATGCTGTATTTAAACACGTGCAGCATGTGCTGTGATGGATTACAAGCCACAAAAAAGCACTAGCATCTTGGCAATTTATTCTTTATCCAGAGAAATGTTAATGAGCCCCTTTACCACAGCATTTACAAGCCAAGTTTGAGGCACCTTCATCCTGCCTTAGCAATGTGAGTAGCAACCTAGATGTTGTTGACATGAAGCTGGTCCACTACCTTTATAACATTAAGGCGGCAAGAAAGGTAGTCACAGAGCTGAATGAGGTGAGTATACAAAGGTGATCCTATCCGTATTGGAAAACCATGGTGTTTGAAGGACTCTAAACAGGTACATGTGCTGGCTGCAAATTAAAATATACAAGATAATCTGACATGCAAGCCTTTTAGAAAACAAATTTTATTTATTTTGAGGAAATCACATCAACAGATAGTTTCTACTGGCAAAAAAACAACATTGGGTAATTTTCTCAAGAAACAATGAAAAAAGTATGATTCAAGGGTAGAAATTAAGTGCATTCCACAAATGTCTCCTTTGTTTTAAAATGTATATACTTTTATCAAAAATTGCTTTGTAACAAATGAGAATCATGTATTTACCATTATTTTTTTTACCTTTGAACCAACCGTTTCCCTCTTCTTTTCCAAGGTAGGGTAGTTAAAAAAAAATGGGTCCACTGGGGAAAAACAGACATTTTTCACCAGCGACATTCTACAGCTCCTCCTGGGGAATCTTAAGGCATACTCAGGACAGAAAGGATGAGTTCTTGGGCTGAGTTCTTGGGCTGCCCCAGTGTCTCCTACCAGTGGCGTGTGCCCAGTAAAGTTCTAGAGGGAAGTGACCAAGGGCTATCATAATCAAATGTTCAAATCTCCTCAAATGACTCCTTTCACTCCCCCCTTTGCCACAACAGACAGGAGCAATGGCCTCATTACTACAGGCAAAGCTGCAACCCAGCACTATGTTCCTTGCTCCATCAGTCCTTTACAAGAGACCAAGATTCTTCTACTCCTCCTCTTAAGGCAACAACTCCCTGCCCTTTTTTTTCTTCTTCTTGTTGAGAACCATTGCTTCAGCCACTTCAAAACTGGCTTTCAACCACCCCAGTGTATGCTGAAGGTTACTTCTTGAAGGCACAAACAGACCCACATCATCTGCAGAAAACCCCAAAACATTAGACCCAAAGGCACCCAAACTAGACATCCTTGCCTGTATGGCTGTGCCTTGAGACCCCATCTATGAACAAAACAAACACGACTGAGATGGGAAAAGAAGCAGAGTCCAACTTCTTTTTCTTTTCCTTTTGGCACCTCCTTTCATGAGTTACCACAGCACGTCATCTGTCTCCATCTAACCCTTCCTCTGTATCATCTTCTTTCGCACAACCAACCTCATGTCCTCCTTCACTACATCCATTTATCTCCTCTTTAGTCTTCCTCTAGACCTCCTGCGTGGTAGTTCCCACCTTAGCATAATTTTCCCAATTAAACCCATTATCCCGCCTCTGAACACATCCAGACCATCTCAGCCTGGTCCTCTGACTTTATCTCCAAAACATCTAACTTGTTACTCTCAAAGAAGAACCTCAAAATGTTCATTCCTCCTACCTCTAGCTCTGTCTCCTGTCCCTTCCTCAGTGGTACTGTCTACAAACCATACAACATTGCTGGTCTCACCACTGTCTTGTACATCTTTCCTTACATTCTTGCTGATATTTGTCAAACATCACTCCTGACACTTTTTGTTAGGTGTCAGCTGCTGGTGGTTGGTGTTTGTGTGTGTACCTACCTTTCTCCACAGGGTATGGCAGATTCTCGTCAGGAGCAGGTGTGGCTCGATATCCAATCCACTCAGTCTGGGGATAAAAGAGGTTCGGCAGGGTGAGACGGATGCCAGTAGGTTCCGCCATTCAGTGTGGACCTTCCTCAGACCATCTCGTTCCCCGGATCCCAATCCGGCCTCCCGGGTTTTGTCACAACTCCTTTGTTCATTAGTATTCATCAGCTCCTGCAGTTGAAACCACACCTAGCAGTCTGCTTGCTAAAGGCTGTTAGCATAAGACGTTCCAAACAGGAAGACACAACGTCTGATGTTGCCATGCGCAGCGGGTCAGGAAACAGTATACCTTGCTCTCATAGGCCAGTTTGTTAGCCAATCTGAGTCCAGCAAATTTGAATAATGAATATGAAAGAGCTGCTGCTGAAGCAGCCTGACGGAACAAGTCGGAACCACCCGAATTTTGACCCAGACAGATGGAAAGGTCTGTTAATAAGTGTTTCCTGACGTTTTTTTTAGATATACAATGTTTCATATTACTTGTTAATACTTAAGTTTTTCTATTATGGTGCTGATAGGAAGAGGAATGGAGTAGGAATTATCTTGAAAAAAGAGAGTTTGTTAAAGATGCTATTTCATAACAAATTTCAGGACTTTGTGGTTATTTCTTAAGTTCTGGACCAAAAAGTACAGGGACATCCAGGAGACGCAAGGCTAGAATAAAATGCTTTACCAAGGTTTTACATGGCAGCAAAACTATTAACACATAAGGGAGCTCTTTTATACTCCATTGAGGCAGAATCCTGACGTCACTTTAAGAGAAAATAAGGTCTCAGCCAATAGCAATACCTGATTCAAATTCACGTGCAGTGTAACGTTTTAACCGGAAGAGGGCGCTCCACTTACGGTTTTGGATATAAAGTAAATAGTTGTATAAAAATGTGCTAAAATACCAAAAACAAGATGCAGAAATGTAGGCAGGACTATCAAGCACTCATTTATAAGCAAAATAAAAAAAGTTGATTTGAGGGTAAGTTGCACTTTAACCCGGGCCTCAACCCATCCAGTATGGAAATCCCTGTTTGTAGTTTGCATCATTGTTAATTTGGAATAGGTTTTACATTGGATGCCCTTCCTGACACAGCCCACTGCATTTATCTGGGCTTGGGACCAGCATAAGGAAGACACTGGCTTGTGCCCCCCTTAGGCTGCATTCCCTGGCAGAGTTAAACACGCCTTGGGAAAGAGGTTGTGAAAAAAGGTTGTATGAAAACTACACAAACCTTTGTTTTTGTGCAAACTTTTTGCATTTTAGTGGTAATTCATTCGTCTTCCCTATGGGGCTTTTTTTTTTTTTTACATGCAGGTATTTTCCACATTTTTATAGTGCCATGTAAGGCTGTCATATAAAATTTGAAAAACTAAATTTTCAGTATTTTTTGTTTTGTTGTACATTTTATTTCTCAATTTTGAAGTAAAATTATATGATCCCTTGTTTTTGAATAAATGACATTAAAATCTAGTTTTTTTTCTTTTTCTGGCTTTGGTAAAGCAGGAAAGTGGGAGTCATTGCTTCTTCTACTAAGAAAGACATGATTTAGAGCAAGCTCTCCTCATGCATAAACCAAGGGCAGAACACAGAATCGAATGATAAAATATTGAGCTGGTTTTTAGGGGTGAACATGAAAGTTACTTGGTATTACTGCAAAAATACTGCACACAAAAACTACTGCCTATGGCAATACATAAATCATAAAAAGACATAACTGTTTTTAAAAATGTAATTATGAGAGGATGCTGCAGCAGATTCAAATTACTTGATTTATAACAGACATTTTTTATATGTAATATTCAGGAAATAAATCCTTACAAATTCCCATTATGAAGACAAACACAGCAGTCAATTACAAAATGAATTTAAACTTCCAGCAGCACCAAAACAAAAAAAAGTAATATATGTGTTTAATTTGTAATGAACAATAATGAATCAATATTTTTATTACACACTTAGTAAATGAAAGTTGTTAGTACTAATGAATGTGCTAACTTTTTTTTTCTTGATTGATTTTGCTTATTCATCCATACACAATGGAGCAGGACTTGAAACATACTGCAGCCAGCCACTAGGGGCTTGTGTCTAGTTAGTTTCTGCTTTAAAGAGGCCCTTCCATTAAAAAAGGGTTTTCTGAGGTTTCTGTTGAATATTTTAGCTCCACAGGTGTTCTTACCTTCCTAGTTGGTGTTAAAACAGGTCAAAAACTTCTCTTTCAGTTTTAATCTCTCAAACTACGCAGGTGGCGATAACACCCTAGTTCTCCCGAGTCCTGTATCTGTTTCGTCACAATTTCTTTGTTTGTTAATATTTGGCAGCTCCCGCAGTTGAAACCACGCCTAGCATGCTGCTGGCTAAATGCTGTAGCATAAGACGTAGCAAACAAGAAGAGACAACATCTGATGTTGCCATGCACAGCGGGGCAGGAAACAGTATACCTTGCTCTCATAGGCTAGTTTGTTAGCCAATCTGAGTCCAGCAAATCCGAATAATGAATATGAACGAGCTGCTGCTCGAGGCCTGACGGAAGGAGCCGTAACCACCCGAATTTTAATGCAGATGGAATGAAAGGTCTGTTAATAAGTGTTTCCTGACATTTTTTAGATATAAAATGTTTTCATATTACTGGTAAATACTGAAGAAATAACCACAAAATCCTGAAATTTGTATGAAATGGCCTCTTTAACTTCTTTATCACTTTCTCATGTTTAATCAGTTAATATGTTGATGCGTAATATTCTTTTGTTTGAAAAAAGTATTCTAAGATAAAACTCTGAATATTAGGAGCAGCCATCAAGCAGTTATGTAATATTATTTGTGGAACAAATTTGACTTGAATTTCATATTTGGAAAATCATATTTTCACATCTGACATATTGTTAATTAACAGAATATGTTGTTGACAAGACAGGTCAACACTGTATTCATCAGTAGATTTACCATATTGACCAGTTATTAATGAACAGAACTAAACATGGTACTAACAAAGTCCTAATGGAGGAGAAATAAATTTGCCCCCATATACAGTTCACATTCTGCTTGTGTGACGTCACCAATAAGTCCCCTTGAAATGCAAGATCTGATGTCTACTTTTTAAATATAGGCATGCACCATGGGACCTTTTTTGTCTAACAGTGGAGATTCCACTTAAAAAAAAAAAAAGCTTAAGTTAAAAACTAAAGTAACAATCAAACTGCTTGGTGTAAAAGGATCAGACCAAAACTATATTCTGCTAACTGAGGATAAAGCAAATATGCATAAGATGCATTTCTTTTTAAACAATGAAATCAATATATATATAGAACAGGACATTTTTTGTACAAGTTATGCGACAAAAACACAACTGTGCATTGCACAGTAGGAATATAAGATATTTTGCTTTACTGTTGGTGAAAGCTATTTCAAGGTTTTCCTGGGGTTATTGCTCACAACCGCTGGTCTAAAAATCAAACTGCTGGAAGTAAAAAGATGCTTTCATTCATCTCTGTCACTCATCATTAGCACCACAGGCTAAATGCAGAGTGATACAGGCAGTCCCATAGGACACCAACTGAGTGAGAGGGCACCACTGCAACAGCCCACCCCATAGATGTATATAGAGAGAGTGATGTGTAGATATAAAGCACCCCACCCCCACCCCAGCTATACAACCAGCCCTGAAAACTAAACTCAAACAAATGATTGTGTCTAAAGTATCAACATGGCATGTTGCTACGCTGATGCTCCAAGTTTAATGTAACTTAATAGGCCATATTAATGAATATTTTAAATCCATTTCATACAAATTTCAGGACTTTGTGGTTATTTCTTAAGTATTTACCTGTAATATGAAATAAACATTCTAAAAAACATTAGGAAACACTGATTAACAGGCCTTTCATTCCGTCTGCATTAAAATTCGGGTGGTTACGGCTCGTTCCGTCAGGCTTCGAGCAGCAGCTCGTTCATATTCATTATTCGGGTTTGCTGGACTCAGATTGGCTAACAAACTAGCCTATGAGAGCAAGGTACACTGTTTCCTGCCCCGCTGTGCCAGCAACGTCAGATGTCGTGTCTTCCTGTTTGCTACGTCTTATGCTACAGCATTTATCCAGCAGCATGCTAGGCGTGGTTTCAACTGTGGGAGCTGCCGAATACTAACGAACAAAGGAGTTGTGATGAAACAAGTACAGGCCGTTCGAACTCAGGAGAACTCGGGTGTTATCACCACCTACGTAGTTTTAGAGATAAAAACTGAAAGAGAAGTTGTTGATGTTACCAGTCTCTGGTGTGATGACCACGATAACAAAAAGAATCTGTAAAATAAAGGTTGAGTCTCAGAGCAAGAAAACCAGGAAACACTCAGGTCTTTCTCCAGATTACGTCTCTTGAATTGATTTAACACATACAATTTACAACAGTGCCTTTTTCTTGTCCTGTTGATGCATTAATTACATCTAAATTAAGTCAGTTTACAGCAGTCTGCACCTGTAACTACTGTTATTGCTATTACAGTTTCAGTTGATCCACAAACTCTACTTAACACTTGTTAAAGATCACTTCTACTCAGATGCACATAATGCAAAATTCAAGAATTAGTCCCAGGTTCAATATACCTTTTCATACATTGACAATGCACTTTGTAATGTATACAAATCATCTTGACATGACCAAAACTATAATTTCCCATGTAATAAACCAACATTAATGCAACATTGTAATATTCAGTGCTGCTTCTGCATTTAACAGTTACTCTTCTGGATTCATTAACACATTAAGTCACTTTAACAGCCTTCTTAAGTCCTTTGGAGCAACATACAGAATTTCAGAGAACAGGTACTAGGTTTACTATCAGAAGTGATGCATTTTACACGTACTGACAAACTCTCGCGAGAGTAACGTGAGATCTCGCGAGACTACTGGCGCATCGCGGCTCCGCTTTACCCGCTCTTACTTACAGCGGCTCGAAAAACCTCAACAAAACTGATCCAAAATTACACAAATCATCACGAAATGGTCATCTGTTCCTTATAGAAGGACTACGAAGCTTAAGGCTCTCATGTATGGCATTTTAACCAAGTACTGACCTGTAAAATAAAGGTTGAGTCTCAGAGCAAGAAAACCAGGAAACACTCAGGTCTTTCTCCAGATTACGTCTAAGGAGGAAACAGGAAGTCTCTCCGCATTAGACAACCGGGATGAACGACCGCAGTTTCAAAGGTTCCATCTACTATTTTCCTCGTTTTACTCACCAATATTTCACCAGGATTACCTCTTGTAAATGTAAAATAAACTTTGAATTAATTAAAATATATTTGCACACAATTAGCGCTTTAGGATGTAATTTGCCTCTAAATCAACACAATAATAATCCCGAATGTGGTTGCACATATTTGGGTGCACCACATTGACCTGTTTTCACACCCACTATGAAGGTAAGAACACCTGTGGAGCTAAAATATTTAACAGAAACCTCAGAAAAAAACGTTTTTAATGGAAGGGCCTCTTTAATGTATTTAGCCTATAGAAGGATGTCAAAGGGTGTGGTTGTGGTATAAGTTTGGTAAATAATACAGGAATTTGAGTCAGCCTCATTTACATTTAATTTTTTAATGTTAGGATTGTGGGGAACCTCTCTTGTGTTTGTGTGTTTTGTTTAGTACTTTTTTCTTGCTCCTGTAAGGCTCTGAAACAGATTCTGGACCTGAAAATGAACAACACTCAGGAAGCACTAGAAGTTGTAAAACGTTTTAATCATTTCTGGCAGAGTGAGACTTTGGTAACATATCTCTCTGGTCAAACTGAGAGGTGGCTTAAATTTGTAGCAAGAGAACATTGTTTAGAAATGAACCCAGATCTATTAATTGAAGCATAAATGAGCAATCGAAGGAGTTTTACCATCTCCTTTCAGTTTGGCAGTAGGCTACTAAGAAAAGTGGTGAAGATCACATGATGCAACCAGCGAAAAGAGCTGACCAGGTAAATTCTGCTTGTGTAACACTCCATCAGCAGCAGTTGGAGGAGGAGTGCATGGGCAATAGGAACAATGCTTGTGGTTATTTACAGGAGAGAAAGAGGGAAATAGACAGTCTCAAAATCTAAATAAGCAGTCCGGTTCAGTACACGATCCACTTGTTTAATCATTCTATAATCTAAGTCCAATTCCAATCTCAAATACAAGTCAAATGCCTCTGTGATTGAAGAAAAAGAAAAAAAATCCAACTTACTGGGCCAGTGGTAGGGAAAACATGGCCATGGTCCAGAGAACAGAAACAAGGTCCAAATCCAGAAGTCCAAGAAATCCAGGCCGAGGTGTCTGGCAGGGGTCAGTACACACTATGACCAAACTGTGAAGAGAGAAATGCTAGGAGGTTGAATGACTGGTCAAAACAGCCATCTGGCAGTGACTTGAAACCAGGCTGTGGCCTCAGTACTACCAGCTCAAACAAACGGCCAGGTGAAAACTATCAGCTGATTCCTTGGAATGTGGCTTGGCTTGATAATACTCATTTGATAAAAATCTTTTCAAAAGTGTGTCTCATTTATAACTGAACGTTTAAAACCCCCTTTTTTTCCACTCTTGAAGTTTCCTCAGGTGTGACCAAGCCAGTAAATGGTAAATATCCTGTATTTTCCTATATTTAAATTGGGGGTCTGTATAGGGTGCAGTGTCTTGCCTAAGGACATTTGGACATGTGGTGTTGGAAGCCGGATTTGATCCACCAACTTTCCGATATTCACTGAGCCACTGCACAGACATAGATGTTGAGTCCATATGCCGGTGCTGTTTGATACTTGATTGTTTTGGGTTTTTAGAGTAATAATTCTGTGTCTAAAACATTAGGATCAAAACTATAGATCAGGAAGTTTCAATGAATTTTGATTATTTTCATTTTGCTTAGTTTATTGTGTTGAGGTGCATGGTTAATATTTACTTGCCATTCATCTGGTTTTTACTCCAAGTCTAGTTCATGAATCACAAGCTTTCCTCTATTCTCTTTTGAATGCTAATTTTGAGTGTTTGTGCAGCAGAGAACAAAGGTGAAAGAATCACATCTGCGCTGGTAATCCTGTCGGTGTCAAACAGGCTCAGTTTTTATTTTCCAAAGACAGGAGAGAGAAAGACAGACACACTGACTTACTAGATATGAGTATAGACTGGCAGACACATGGATCATAAGCTCTTCGTTAGAGAGGCACTCAATGAACCGGGGAGAGAAAATGAGTAGAATAATAAAATCTTTATAACAAGACAGATACTGTGGTATTATCTGTATGTTTGTGGTTCTTCAAAGAGACACGCGAATGGTGGATAACGGAAAAGCATAAGATTTGCCCCAAAACAAAAATATGTCTCTAAAAGGAGTTTTAAAAAGATCCAGGAGGAATTAGAGCATATATAAGTTATTTAATTCATTTATGTCTCTTGGCCAGCACAGAAAGATCTAATTCATGTTTTTACCATCAGCTACATTAATTAGGAGCAATATCTGAGCTATTGTGCTTTTCCCCAGTGTCATTCAGCCTTCATTACAGCCACTTTGATACTGAAATGAAACAGCATTCAGCTGAATTGTGGCCATTATACTGCACAGGCTTGCTACTATTCAGCCACAATTACGTAGTCAAGCTCCTTTTGGGTTTGGCCTGCTCTGCCTTGGTTGGTAATTTGTCATCCTGTGTGTGTGTGTGTTTGTGTCTGTGTGCCAATACAGTATGTTTGTTAAGATTTATTGTTTTCATGCAGATTTGATGCTGCGGTCAGTGGTGGCTGAAGGACAGCCATTTCTCATTTAATTGAATAAGAAAGTGTGTCCAAACCTTTGACTGGTAATCTATATATTCTGTGCTTTATTTTACCTAAATAATTACTGCATACTGTTTACATGTTTGAAAGATTGAATAAATATATAACTATTATTTAAGAAATTGGTGGTGCAGTTGATAGAACTGGTACCTTGCAGCAAGAAGGTCCTGGGTTCAAAACCAGAATGGGACCTTTCTGCCTGGAGTTTGCATGTTCTCCCTGTTCATGTGTGAGTTTTCTCTGGGGACTGGGAGATCACAGATCAAAAATATGCTTGACATTGATTGGCAAATTGGCCCCAAGGTGTGTGTGTGAAGGGTTCTTTATGTCTTTATGTGGCCCTGTGATGAACTGGCAACCTGTCGAGGTGTAACCTTGCTTCTCACCCAATAACAGCTGGAGATAAACATCAGCTCCTTATGACCCTGAACAAGAATAAGAGGGTGCAGGAAATGACTGACTGACATCATATGTCTTTTAGGAAGTAACACTCCCTACCAAACAATAACTGAATCCTTTATATAAGAGGATAGAAACTATAAAATGTTTTATTTTATTTTAGTAGTTGCATTACATGTTTTGAAAAGGCATTATTCAACATTAGTCAGTTGCAAATGTGAGACACGATGTGTTAAAGGTGTCTGTGTTGTTTCTCCACATTGTGGGCACCAGGGAATTGCATCAGTTCTGTTGGATCGACAAATAAATTAAAATTCTGAATACTGAATCGAGACTAGGGACAAACATTGACTTAACGTTTAATTCATACATTTTTAGAGGGACCCAAAGAAACTGTGCCATGCTGTATAACTATTTTCAAGATTTTTGAATCAAACTCTTAGAAACTTAGTGTAACTCCGGAGTGTAAATAATTTTGAAGCATAATTAAACTGAATTCACTTTGATTGACTTTGAGTACCTTAATGGTTACAGTTCCAAGAATAACAATAATTTTTTTAAATTATTTTAAATTAATTTCATAATTGACGAGACAAACTGACTTGTGTGTTACTGTTAGTTAGTAATTAACTGTCTTACAGAAAAGAACACATGTTTGCAAACACTGCTAATTTGTTTGCCCTTTAGAATCTTTTCCAATGTATAACTCTGTTAATATGCTTTTCTTCTGAAATTGCTCCACATCTTTGCCTCTCAATTCAACACTTAATACTCATTATATTTGGAATATCTCATATTTAAAAAAGAAAATGTATAAAAGGGAAATTAAACTATGTTTCTCTGTTCCAATATCTTCTTTGAGAATCATGACTTCTCACATCTCCTTGGCACACAGATTGGTGGACTTGATGGTCTCAGATCTCTGTGTGGATCATCATTCATGGGGCGGCTGTGGCTCAGTGGTTAGAGCGGTCGTCCTCCAATTTGAAGGTTGGTGGATCGATCCCGGCTTCCACCGCCACATGTCGAAGTGTCCTTGGGACAAGACACTGAACCCCATGTTGCCCCCCGATCTGCGTTTCGGGTTGTGTGAGTGTTAGCCCCTAGCTTTGAGTGGTCTGAATGACTAGAAAAGCGCTATACAAATACAGGACATTTACCATTCAATGTAATAGTATCAGACTTTATTTATGGTCTCCATTGTTTCCTTCTGCTGTGCTTTTCATGAGCAGCACAAAAAGTAAATACAGAGTAAAGTGGTTAACCTTCAGGCATTTCCTCAACACTTCTATCATCATCCAGACGGCAGGGTTACACAGTGAGTTTCTGCTTCTCTGTTTTTGATGGAAAGATTGAACCAGTCTAGCTGGACTAACAAACCAGAAATATTATGGCGATATCAAATCAAAAACCATGAGAAGTGAAGTAATCTATCAGTTTTGTTCATCATGGGGGATAGACACTTGCACCCTGTGCCTCATCATACCCACTCAGATGCCCATCTGTCTCGCAGCTCATTGCATTCTTCATTCAGTCAGTCTATAAAGTTCTTCTTCTTAAACAACAGAATGCCCCCAGTTCTCCACACACTCTGAAGGTCTCTACAACAACTACTTGTAATAGTGTATCAAAGAACCTGCAGAAAGTCATTTTGGAGTGAGCATGGCAGCTGTGTCTTTGTGTACCACCACTTTTGAACATTCTCATTTTATCACCTGTTATCCTCCAAATTATGAGAAACAGTTTGAACGAGGGGATTTCTTCTTCATAGAAAAGCAGTTAACTTCCAAGTCATTGCTTGAACACACTACCTCAAGCACTGATTGATATTCAGCCTGCAGGGAGTGTTTGAACAATATAAAATATCACAAATCGCTCAGTTAACATTCATGTTACTATTAGCAATATATACATTTATAAATATGTATTGTAGAATTAAAATGTGCATATTCATAAAGGACTTTGTGTTGCTGCAGAACTGCTGAAACCACTCAGATGGAAAACATACAGAAAGATTCACACAAACCTCTTGTCCAGCCTTGTCACACACTTCACTAAACAATCTTCTCACACCCATCTGAAAAGAGTGACATCCCCAAAATTTACAACCCCATGCATCTTAAGCTTGTGTGTTTATTACTCGAGATGGCAGGATGAAATCAAATTCATTACAAGGCACTACATCATTCAGAGCTGCCTGCCAAAGGCTTTATGTTCATGCTGCAGCTCAGCGGCCCTCCGAGGAACCACTGATCAGGAGCTTATTGTGATGTGTGTGTGTGTGCATGTTTGCTTGGCATGTACAGTTTGGGGCCTTTGTGTAGTGAAAGAGTCAGACATGGGCTATTTCAGTGAGTTTCTAAAATTTAGTCTCAAAATATGGTTCATGGAACCTTTATTTATTTTCATTCCTGTTTTCCAATTTTGGATCTGGACTTGAAGCAGCTTCTAAAATCGACTCTGTTACAGGCTGGATGTGTGCCATGCTATGAGTTGTGCAGTACAGTACGTTCGAGGAAAGAATTCACTGCTATCATCTGAGAAATTGTGCAACCTCTATACTGCCTTTGAGGATCCCCTCTTGCAATTAGTCAGTCAAAAAACCTCGTGTGTGTCAAGCATTTGCATTCTATGTTTCATCATCCTCCAACTCTAAAATGCGCATTTCTCTGCATTATGTATTCTCAGGACTCTTGATGATCATGTTGAACTGTGCACAGTAGAATGGCATCATGAGTCTTGTCAGATTAACGAAATAACCTCTCAACATGTCTCCTCTCTATCTATCCAGGTGTTGCTATCCACTTCATTCGTTCCTCCCACTTTTTCCTTTCTGAATTTCTCTTATAGCTTTCCATCCCCCCTCTATCAGGAAGAGGAATGGAATACGTCCCTTTTCTTTTCCATTTTTTGAGCATCACCCAGCTCATCCACTGCACACCCCACCTGCAATAAGAGTGACAAGATAAGAGATTGCATTTCTCTGCTCAACAGTCCAAGCTTGCAAGGGGTCTCATGTTTAAGGAGGGGACTACCTGGCATCACACATCAAACCTTAGTAACATTTATATGGGCTTCCTGTTTCTCTCCACCGCATCTTGTCAGGCATCAGGCTGTTATTGACAGATTGCGGATTAGAGAAGTGGAGGGGGAACCCACGGCTTTCAGCAGATTGCTGCTATCAGTGTTTGCCACTATCTACAGTACAGAGTGCAATGGGACACACGCTTGAGGAGGCAATGGGATTTTCTCTGCTTGGATGACTGTGTATAAGCGATGTCAGGTTGTTGTACTGTGCTGAGCTGACAATAAGTACACACAGAAAAGTGGGGCTACAAGGGGTGAACAAGAGTATGGAAAGCAGGGACAGACCAATTCAACTCATAAAAAAGGTGTTGTAATAGGAACCAAGATCTTGGTAAAACATAAGATTGGAAGATTAGTTTACACGTCCAGCCCTGTCTCAAATCAAACTGTGCAGCAGCAAAGTTCAGCAAGTTCCACTGTGAAAACTCAGTGAAATTTCCCTGGTAGACAAAGGAGCATTTTCGCTACACCTTTCGGTAAAGAAAAAGCTCCAATTGTTATGGATCCATCAGCAGTTCAGGGTTCCCAGTTGTCTCAGGTCTTTTCACCAAAAAGCTTCCACTGCTAAATCTGAGCTAGAGCTTTAACACCAGCTTTTGTACGTGCACTTTCAAAAGCATGAAGAATGTCAATGCTCATAACTGTAAAGACTAGGAGGAGCAGCCTCAATGATTTAAACCCAAGTGGATTTCCCGTCGTACAGTTATGTTTGTTTTTAAGGCTGCACTCAGATGCAAAGGCACAACTCAGGTGATGCTTTACAAGATTTGTTTTTGAACAGCAGAGTTGCAGCTCTTTGCTCGTCACCGAATCAGGAGCACTGTTTGGTTCTTGACTACTATTGATATAACTTGGGTACAAACAGAGTCAATTTATTTCTCAAACTATTTATATGTTGTATAACTTCTATGAAAAACTGTTGTAAAAGGTTTGAAATGAATTATGAGAGGTAATGTCACAGATAAAGCTAGCTGCTTAGCTGCGCCGATTATTTTCCCCAACAAAATTCCAATTTTAATCAGGAGGCATCATGTCACATGCAGCCACTGCAGCCCAGGAATCTGACTGCTAATGTGCCATAGCCTGAAATAATCATACAGGAAAAAGACCCAATGTTTTAACGAAGAGATTAAAAAAAGAGGTCAAAGTTTAAGCGAGAAAATGAGAATGCGTGGTTGATAGTTGAACTAAAAAATTTCACACAATTGTAATGATCAGAAGAGACAATGTGGTAAGGTGGAGAGAAAATGGGAATTAATGTAGGTAAAAGATGCAGAAGAACCCTAAATTAGTTCAGTTCTGTGAACTGAAAAGGATTACAGATGCTCATTTTGCATCTGTGGATCAACATGATGCATAATTGACTTAAATATATAGCTTTTATTATGAAGTGATTACTAAATAGTTTTCCACTTTTTTGCATGCACGTGTTACAAGTCAGTTCACAATCAGGAATGCCAGTATTTCATATCAAGTCTCAGGTGTCAAAGTTTGACTTTGCCCTTCCCTCAAAACATCTCAAAATAGCACTTTGGATCTCATTATCCCCAAGAGACTATAAAACCCCATCAAATCGCATCAGTTAAAATGCTTCAAATGTCCAAACTGTTTAATATCCAGGCTAGACATCAGTAGGCCATGCCAATGGTGCCTCTTAGTCAGAGCCAGAATGGTCGGCATGAGAGATGCATCATCACCGCAGATGCACCGAGTGATTGAATTCTGAAGGCGGAGTGGTGACGCTGTCGAGAGGGATGGTGTTGAAACAGCATCAGTCACAGTGAATATGACACAGTGGACCCTCGAGGAACAGCTACACAAGGGGAATATTTCAGAGAGAGAAGAGATGGAAATATGTTGGACAAGAAAGGAAAAATACTGTAAAAAAGAATGCATAGATGTTCACTGGATGAACAGATGCACCTGTGTAAGGAATACAACTAATTATGTGAGAGAAACTGGCTCCACGTTGAATGGATACAAAGTTTATTACCACCTCAATTGAGGTTATCAAACAGCGTAAATATCATGTAACTGTAGCTGAGATGCAATGAGAGTGTTCAGCTTGTTCTTGAATTTTCAAAGTAAATGTAATATTGATACATTCATACCATCTGGGGACATCAGAGTAGCTATCCCCTGAAGTGAAAAGGGTAAGAAAAATCCAACTTACATGTTTTCATTAGTTATTAACCATGATGGAAATGGTCATTAAAGGTTATCATATGCCTTCTATTCTCATGTGCTCTTTAAAAATGTCAAACCCTCCAACTAAGCTCTCTGTAATGGTTCATCCTTGTCTGTGCTCTCAATCATAGACACATGGTAGAGTTGCCATGATGTTAGATATGCCAGGCGTTTGTTATTGATATACGTTTTCATTGTTGTCAATAAAGAAAACTAATAAAATATAACTAAATGTATTCTTTTTTTCACTTTGTTTCCTCTTATGTTCATTACTTATTGCCTTCCTCTGTTCTCCTAACCTCCAGTTCATTACTCACACCTGCCTTGCATTTGTTAATCAGCCCAGCTTGTATCCCTTTGTAATCAGCCATCCCATATAAAAAATCCACAGTTTTTTGAAATCCCAATATTTTCCCTGTGATCTGCACACCTTGTTATATTTCTCTTAGTGATGACCAGATTAAGCCTCTTGAAATATTGAAGCTACTGTATATATCCAGATTTGTAAAAAATATGTTATTTTCTTGAGGTTTAAAATACTTAACAATGCTTTCAACATTAGATTATTGGGTTTCGGGCAAGAAAGGATAAAAGAAAGTTATCAGTCAATACTTTTGAAATTTGACATTGTCTTAAATCGTATTTTTTCCTTTTTTTTTGTTGGATTCAAAAGGATTTTGACAATGCAACTAACTCCTTCTGTTTTGTTTTTTCTAATAAATAAATAAAAAAAATAAAAAATAATAATAGATCAAAACATATTGGCAAATTGTTTGGCTAGTTGTTGAATATTCACTGTCCCCAACAAAACAGATCAGCTGGATTTCTTGAATGCCGATAACTTGAATGTATGAGAGAAAATGTACCTGACTATGATGATCCATATCAGCAATCTGACTTTGTTCAGTGAACAACTGAAAAGCTATGATAAATTTTAATAAGGCAAACTCTGTAAATTTCCACCTGAACCAGTGCTGGTTCTGCACTCTTTCATTCATCATTGATCAGGAGATTAGACAACAAACCTCAAATTGTGACTTCATCTAAAATCAGAGTCCTTCAAAATCTAAAATCAAATAAACCTTCCTGGAAAACAAGTCAGAGCTCCAGCTCAAGTACCCCATCACTATTTTTGGTTTCTACAAGGTTCACAACCTCCCTGGTTTTCTCCTCTGGTCATTTGGAAAAACACAGATCTGACAAGATTTTCAGTCATTTGGTGGATGATGTTTTATGATGTCGCATAAACTGCCAGTCACCAGGGATTTAAGATTGAATGTTACCATTTTAGTAGCTCTGTCTTTCATTTGCTGGAACTCAGTGACAGTTTCCTGGAACTTTTCATCCTTTTAGAAAATTGGACTCTTCTTTCTCTCTCGTATCTTCCCGGGTGTTTCTACTCTTTCTTTGATGTAGTAAAGTGTTAAATAGCTTGTCTTCATGTACAAAACCTGTTTTTTTTTTACCTCAGCAGTCATCAAAAGTTAATTTCTCAGCATACCAGAGGTGCATATTTTTGCTCTAGTTTTAGGATCCCAAATTGTCAAAATTAAGAGTTAATTCCAAATGAAGACAGAGACATTTTTGCCTTTCTGGTTGATATTACATTGTCACTACTCCTTAATTTAATTAGAAAAAAATGCCTGAAAGAGTATGCACACTTTTTTGTGTGTTCTATTCTTTTGCTGGTCTTTTTGTAGAGATTATTTATCAACTCTGAAAATCTGACTTGCACTAAGTGAAAAGACAGGAGGTGGAGCTGAAGGTGGCACGGCTGAAGATGTTAAATAAATTGGTGGTGACCAAAATGGGCAGACTTTATAAATGATATTGTCAGATGGACAGCTCAGGTTGTGCATTTTGGTGACAAAGTAAGAGAGCCAGGACTGAAATGGTTTTGGCAAGTGCAGAGAAAAGAGAATATACATTCTTATTTATTATGGAGCAGATAGAGAGGACAAGAAAAAAAGGACCACAAAGAAGATTCATAAATATAGAGAAAGTTTACATCTATAAAGTTAGTGTGACAGTTTTGAACAGGATGACATGGAAATAGATGTGAACAGCTTTAAGAAAAAGTTTGATAACTATGAAAATCTCCTAATTTGGTCAAAAATACAAGAGAAGATTTCTAAAGTCCCATTAAAATTTGTGTTATGCTTTTATGAAAGAAATCCTGAGGGATCAAAGATGCCTTTGATTGGAAATAGCAGATTTTTTTTTTCTTTTATATGGTACTTTAATCAGTTTGGTCCTCACACTACTGAGGTTCTGGTTCTTGTATTCAAGCTTGTAACAGAAAAGAAAAAATAACAATTTCCCATCTCCGACCATCACGCACGAGAAAAATCTGCATGTGAGAGACACAAGAGAAAACTTGTTATACCAAAAATAATGTTGGTTTTTCACTGTTATTCTTTACTTTGCAAGTTTATGATGTCTTTATATTTTATCTACCTGAATTTTGAAGCATATTAATGCATTTTTAATTTGTTGATGACTGTAATAGCTATCCTTTTGCTCAAAGGTAAAATATACTACCATTCAAAAGGCTGGACTTTTGACTAGTAGTTTGCACTTCTGTATTTCCATAAGAAACTGATCAGTTTGGTAGTTACATGCCAGAAATGAGTAGGTACAGAAAAATGTAAACTTAAATATTCATCAATTAGTTGAAATTATCATAATAATCATTTACTTTGTTTAAAATATATAACTTTTTTACATTTTGTAACTCTTATATTTCATGTTTGGTCAATGTGAAATATTTTTCATAAATTAGTGAATGGCCTTTGACAAACATGTTAGGTTTAGCGGTTGTAACACTGGACCCAAGCGCAGAAGAGCGAAGCAACAAAAAATATAATAGAAACATAAAATTTTTTTTTGTAATTAACATTTTTATTGGGAAAAGTGGCATTTTAGATATAAAATTCCTTCATTTCTATCACAATCTTTCTCTATAGTTTTGTATAGAGGAAGCAGAATAATAATAATAAAATAATAATACAGCAAAGGTAAAAAAACAAAAAAAAAAAAAACAACAACAGTAACAGTATACTGAAATAACAGGGAGCTTACAATTATGCTATCTTTCACCTAGAGAAATATTTTAAATGTGTACACAGATATATCCATTCTCACAATGAAAAGCACAGTGGATCACATATTCTTATGTAAATAAGTGTATATATAATATGTATATACATAAAGAATATTTAACAGTTGAATTACTCTAGAGTTATCTAAAGTCATCCTTGATAGGGGATATAAAATTAATCCATTTATTCCAAATGAAGTAGAATTTATCTAACTGAGTTCTTAGCAAATATGTTAATTTTTCCATTTTAAATATTTCCAATTATTATTATTATTTCAAACCAATCATTGAGTGTGGGTGATGCTGAATTTAGCCATTTTCTTGTAATTGACTTCTTGCTGGCTGCTAAGAGCACTTGCAACAATTTTACATCCCCTCTCCTTTCTAGAGCTGGAATAAGACCCATATACAGACTGGTAAAATCACTGGCGATTTGAGTTTTAAATACATCTGTTAGAACTTTATGGATACCTGACCAATAATGGTGCAACTTTGGACATGCCCAGAATATATGAAAATGATTTACCTCCATAGAACCGCATTTTCTCCAACATTCAGCATTAGTATTTATAAATTTGCCCTGGAGGGGTGTCCGAAAAAAACGTATAATGTTTTTCCAGCAGTGTTCTCTCCAGCCCAAAGAGCTAGTAGAAGTCCACTGGAAAATATATACTTTTTCCCATCCTTCAACTGTGATAACGCTTTCTGCTTCATGCTCCCATTTATATTTAATGTGAAGGGTGTTATCTTGTCTTGCATTCAGCATCCCATTGTACAATTTGGAAATTGCTTTTTTAATCACAGTAGTATAAGCTGATTTCAAAATTTAAAAAAAAATCTGATTCAATAGCTGATAAATTTGAACATTTACAATGTTTGTTGAAGTAATCGCGCACCTGGAGGAACTTGAAGAAGTCTGCCTGCTCCAAACCAAACTTAGTTTGCAAGGATTGGAAATCCTGTAATGTTCCCTTATGAGTGAGGGAATGATATGTCGTCAAACCTTTTTTGGTCCACATTTGGAATCTTTTATCAGTCTTTGAGAAACATAAAATTTAATGACAAAATAAAGAGCTGACAGGGCAACCAAAACAAACTTACAGGAACGAGAAGGACGATGGGAGGAACCAGAGGCAAACAAATAATCCACAGCAATCCTGACAGGAAAACCAAACACGAACTCATAAAGAACAAACGCCAACATGCTACTTAAATACTAAATGAACACAACTAAACTAATCATGAAAACGAGACACACCTGGAGAGTGGACGGGATGAACAAAGGAAATGACGTGACACAATCAAGGAACCCACACATAAGGAAAAACAGGAAGTACAAACGGCACAAAAATAAAAGCAAAACAGGACTGGGACAAAATAAAAGCTGAACCTAATGACAGGGAATGACAAAACACCAGACTGAACATGGGGACACGAGGATCTAAGAAACAACCAAACACAAAATCACAGAAAACTCTGGAGAAAACCTCTTCAAGAAATAATAAAGAAACAAAACAAAGACCTAACAAAACAAGGCTGTTAGAATTATCTTTCAGGTTGTTTTTCTAATTAAAAAAGGGCCAGAAATAATGATGAAGACATGTGAGGAATCAAATTGTCAGGCAGAGTAATGTATGATATTATTATTACATGTGGCCAGTAAAAGGGAAAAAAAAGACACCAGAAAATGGCAAAGACAAATCTGGGGGGGACAGAAGTTTTATTATACAGCTACACAAAAGGAAACCTTGATATGCCAATGAGCAAGTCTGTAGATGAAATAAAAAGCAATAATATTTAACCTTTCTAAAACAGTTCCATCCCTTCTGTAGTTGTACATTGGGATCTGCTACAAATCCCTGCTGAGTGTTCTGCAGACATGATGACTCTAATTTAACTAAACATCTGTGAAGGAAGCTAGCAGCCTCGTAACCCTGGTGTGCAACTTTCATGCTCAGCACTGTAACATTTAAACAAGGTGTCTGTTGAATGGTGAAGGTCCTTTGGGTTTATAGCGGTTGTGCATGATGTCTTCTCCAGTCTTCATCAGGGAGCAACTGCATAAGTTTGTGTGTATTTGTGTGTTTGCTATATTTTGATAGTATCAGATTTATTTTCCTCCTGTGATTTTCTTTTCTTGTAAGGCCTAAAATTAAATCCTGAAGCTGAAAACTCATTGAATTGTTAGTATGAAAATGTCTCCATTCTCTTGTCCAGATGGCAGTTTTCGTTTCATTTGGGTTTAGAAAATGTAGGCTAAAAGTTAAATAATGCTGTACAGTAGGATTGAGTGGTATTAATTTTGTAAAGGTCATAAAATACTATCAAACTATACCTCAGTATACAGTATTACCATCAGCTGAGAAAATTTGTGTCATATTGTCTTACAAGTACATAATTTAGGACATTCTGATGGTTTCTACTATATGTGTCATGCCATGGAAAAACTGGGAATAGGTCAGCGGAAGGTCATTTTGACTTATTTAAAGATTCTGAGAGTGTGACGTCTCAGCTTTCCAACACTAGCTACGTTTACATGGGCACATTTAATCGGAATAAACGCCCAATCGGAAAAAAAGGACGTCATGTAAACATGTCAATCAGAATGTTTTGATCCGATGCAGCCTGATCAGAATGACATTTCCTTCCGATCGAGAGGGGTGGTTTTGTCCGATCCTCATTCGGATAGACGTGCATGTACAGTGGGGCAAAGAAGTATTTAGTCAGCCACCAATTGTGTAAGTTCTCCCACTTAAAAAGATCAGAGAGGCCTGTAATTTTCATCATAGGTATACCTCAACTATGAGAGACAAAATGAGGAAAAAAAATCCAGAAAATCACATTGTCTGATTTTTAAATCACATCTGCAGTCACCTGTTGGGGTGGAGCATCAGAGCAAGTGACATGAAGAGGCTGAACGGATGGATAATGAGGACTGATTCTGTCCTGGAGACTGATCTGGAGTCTCTTGAGTTGAATGCCCAAAGGAGGATGAAGAACATGATGGAAAACCCTCATCATCCTCTTCAGAACACAGTAACTCAACAACAGAGTGTCTTCAGTCAGAAGATTCTTCATAATCCGCTGCAGCACAGACGCTACAGGAGATCCTTCCTGTCCACCCTAGAACCCTCTACAGGAGATCCTTCCTGTCCACCCTAGAACCCTCTACAGGAGATCCTTCCTGTCCAAACCTATAACCTTCTATAATGGCTCCCTGAAAAAGAACTGAGCTACAACAACACTTAATTTCCCTACGGGGATTAATAAAGTATTTTTGATTTGATTTGATTTGATGTGGTTCTACTTGAACAGGCTGCTGATTGGCTAAAAGTTGATGTACAAATATCCCCAACGCGATACCAGGAAGAAGCTGCAGCTGGGAATCTAAAAATACCCAAATTCCAACTCAACATTTACAGTTTTTAAAACCCTCCACACTGTTTTTTTTTTTTTTTTTTTTTTAAATGGAGGAGGTTCTTTGTGATTTTGACTGACATTCTTTGCAAAAAACAAAATCACATATTTTTAAGAAAACATAATTTTTTGCTGTGTCAGGACTTCTTGTAACAGCGACTTTTTCTCAGTTTTTCCTTGGCAAGTCAAATGTTTTTAACTCAACTTTTTAGGTTAAAGATACAATGGTTTTAGAGCTACACATGAAACAAAGGTAAAAGCTTCATAATGTTAGAATCAACATTTTACATCTACAAATGATTGATTTTTTTTGCCAACCAGGTCATGGTTCAGCAGTAATCAGGTTATGTTTGTGCTCTAGCAGCATAGCAAGTGTGGTGAGTGAGTGTGGTTAGAACTGTAATCAACCCACTACATGTCTGCAGGAGTTTAAAAGCCCTGAGCATCTCACATCAGTCCAGCACCTCATTATCAAGTGTGTTATTTCTGTTTAGTAACGTTTCTCACAGTGTAGCAACCTCGTTTCACCACCTTGACTAAGCCCCAGCCAGCTCCTCTCTTGTGCATTCACCCCAAAATTTGGATTTTCTGGATATCAGACTATTGCTCACCTTCTTCGACAAATTTGCTGAAGTTTAATAAGTTCCAGGTTTTGAACTGGAGGACTTGTATTTCATTAAATCCACAAATTATACATATCCATGTAGTTATTGAGCAGTTATAATGATGATATTTTTAAAAACACTGTATTTGAAAGAATATACATTAATGGAAAAATGACAGATTTTACTGCAGTAAAATTATTGTATTTCTACTGTTGACACGTTTAATAAGCTTACCGCCTTGTATAAAGTAGATAGTTCAACAAACTGAATCATTGAGTACATTATTTTTTATTTATTCTCATTTGTTTATTATAATAGCATTAGGAATAAATAACAGGGGATTTGGAACAATTCTGGATCAGCACCATGATGCATTTTTCGGGACACAGTCAACAGAAAGTTACTGTTGTAATTTTGGAAAACACATGAAAATCTTTGCATTTTACTATTTAATAACACTTGTTAGATCAGCTACCGTCTTTCATATGATCGTTTTAATGTCTAGAGTCTCAGATCAACATTATCAGCAGCAGGAGCACCAACCTGTCATCAACATCGTTCCTCATCAGGTAAAACAGAGGCTATGTTTGCTTTGTGTTGTCCCTCCTGATGATGATTTAGTAATAATAAGATTCCATATTAGATTTTTGACGAAAGGTGGATTGTTTTTATTAAACCGGGTTCTGTGCCCCTTTTTAACTTTTGAGCACCCGCCTCTTCAAAGGTCTCTACATGGCCTTGCTTTCCAGTCTGTAAAGGGGACAAAAGCCTCAAATCTTTCAATTCAACATTTGATATAAAAGTGTACTTTTGCTGCAGATGAGAGTATGTGTTATTGTATTTCTGACACCTCTGTGAACTACAACAAACTCTCTACGATGGCTCTCCACCATCTCAATAACAACAAACTGGTCAACACATTATTTTATTTGAGCTCCAACTTCCTTCTCCCCTGATAACAGAAGCATCATGTTTGGAGACATTTGACTGAAAAGATTTTTAAGAGTTATACCAAATATGTTTTTCCTAAAAAATCTAATAACATTACAATATAAAAGGTAAAAGAAGACATGAGTACAAAATGTAAATGTAAAATGTAAATTTACAAAAAGTAAACATGTATTATTCAAGGTTTATGTTTATGCATTTGACTTTTTGTTGTCACTTTTTGTTGCTATAGATTTAGTTTTTTTACCCATATTCTAGTTAAATAAACTAGTAAGCCTTTAATACAAAAAAAATGACAAAGAAGAGAAAAATAAGCAACACAGTGTAATTTAATTTGAACCTTCTTTTTCATTAAAACTTCATATTTTCTGTAATTCTACAACTTACTTTAACTCTGTTAGCGTTCAGGTCCTCCGACTCCTTCCCAGGTGACTCATTCAAAGAATTCCTGCTAATACGGTCAGTGTTCTAGACAGAGAGGAGAAAAGAAAATAAGGCAGGTGTCAAAAATGACCAGTCACTGTCTCATTTAAAAATACCTCGAAACCACCGCAAATGTGGCATGATTCATACATACACACTTGTAGAAAGACTGTATTTAATTGACAGTGAACCCAGAGATGGCCTCCACATCCTGCTGACTTTAACAGATGGCTTAAAACCTGGTGTCTTGCTGTGTGTGTGTTGAGCTTGTTTCCTATCGGCTGCTCTTTTTTCTTTCCTAACCTGAGTGTGTATTCACCACAGACTTGTCACCTACAACATGACACATGCTGAGACACGGAGGGAAGAGCTTATGAAGCAACACAGTCTAAATCTGATCAGATTTGTGACAAAGTTCACAAGCATGACAGTTAAAGATTACAGGATTACAATATTACAGGTCTGAGGGGTCATGAGGTCAGATTATGTTACAACGCTGTGAAAAAGTATTTGCCCCCTGAGATTTCTTCTGTTTGTATTTTTGGTCAGACTATTTCAGATCATCAAAGAATTATCAGGTAAATAGAAATGCAGTTTTGAAATGAGGAAAAAGCAACTCAAATCAAATATGTAATCCGAATCCATTTTATAGTTTCATGTATCAGCAAACAATAAAAATGATCCTTTCACAGCATTTCACTATTTGAGGTCTGGACTTTAAACGGGTCACTGCAACACCTTGACCCTAATTTGTTTCAGTTTAACAAATGTCATGGTGGAATCTGCGTGTTTCTGTATACTTGTTAGATTTAACCCTTATAACACCAGATCGTCTTAATATGTCCTGATGTGTAAAACCTAAAAACTGAAACAGGGTGGACTTTCTACTTTCACTGTATAGCATCATTTTTACATCTTGTGTATGTATTATCATATTGTATGTACGCATAAGAATTTTTTCAGAACAATCCAACTTTAGTGAGGGTATTTAGTGTGCAGCTCAGCAGGAATTTACTAGAGAATCAATCTTATTTCTGGAAAGATTTTGCTACTGACAGAATTCATTTGCATGTGTACATGTGAGTGAATGTGTGCATTGGTAGACGGGGCACGTCGGAAAGTAAACAGATCGGTGAAAACTCAGGTCCTGGCTCTGTCGTAAATCATTTTGAGAGTTTGTCACTCACACACACACATACGGTCGTAAACCCCCCCCCACACACTCATTAAGTTGCCAGTGTATCAAGCAGCAACAAGCTGTTTGAGAGGACCGAATCAGAGCTGATTGGATGTGGCACCGCTTTTTAAAATCAGGTTGTGGGTGCTGCGTTGGGCAGCTGGTTACAAGTGTTTGTGATAATGTAATAATGTTTGTCACATAAATGCAATAATTATGAATTAGCACATCCTTTATTATAAAAAAAAATTAAATCAAGTAAAGAAATCTATATAAAAAGTGGAAAAATCTAAACAGCTGTTGTTTACCTCTTGTGTCATCTCTCATCAATCTCCGTTAGTCTTTTCCTCACCTCACCCTGTCTAGGATGCAAAAAGAAATATGGCTGCCGACTACAGCGCTGCTGTCAAGGTCTTTGTCATCTGTTACTTTATTTATTTATTTTCTGACATTCATTTCAAGTTGAGAAAAAAAAAACTCAAAACTTTTTGGATAAATGATCAGGTAGCCCCTGAAAAAAAAAAAAAAAAAAAAAATACTTTTTTTGATGCAACATTTTCAACAAAACACACTTAGTTTTGTAAGCCTATCAGTGCACTAACGATGCTTAACTTCATACCGAAACCCCCCAAAAAAGACTATTAACCTTAATGATGAAACACAGGGGCAAGAGTGAATTTGATGGGTGGAAGGTGAAATTAAGTGTAGCAAGGCAATAAAGAGGGAAAGAAAAGATTACTGAAAAAAAATCAAATACCAAACTACGAGAACAAATTATAATGAAGCTTTGCAAACTATTATTCACTGGCGCCCCGGTGTGATGGTGAGTTAGGGAGGGCGATGGATACCTGTGTATTTGCAGGCTGCCCTGACCAGGCGGTCTTGTACAAATACTATTTTTTAATGACTATAAATTTAAGACAGGTGAAGATAATCTTCAAAGAGTTGCAAAATTTATAAACTCTTTTTTTTTATTTATCCTATTATTTAATCTAATTATTTTTTGTCCTTCACAGTGTTAGGAAATTCTGCAAAATAACAAACTGAAGTGGTTCTGTGTCAGATGTTCCATATTGTAGTCATATGGCAACAGCATAATAAAACAGCTGAAATTCTATTACAGAATTAATTTTTTTCTATATTAATCCCTCATGGGAAAATTTGGCTCTGCATTTGACTCAGAGGGCAGCTATCTTAAACAGCGCTCGGGGGGCAATTGCAGGGTTCAGTATCTTGCCTAAGGATACTTCGACATGTAGCCTCTTGCCAGGACTCGGGATCAAGCTCCGGTCTCCCGATTGGAGGATGACCTCCTTCCCGATAGACTACGGTTGCCCTGAGGCAGCGGCAGGTTCAGTATCTTGCCCAAGGATACCTCAACGTAGCTTGCCGGCACCGGGAAATAGAACCCGCGGTCTTTTGACTGAAGGCTAATCGCCCTTCTGCTAGAATATGCTGCCTGCTGTTGATGTGCAACCCTCAGATTATCAGTGGTCCCCATTAATCCACACCTTTAAAGACCCACTCTGATCATCTTTCAAGTTATTTTAAAGTGTCTCAGTGGTCTTTAAATTATGATTATGGCATTTTTACCCAAAATCACAAAACCTGCAAAACCTAGTTTCCTAGGATGTAGTTTCTGCATAGCAGCAGTAGATCATTAGCAAATGGCCTCTGCGCTCTTGGCAGAACTGTTGTCGCAACGGATCCCCCCTCCCAGTTGCTGAGAGCTTCCTATGTCACAAATCCAGTCTTTTTTTAGATACATTTTTGCGTCTGCTACTGATTCAGAGCGATTTGAATGCAGGAATACTCAGAAATGCAATTATGACCTTAAATTTCTCACGATATGCCATCTAGCTTCCTAAAAATGCCGCAAGTACATTAACAACACACACACACACAAAATAGCAGAGTGGGTCTTTAAAATCTTTATAGATGCACCCTGGGATCAACTTTAATGTTGATATTTGTAAAACACTTGTTATTACTGTCCTGTATCAGTCAGTCTGAGATCAGTCTTCCCTACAGTTTTATGTTAGTTGTTTTACTTAAGTGACTTTTATTTGCAAAACACTTGCGTTTGTCCACCTTTTGCTATCGAGTTCAGTTCACATCAATACATTACAATTACACAAAAAATAAAAAAATCTTTCAGGTGTAATGTAGATGTAAGAATTGGTTTGAGAGTGTTTGATAATGTAAAGATGTCTGTGATGATGCTGATTTGCTGCCACATAAAAGCTTAAATATGCTGCTCCTTGAAATCAAAATGAAAAAGTCACATGAAAGTCACGGCTCTGATGATAAAGGAAGTTCTCATCTAATATTAATAGAAACACGGAGCTTTTTTCCCTCCTCTCTCTAGCTTTGGCGTTACCTTAGCTAAAAGGGAAATACAGTTACAAAGTTCAGCAACAGTTCAAACAGGTTTGACTTTTCTCTCTAAGGAAATCAAGAGGAGTTGCATGTTTCTTCAGGAAGTTCAGTCAAGAGCTATGCTGTTCTTCTTTCGTCACATGCTTCTCCGCTCCAATCTCTTCACTTTGTGATTAGTAGCTCCAGCAGAGTCATTAGAATATAGCTGTAGCATCCTACAACCTGTTCTGCAGCTCTGCTCGGTAGCACAGCTGAGAAGATAAGACTCTTCTTCTCATTTTTGTCTCAGACGGTTAAATTAAGGGGTAAGCAACTAGTTATTGACAAATTGCACAACTGAATGTCACAAATAATGTCACCACGCTGTCACTCAGCACTGTGGCTTTGAACTACACAATACAAAACCTCTGCAGCTCACTCGTCGTTGTTGATAATGATGTACAAATGATAGAAGGAATGTTAAGAGGAACAGCGGTTACAAACCTAGCGTAGGAGGGAATGGCGAGAAGAGCTTCGGAGGCCAAAAAGTGTGTTTAGAGCATGGATGTGAATGAGACTTTATGACAGCATCCAGAGAGATAACAAAAGGCTATAAATAACAGATCGAGGCAGAGAAAAGTGAGGATAAAAAGTGAGAGAACTCATTTTTTTTATGTGAGCAGTGAGTGAACAAGGAGGGGAAAAAAGTGAGCATGTCGAGAGTGGTCTGCCCAGGAAGATCTATCTTAAAGCAATGAAGTGTATCAATAAACTTATCTGTCACTCATGCTGCCCACATTTCTTGTGTTTAAAATGAAAAACATGAAATGCTGCATCTGTGTGCGTCAGCAAGGCAGAAGGATTTTCTGGCTGGAGGTGAATCAGTTGCCTAATAACACGAATCTTTTTATATTTTTTTGTGCAAGTGTGTGTGTTTGTGTGTGCAGATGATGTTTGTAATGTCCAAGGAAAAGAAGAAAGACCACTGGCTGAGTATTTTATGATGTAGTAAAGCAGGTATATACTATGCCTTTAGCATCTTAAAGTCATGGGGAAAGTGCATTCTCAAAACTTTGAATTCCATGTATCTGAATCAACCTAAGGTTGTCTTTGCTTGGGTGCTAAAATACCACAAAATCTATGTAGTAGGTGAGATGTATTCAGTTAATTTTGGGCAGACCGTTTTCAAGAAGAATGCTCAAAAATACGCCAAGACGTTACGACTTTCTAAAATGATTCAAATTTCAGACCTTACATGAATTATGAAAAATGACTTGAGTCGTTACACATTTGATGCATGTTATTCTAAAGTAACAAGTAGCTAGATGTGCTGTGTGTATGCATAATAATTCAGCAATATATACAGTATTTTAGTTTTTTCCTTGTTCTTGCAGTCTTCTGCTGTAAAGTTTCAACAGGTTTCAACCAATAATCAAAGTTACTGTTTTCAATCCAAACGTTATTAAATTAACATTCTTTAATGTAAATTCTCTAATTTAACTAAAATAACCAATTTCAGGATTAGAGCGATCGAATTCTAACACAAATAAAGTTGAAAATCTGCCAAACTCCTGACAGGGCTGTTTCCTGCATCACGTGGTTCATAGTTTCATCTCAGCATAAGAACACAGAAGCTTCAGACAGAACTGCAACATAAAAATAAAACAAATGAATACTTTTAGCGCAACTCTAAAAAGAAAGAAAAAAAAAATCTTTATGGAAGAAGCAACGTCATGGGCACAGCCAAAGAGTTTAAGACCCTGCAGAAGCCTCATGAAATGAACTACTATACAGTAAATTATTCCTTTCTATCTCACTTTAGCATCTTATGAACTTCACTATGTGCCAGGCCAAAGATACAAGCTATAACATTCATGAAGATGATATCTTGACAAAGCCAAATGCTGTACTGTGTTTTATAGACATAAACATGTTATCATCTGCATTTCAAGAGGTATTACAACTGTAGAATGGAGCATTACAATATCGGTTCATCATAATTACATCCATGCCATATGGATTTGAACAGCCTGCAAAGCCAATAAATCTTTGGTATAAGTGCGTCTGTACAGGGACCTGGCCTTCAAGTTAGTTGATAAACTATATTATTAATACTTCTATTATTCTTCCTAAGCTAAAATTTTAATGTGGATAACTTTGGCAAAAAAAAATCCATGTATTTGTGTGGTTATGTAAAAGTTCACAGACATGCAGTCATTGGTCCACAGTTTCTGTAAGCTATTTATCCCCATTACCACTGCCAAGAAGATTACCAGCTAAATTAGGCAAATTCTGGTCCCCTAAACAAATGACTTGCTCTGTTTGAGGAGAGAAATCAAATGAAGAAATTAGCACAGATCCAGAATTGTCACTCGGCCAGTAATTCTAATGGTTCTTAGTATGTGTTCCATCTCAAGCTTAAAGTTCATGATTGGTTGCTAATACTTGTGGATTACCTGGACTTTGCCTGGTCTGTTACTTTCTTTGATAAAAAAAAAAGGAATTGATTTGAATGCACAGAATTGTGTCTTGCTGGCAAGGGAGAGCACTTTTTCCCCTCTTGCACTGCCTGAAATACTATTTGAGAAATTTCAGCATCATTAAGACAACGTAGCTGCAGAGTGGAAGGAAGAAGGAAGTCTTTAAAGCACATCCCGTGATTCTGGTTAAAGCATACTAATTGAACACAATCCTTAAAATAAAATCAGATAAGCAATTAATCCATGTCTTTGATTCAAGTGTTACAGGCTTATTGCAGCGGTCTCATACTATTATGAGTATTACAAGCCTTAATAAATACTAATTGTAGAATGTGGGTAATCAAATGCACATTTAACAAGTGACTGAATCTGTATTAACTGTATTTTCTTAAAGTACATTATATGCTGGTATTAAAATGAATGTGGTAATTACATTTAATTTCTTCAAATACCATTCAAATAACATTCTTTTTAAATTAAGAATAAGAGAGACAGCCACTGGGATGCTGAGGCTTAAAGGTAGAGTACAATAAACATAACATGGAAGGAAAGAAAATTGGAAATGGTGTACTTTTAATTTGACTAAAATGCCCACAATAAAAAGCAAGAAAAATGTACAAGAGTTACAAATATTTTTGACCTAATAAAAAAATCAAATTCAAACACCACAGTTATGCAAAAAGCATCAAAATTGGTGGAATATATGGTACATTTATCCATCCATCCATTTTCTGACATGCTTCTTCCTGTTCAGGGTCACAGGGAGCTGTCATGCAGCAGTCATGGGGCGAGAGTGGTACTGTCAGGTTCAGTATTTTGCGACTGTGTTTTGTGTGTCGGGTGAGTTCTCTTCTCAGCACAAGATCTGCGCTGGAGAGTTGGTGCAGGCTGATCAGCACCAGCTGGAGGAGATCAGACTGATGAGGAGCAGGAGCTTTTAAATGCTACAGATAGCTTGATTTTCCTCTCAGTTTGCTTCCAAGGTATCTCCAAATTGTTTATAACAGAATACTAGCGTAAATTTACAGAATTGTAAAGGTGTATAAAATTGGAATTAGTTTCATCTTGACTAGTTGTTTGAGTCTCAATCTACTTAAAACGTGTTAGATTTCTCCAAACTAAGGCATTTTAATGATCTCTGTGTAACTACTTATGACTTTTCTACAAAAACGAGAATTCTAAATTTCTGGGGCCGTATTCACCGCTAGGTGTTACTCCTAACTCGCGCTAAAAGGTCTTACGTTGGAGTTGTTGTCTAAAACCTATTCACAAACGCACCAAGAGCTACTTTTACGTGGGACAAATCCCTAAAAGTAAGCTAAGAGTGACGTCCCATTGCTATGGAAAACGTAATTTCCTATGCATGAGTAAATAGCTGGACAGCAGTGTGATTGGTTGTTGAATGACACGTGTGAAACCAGGAAATGGAAAACTTCAATGTCGATAAAAGCGTAATAATGAACAGCGCAAATAGCAGAAATAATGTATGATGACACTTCATACAACTTACACACAATAGTCTACTTACAGAGAGGGTGAAGTTTAAAGACGAATAAACGTGAAATGCATCATATTATGTGACAGACTGGCGTGCTATCCAGGGTGTAAATTTGCATTTTCCCTGTGGCTAAATATCTTAGTGTTTCTAAACATTTAATTTCTGGACGATCGGGTTGTTACGTTTTAGTTAATATTCCATGTGCAGTAATATTATTTCCATGTGCCATAATATTCTTTCTGTTTAAGGAAAAAACATCTTCTGTTCTGTTTTAAGAATTAATTTATTTATAGATACTTTATTTAGTTTTATTGTGTTCTGTTCTGTATCTTATTCTCTTGTTGTCCCCATCTCGTAACTTTTCTTCTCTTTAAACTTGACTCAGGTTGCTCTGTGCTAGAATTCAAATGTGCATGGGATGACTGTTTTTATGTGCAAATGGAAAATAGAAATCTTGAATCTAGTTGGAGACGTGATTGCATCCTGCATCAAATCTACAAAAAGTTCAATACGTTCACGATTTAGTCGGTATCGTTTGTTCAATTCAGAATCATCCAGAGTGTCCAACACATTGCGTCTGGCTGCAGCTATTTGGGAGTCTTTGTAAAGAGTCTTAGGGAGTTAGGAGTCTGGACTCCCAGACTTAGGAGCTACTTTTAGGCCTAAAAGTGGTTGTGAATTACTTTTATCTTAAGAAACTAGGAGTCCTAAATTTAGGAGTGACACGCCCACATTTTTTAGGAGTTACTCCTAAATTCACCAGTTAGGACCTACTTTTAGCCCTAAGATTCTTTGTGAATACGGCCCCTGATCTCCATCTTCAACTGGTTGTACAAGAGACGCCCCTCTCACCCAGATATTTCCTGTCTACTAGAAGAGAAAATGGAGAAAAACCGTAACCAACAAGAAGTTTATTAATTATTATCCTAACCTCCCACCAACACATATTAATATAGTTTCATTTTTACTCCAAACACTCTACAATCAAAGTACCATGTGGCGTTGACATGGACATTGAAAAAGACAGAGCGTTTGCTTCAGCAGAGGATAAACTAGCACAAAAGGCAATACAGACAACTGCAAAACTAAATGCTCTCACCAAATTGTTTAAGAGGACCTGCCCAAAGGAAAATGGATGCCATAAATCAACAGGGTCTTACTGCAAATTTCCTGCTCTAGATACAATAGTTAGAGAGAGAGAGTGTACATAAATGAGCTGTAAAAAACAGAAAAGGTGATGCAATAAATGAAATAGCTGGAAAATGGAGAAGAATGATAGACACACAAAGATAGAGCGCTCTTGGAGAAATCACCAACCATACGTCACTTGCATCCCTTCATTCTCTTATCGTTCCAGAATTACATTTATACTACTATTGCTGCCCATCTCCCTTTTCCCTGTTGCCCTCCCTGTTGCTCCCATTGCACTCTCACCTGAGCAAGATTAATCGTTCCAGTCGAATCACATTACCTTCGAGCCCAACACCAAACTCGCCATACACACACACACACACACACACACACACACACACAGAGGCACTTGGATATATAGGGAGGGATAGAGAGAGGCGCCTGGGAGCCAGAGACTATGGGAGATGGAGGGTGGAAGGTATTGAGGGACTTGAATGCATGGATGGTCTGCTCATTTAGCTTATCACATTATTTTAGCCCTGTACTTTATTACACTTAACTGGGACACTAGGCACTCAGTCAAACACACATACATTCACATATATTCCTCGCCGCACATCCATCCTGAGCTGCAGCATTGCCATATGTTTATAACGGTACATGTTTAATTTGGGGAAGAGGATGATTCATGGCCCCGAATAACAATGCTTCATCATACCATAGTACCTATGGCATAAAGGAAGGCTGTGCAGGGCAGGGAAACTGTTGTTAATGGGATGCTAATCATCTCATAACCTGGAAAATGGGCTAACGGGCACAACCCCTCATGCAAATGTATTTAGATGTTCTTCTTTATTGATGTTTATGTGCATCTCCTTTGGTGTGTATCTGCTGTGTAAGTGTGGTCTACACATTTGAGTGCTTGAGTAGTGTAAGAGACTGTGTGTATGTGTGAATGAGGATGAATATTGATCTATTACTATGTGCTCTATCACCCTGCCAAGCCTAATAAGGAAAAATGGGACACTAAGCAGGTGCTCTCCTGCTGCTGATTTATAAAACATATGCGGTGCAGTAAACACCTCAATCACTCCAGGGGGCAAGACTTTGAGGATTAATAACATTTACAAGAAGTGAGGATAATGGATTCATAGTTTCTGTGACCACGACCCTTTTGTTATTAAAAACGGTGTATTTTTCCCTGTTTTCAGGCTGAACTTAATAAGTTCCAGGGTCTTTTATGAAGAAGTACATCAATTTGAGGGATACATAGGGTCAAAACAGAGGGAACTTGGTTGGATGTTTCTATAAAAAGTTTGTTAGCACACTGAAATTAGGGATAATATCATTAGCAAATGATCAGTGGAGCAAGTAGAGCAGCTGCATACCCAAGTTGGGTGTTTCACTCTCCTACTTTTTGACTTACAGTATAAGCATGTTTTCACTTCTAGCAATAAGGCAAATACATGTAGTATCTATCAATTCAAAATGTAGTCAGCTGTTAAAACTTAAAAAAAGTGTTAAATGTAACTGCTAAATTATTTTTATCCCAATCATTGCCCTTTGACAGCTTTTAACCATTATGTACACTTTTATTTTTGAAGCCTGATTTGCTCACATTACTTTCTCTAGAGAAAGTCTGTAAACATTGTAATTCAATAATATTCATCACTGGATGTTCCTCAGCTCATTCGATGTTGATGTCTGTTGATCAAATCTTTTTTTATGAGAAGCAGCATAAGTTTTAAGCCAGATGTGATAGGACCTACTATGGCGTCAGAATTGTATCAAAAGTACGGAGAGCAATGTATTTAACTCTGCGTAGATTTTATCTTTTTGCATGAGCAGTTTTTTTCCGTCCCGTGAGTAGAGCAGTTCCTTAGCACAAGCAGTCTCCTCTGAATTTAGCTAAGACAAATAAAAAAAAAATAAAAAATAGAAATCTAAAAGGTGCAATTTCTAATTTAAAGCACTATATCTGTCTGTTCGGTGATGTGAGTGTGTCAGTCTCTCAGTTATGCCCCCAATTCTCCTGGAGACATGCTGTTACATACATGGCTCTGCTGGTCAGGTCCTAGTGCATTCCCCTGAGAGTCTCTGTGTGAGGTCTATTTAAATAAGCCACAACACCATAATATAGGTTATTCGGATCTGATAGCTACAATCCACCATGTGACCTTTCCTACTTTGTTATTATCTCAGATAGCAGCTAACCTTGCCAACACCTTCATCTCTTGCTCTGCATCTCTCACTCTTCCCAAGTCCAAGCTGTTTTATCTCTCACCTCTGTTTTGTCGTTTCTGCTGCTGCACTCTGCTTTTCTTTTTTCTGCCATGTGTCAGCATTCATTTCAAATTTTCTTTTTGTCACTGCTGGCTTTGTTTATATTTACTTCTGTCACTTTTTCCCCTCAAATCACTGCATCAGAAATTGTATTTCTCGAGCTCTCTTTCTCCTTATTCTCTTAAATTCCACCTTTGACACAGCTGTCCATAACTGCTTGAGTGTTACAAGCCTGTCAATCAATCAAAGCTTTCACAGTTTTATTTGGCATGTGTCCTTGTGTCATTGGCTTTTGATGGACATGGCTACACCCACCACAGGCACTTTGTAAAATGAACAGACCATTTAAGATACAAAAAGTTAACAATATAAAGCCTAAATCATACTCATTCTGACGTTGCATGAAGACAATAGTTTATATGTAGGTGCTCAAGCATATGCAGTCTAAAAACAGTTTCGTGCTTGAGATGCAGGAACTTAAACTAGTGAGTAATACTTAATAAGCCAGATCTTAAAGACCAGACGCGTCATGAAAAACTAACCATTAGAGGTTTGTTTAGTCTTCCCATGTTAACATTTTTAATATATTGCTTGAGATTCCATTGATAAAACTAAACAGTGTCTCCCAAAAAACCATACACCCACAAAAGATTTCAACTTTAACAAATCTGTGTTGACACTGGAGGTTTCTGATCTGTCTCTACCCTAACAGATAGTCTAATAACCAAAATCCAAACTTTTTCAACGATCTTTGATTGCTTTGTCACTTATTTTCAGTCAAATATTTGATCATTTTCAAATGAATGTGTTTTTGTTTGTCAGAAGGTACAGTATGCTGTGCAATGTGCTGTGACTGTTGGCAACACATTGCAACGGAGTTTCCAAAATGCCTCCAAAGGATTTGCAAGGGTTGTAATGTTTGGATTTTGTACAGGACTCGATTGCACAAGAACAAGCTGACACTAGTGTTATTATAAAGGTTTTAAAAAAAAACAGTAAAGTAGTTGCTCCAAATGTCAGGATCACCAAACCATGAGTAACAAAGGGATTATTAATATAGGAATATTTCATGGTGGAATAAATGCTCAGATAGTAATTGTATTTTATCTTACAGGTACAGTGGGGATGGGGGGGTTAGACGTGATCCACAGTCTGATGATATCAACTCGATTGAAGCTGGTAAGTCTGTTTTTTCTTTTCACAGGTATTTAGCATGGTACATTATGTTGGAGCAGCAGCTAGTCTACAGCTCAGAGTAAGAGGCTGGATAAGTTCATCAAGAGGGTCAGCTCTATTCTAGGGTGTCCCCTGGATCCACTGCAGGTGGTGGGAGACAGAAGGACTCTGGCCAAAATTATATCACTGTTGGACAGTGTCTCCCACACCATGGATGAAGATGTTGCTGAGCTGCACAGCTCCCTCAGTGACCGACTGCTGCATCCTTGTTGCTTGCAGGAGTGGTTTTGCAGGTCTGTCCTCCCCTTGCAGCTGTTAGACTACCAAAACTGCTCCCAACAATCTCAACAATTTTAGTTTAGACCTCTGTCACGATCTGTGCTGTGAGGACTCGGGGCAGGACCCAAAGTGCAGGGAGACACGGGAGACTCAAAACTCACAAGTAATAATTTTAATCAAAATAAAGGGGCTGACAAGCAGCAAAACACTTACATGAATGGAGGGCTCGGGAGGAGAAACACACGGCACGCAAGACAATACTCCGACACTTGAATAACACTGACACACCCTTTTTAAACTAACACAACACAAGAAGGCAATCAACACAAATGAAAAACACCTGGGGAAGAGAGGGAGATGGAAACGAGCAACAGCTGAGACACAAGGAGAACTGGGAGCACAGAATATAAACACAAACCAGAAAATACACAAGAAACACAGGAGGACAAGAAAAACAACAAAACTCTCACTCAGAACATAATCAGACATACACAGAACATGACTCCTGACAACCTCTGTTGTAATCTGCATTTCTTAACTCACTTTAATAATATTTCTGCTGATGTTATTTTTGCACATCTGTTTTTTTCATAGTTTATATTCTTTCAATGCTTATGTTGTCTATCACTTTGCTGCTGTTGCCTACATCTAAATTTTCCCATTATAGGACAATAAAGGATTTTTCTTCTTCTTTTGTTTTGTGTGGAAAAACAGAAGAGGGGAAAACTCTGGGAGTAGGTAAGGTGAGTATTTCAGGTTTCTTGTGAAGAGAAGTGACAATCAGGTAAGTGATGACATGACAATAAAGGTACAAAGGAAGGAAATCAGAGTTTGTTAAACAATCCAAAATCCAAGCACCCAAAATCTTCTTCTAAATATTATCTGAATCTGCTTCTTCCTGTTCAGGGTCACAGGGAGCTGGTGCCTATCTCCAGCGGTCACTGGGCGAGAGGCAGGGGACACCCTGGACAGCTTGCCAGTCCATTTCAGGGCCACTATCAATATCCAAAGTCCCAAATCCAGAACAATAGTGTTGGTCAAAAACCTCTTGTGAACATGAATCATTGACAATTCATCGACTTGTGATTTTTAGGAAGTAGCAGACAGAGCCATGGTCAACAGGATAGAGAGTCCAAGAAATCCAGAATCCGTTGAACATACAATGGTTGGTACACTCTTTAATCAGACAGAATCTATGACAGGAAAAACATTGGAAAGCTGTAGCACAAAGCAAACAAACAATATGGTGTCTGACTGCTATCAGTCAGACTCTTAAATAAGGAGGAGACATGAGCTCCAGCACCAGAGAGAGGGAGCACACAGGTGAGTCAAATAAATGTGATCACAGGCCATGAGCTGGGGAACAGCAGTAGCAACAGTTAAATAATGGCTTGATCTAACCTGAATCATGACAAGAGCACTCAATATTCAAGCGGTAATTAAGACATTTTGTGACTAAATTGCTATGATTTATTTGCAGATTTGATAGCACCAGTACAAAGTTTGTGTCTCCAACTAGCCATCAGCTGTAGCAATAATACAGTTGGAATTTGATTACAAGCAGTTTGTCACAAAGACACAATTTCTTTCAATTCCTTTAGTTAAATCATTGAAAAAATACAAAAGATAACACAGTATGACTGATACAATTATATTTTAAACAGGCCATTTCATACAAATTTCAGGACTTTGTGGTTATTCCTTAAGTATTAACCTGTAATATGAAACACTTTATATCTAAAAAGCGTTTGGAAACACTGATTAACAGACCTTTCAATCTGTCTGCATCAAAAATCGGGTGGTTCCGTTTCATTCCGTCAGGCTTCGAGCAGCAGCTCGTTCATATTCATTATTCGAATTTGCTGGACTCAGATTGGCTAACAAACTAGCCTATGAGAGCAAGGTATACTGTTTCCTGCCCCGCTGCGCATGGCAACACCAGACGATCTCTCTTCCTATTTGCTACGTCTTATGCTACAGGTTTTAGCTAACTGCATGCTAGGCATGGTTTTAACTGCGGGAGCTGCCGAATACTAACAAACAAAGGAGTTGTGATGAAACAAGTACAGGCCATTCGAACTCGGGTGTTATCGCCACCTGCGTAGTTTGAGAAATAAAAACTGACCGAGAAGTTGTTGACCTGTTTTCACACCCACTATGATGGTAAGAACACCTGTGGAGCTAAAATATTCAACAGAAACTTCAGAAAAAACGTTTTTTAATGGAAGGGCCTCATTAAAGCTGATATCCCTGATTTCAAATTGCCTAGCTTAGGCTGTCAACAAAGTCACAGAACTCTCAGCCCCTCCCGTTGGGTAGAATTCCTAAGCCACGCCCCCCCCAGGTTTGGAAACAAGCATTGCCCCAGAAGACAACAGAGTGCAAGACACTGGTCCGCAGTTCTTTCAAGTACCATAACATGGCGGAATCACTGGTAAGTGAAAATATAACAACGAACAACTGACATTAATTGTTACTTTGTCCTGAACCTGACGAGGAACCAGCCGGCGGCTGTTTCTCCTGCTGTGACATAGTAGAGCGGCAAACACTCCCAACGGTGGTGTGCTGCGGTAATATGTCTCAGTTTTTTAGGAGCACAGAAGCCAAATAAATGTGGAGGTCCGTACGGCTGGAGAGACTGTCCAATCATTACTTCCGGGCCGAACCATTTGATTGGTTGATGTTTTTAGACAAATACGGGAGAACCACTTAAATTTTTTTTTTGTTTGTTTTTTTGTCATCTTCACAACATGTTTTTCTCCACGCTGTGTTAAAACGTTTTTAATGGGCATGAAAAAAAATATGTTGGTGACTGACAATAGACGATGCTCATCTTTTTTTACAAGTCTTTTTTCATATTTATTTTAGACATGACTTCCAGATAATGTTCATTTGTTGAAAGACTCTAAGGCATGACAATTTATTTGTCCTAATCTTGGCCTCTTTCCATATTTCTAAACACACACTGTACAACTTGTTGTAACTGTCACGTAAAATGACTGAAGAAAAGTCTAAAAATGAATTGATTATAATCATTTTGTAGGATTACAAAAGGGTCTGACTCCTTGTAAACTGTGTAAAAATAAAGCTTAAAACTTTGGCCCAAGATTTTATTTGTTTGTTGAAAAGTAATTCTCTTACTGTTTGTTTGATGTGTGTCCATGTTCATCTTTTGTGTGTTTTTACAAGCTCAGTCTGAGTGGATGTAGGATTCCTTTCATGTCATGATCATCAAGTTGGACATGTTTGACAGCCAGTGATGAGGTCATTACTCCCAAAGGTAGAGAGAGCCTGTATCAAAGCCAGTAAAAAAATATTTCAAAATGATTTTTGAAAGGACAGTTATCTGCCAATGACACGTTTGAGAAACAAAATAATTTTTCAAATTTAAAAGCAATCATGGTTCAGATTCTTTGCAAGAAAGATTAGGTTTAATAATGGTCCCAAATGTGTCCTTGATTTTAAATACTGAGGTGCATCATGTTTGAGACTTTTCTTTCTGTCTAGTTCTTCTTTTTCTCATCCTTCTCTCTTTTTGTCTCTCAGTAGATGTCACTGCAGTTCCACCACGTGCCAGTGTCATTGAGAGATTGTAAGGCTTCGTGGGAGTCAGGCACCCTCTGGTGACGATACCAGTGATGAAAGTGTGTGTGTGTGTGTGTGTGTGATGCTTTAACTCTGTCTTTACAGGTAGACCCTGAAGACCATGGCAGTGTCTCAATACACACATCATCTACTGATCCTTTTCTCTCAAAATAGGCAGTAAACACATTCAAACACAGAGGCACTCATCAGAACTGCTAGGGTGATTCACACACATCCCAGTGATGCAATTAACTGTCATGCCCCATTCTCCTATCAGTTGGTAATGAAGAGATAAAGTGTTGTGGCATCAGGGGAAATGTGGGGAAAGATAGAGGTGGTGTTGACTTGCCTCTGTCAAACAGATAGCAATCTGTCAGCTCTCTAGTTTTGCATCACTGATTGGAGTCCACTGTAATTACATTATTCAGAATGGGAAATGAAAGATAGCATCCTCTTCAAGTGACACTTTGTGTGCTGTTTGATTTTGCTCGGCAAGTTGAACTTCATTGGTCTTGTTTTTATCGGGAGGATGCTGGTTCTAAAGTACAGTGTTAGTGCCACTTCATTTATTCTCATCAAATTACTTAACAAATCACTTGCTAGCAAGACTATATTTAGTAATATAGCTTATCTTTGCTTTTGAATTAGTTTGAGTTGTTGTTAAAATGAGAGTCAGCTTTCACAAAATTTGGGGTCATGATTGCTGACATATTGTCCACCTCTTATCGGAAGTGAGTCTACATGTTAAATAGATATTGTAAGTGTGTTTCTGTCTATAATTACAATATTAGTTAGGTTTAGGTTTCTGAACTGATTGATTGATTGGTTGGTTGATTTGAATTTATTTGAATGTATGACATACTTTAAAATAAACAAAAGATAAAAATAAATAAAACAAAAAACTAGTAGCCTTAGTCCAAAAGGGATGGATGGAAGCCATAGATTATTTATTTAAATTTTAAATAATTTAAAAATAATTTTAAATTGTAAACAATTTTAATTTAAAATGTTATTTTTAAATTTAAAATCATGATTGTCCATCCTATGAGAAAAATTAACTCATGGCTTGTCCAAAGCAGCTAAGACCAAAGTGGATTACTGTGTTCTTAAAATGGCTCTAATTACCAAACTTTTCAACAACCATGGTTTAGGGAAAGTGATTTTGTAAACTTTTATACCAAGAGTAGTTTGGCTGCAGATAACTTGGGGAGCAACTGTTCATAAACGATTTGTGATTCGCATGGATCTCTCCCTATACGGTTCAGCATGCACATCGTCCACGGATTGGTCTATGAAAATAAATAAAGAGTTGTGTTCATGTGGAGGACCGATGCACCACCCAGTCAATCCAAAAGAGAAAAGCACAGCGGTAGTCATGGCTTGAAAAGCCACCAGCATCATTCAAGTCATGTGTATGGGAGCATTTTGGCTTCCCCATAAAATACAGTAATGATGGAAGAAGGGCGGTGGACAAAGCAATTATGCACCGATTTGAAGCGACATCATCCTGGCGTGTCAATGACAGGATCCAACACAAATGTGCAGCGCAACGACACTAATCACTGCAGCATTTAAACAGCCTTTAGCGGCACAATCCGTTGCACCACTACAGATAATCAAGCAAGGATGTAAAACAATGGCCATTGGAAGTTTTGTGAAATTGCATTCACACAAACTGTTCTGAAATTTAGGAGACTGAAACAAGTCAAAGACAGCAGCAAACCATTTTGGAAGAGGTTTAATTTGTTTCAAGTTGAGTAGCTACAAAAAGAATGTAAGAATGAACTTGAAAGATTTATATTTAAAAGAGAGGGCATGTTACATCTAGTGGCTGAGAAACACAACCCAAAATAACTGCAAGATGATAATGGCAGCACATCCACGTCCATCCTTAGATTGTACAGCAAGGACAACTGCAATTTGATGCACACCTAGGTGTGTTTGTGTGTAATCAGACCAATTTTATTGGTGGATCTAGAACTGAGATGCAAAAAGACATCAAGTTTAAACAATGTCCAAAAACTGAGCCAAAACCAGGTACAGTTAATTGTGGGTGAACTTGGGTATTAAAGGTTAAGAAGTAGATAACTGAGTAAGCAATATGACATATGGAAGCAGAATAGCAATTTAGATTGTAAGTCATATCACTTTGTCCTGCTCTTACTATTTCAAAATAGTCTGTGGGAAAGTGAACTTTTGAAATAATGATGAAAATTTCTAATGATATTCTCATGACCTCAGACAGTGGACTTGTGTCTTTAATGTACCTTTAACTGAGTCCCGCCCCCTTAGTTACTGTTGCTACGTCCGACAAACACGACCAGTGCAACAGATTATCATGAGTGGAAGAGGTATTCCCCATGCGTATCAGTGACCTTTTTTGGAGCAATACCTTTGCGACATCCTCCAAATTGAACAAGCCTTGATCTCTTTTCTCTCTCCAGATCAGCTCTGCCGAGTGGTGTCCGTCTGCTTGCAGCCAGCCTCCCTCACAGCCGGTGAGTACTCCCAGCTGCCAGCACCTCCAAAGCTCGGCCCCTGCATCGCCGAGAGCCAGTGGTAACCCCGGCTGGCTCACTCTCATCCTGGGGTGGACCGTGCCACCTCTAGGGATGCTCTTCAGCACCAAGCTCCCCCTGACATCTAGTTAGTAGTTAGTAGATGTGGGCGCACTGCTTCACCATCTTGTTTGGAATTAATGTTTGTTGGACCTGCTCACATAGCAACGGTTGCGTGATTGGTCAATGGCCTTTTGGAGGCAGGGCCACCGAAAGGTCAATAGTCCTGTTGGATCCCAGTGCTAAGTTTGGCACTATAAATAATAACATTCTATTGAAGAGGCTTGAATATGAAATCAGGATTTAGGGAACTAAACCAAACTGTTTAAGTCATGCTTATCTGAACGATTCCAGTTTGTTCATGTAAATAGTGAATCTTCTTCATGTATAGAAGCCAGTTATGGAGTTTCTCAGGGTTTAGTGCTTGGACCGATTCTCTTTATTAAATTCACACATACATACAGTGGGGCAAAAAAGTATTTAGTCAGCCACCAATTGTGTAAGTTCTCCCACTTAAAAAGATCAGAGAGGCCTGTAATTTTCATCATAGGTATACCTCAACTATGAGAGACAAAATGAGGAAAAAAAATCCAGAAAATCACATTGTCTGATTTTTAAAGAATTTATTTGCAAATTATGGTGGAAAATAAGTATTTGGTCAATAACAAAAGTTAATCTCAATACTTTGTTATATAGCCTTTGTTGGCAATGACAGAGGTCAAACGTTTTCTGTAAGTCTTCACAAGGTTTTCACACACTGTTGCTGGTATTTTGGCCCATTCCTCCATGCAGATCTCCTCTAGAGCAGTGATGTTTTGGGGCTGATGCTGGGCAACACGGACTTTCAACTCCCTCCAGAGATTTTCTATGGGGTTGAGCTCTGGAGACTGGCTAGGCCACTCCAGGACCTTGAAATGCTTCTTACGAAGCCACTCCTTCGTTGCCCAGGCGGTGTGTTTGGGATCATTGTCATGCTGAAAGACCCAGCCACGTCTCATTTTCAATGCCCTTGCTGGTGGAAGGAGGTTTTCACTCAAAATCTTATGATACATGGCCCCATTCATTCTTTCCTTTACACGGATCAGTCGTCCTGGTCCCCTTGCAGAAAAACAGCCCCAAAGCATGATGTTTCCACCCCCATGCTTTACAGTAGGTATGGTGTTCTTTGGATCCAACTCAGCATTCTTTCCCCTCCAAACACGACAAATTGAGTTTCTACCAAAAAGTTCTATTTTGGTTTCATCTGACCATATGATGTTCTCCCAATCCTCTAGAAACTAGGTTTTGCAGGTTTTGTGATTTTGGGTAAAAATGATATCAAATTTCCATTGTTATGCTGATGGTAGTTTCGTTTATCAATGAAGCCTGATGTAACCAATCAGTAACTTGGATTAGCTTGTCTCAGTGTTGTAAAATCTTGGATGACAATTATCTTCTCAGACAGACAGAGGTCATGGTTATGGTTATTGGACATGAGCAATTTGTGAACAAACTGTGTCATCAGCCACTGACTTTAGATGGCATGCATTTGGCCTCTGACAACAATATAAGAAAACTGGGTGTTATCTTTGACCAGGACATGTCTCTCATTTAAAACATGCTACCATGACAACCTTCTTCCATCTGTGTAATGTTACTAAAATTAGAAGCATTCTGACCCAAAGTGAGTGTCCATGTATTTATTACTTCTAGGCTTGACTGTTGTAATTTAATATCAAGATGTTCTTATAGTTCTGTAAAAGGCCTCCAGCTGATCCAAAAAGCTGCTGCCAGAGTTCTAATGAGTTAGAAGGAAAGATCACATTTCTTCAGCATCACTTTGGCTTCCTGTAAATTCCATAACAAAATATAAAACTTTGTTTCTAACATATAAAGCTTTGAACAACCAATCTCCATCTTATATTAAAGATCTTATTGTTATATGTTCCTAACAGAGCACTTAGCTGTCAGACTGCAGGTCTGCTTGTAGTTCCTAAAGTTTCTAAAAGTAGAATGGGAGGAAGAGCTTTCACTTATGAGGCTCCTCTCCTGTAGAACCAGCCTCGACTTTTAATCCATGAGACAAACACTTTTAAACCACTTTTAAGAATAGAATTAAAACTTTACTTTATGCACAATCAACTTATTGTTGCTGTTAATAACTTTATCTTTGTTTATTTCCATGGAAATGTTGACCAGCCCAAATCTACCAGTGTTTGTCTGTCTCAGTCTGTTAAGGCAGAAGGCTGTTCATCCTGGTTCTGCTGGAGGTTTCTTCCTGTTCAAAGGGAGTTGTTTGTTTCTACTGTTGCCAGTTGTGTTGCTCAGTATGAGGGATTGTGTTGAAATAATGATTCAACTCAACTGGCTGGTTTCTTAGGAAACAATTTATATTTTACTAATTTACTTCATATTTCTGTAAAGTACCTTGAAATTACTTTTATTAAGAGCTGGTGCTTTATAAATAAAAATAAATTGAAATTAAAAGGTCTTTTTTAGTAATTGTGGATTTTTCCTTCTTTGTAAATACATTGTCACTTGATTGTTTGGTTGCACTCTCTGGATTGTATTGAATCTTTTTTTAAAGCATTTGTTTCACTAAAGAAGAAAAACACATTTGCGAGCAGTGTAGAAGAAGAACCACGGTGTGTTAGTGCATGTGTTTGCATTGCTTGTGTTTTACCATGATTTTTTTTCTTTGACTTATTAAAAGTGTTTTTGTGTGTATAAATGAATCAGTGTGTGCCTGTAAGCACTCATGTGTCACAGTTCAGTGGCAGACAAGTGGAGAGGAGCATTAAACACCCTCTTCCACCACTAATCAGGGATTAGACAGTGTTTAAGAGCATAAAAAAACCCATAAAACAAATGAGGGTATAAAAGACACACCGGAAAAGCCTTTAAGGAAATGAAATGATGGTCTTCCCATTGTTTGCAGTCAGACATATCTCCGTGTTTCTGTAAATGTGTTACTATGTAGCTTTTTAGTTCCTGGAATGGTTCTGATGACAACTGTCTTTGCTTTTTTATTTAAATATATTGTTAACCATCCATGTTTCATGTTAAAGGTGGTATATGGAATATTTTCATTAAAAACAATATTTTTAACAAAATAATGCCTCCACGGGGTGTTTAGAGGGTTGTAGAATGAAAATACAGCATTTCCTTCAAAATTTGTATTTGAAGTAAATTATTATAAAATATCAATTTTGACGGGCATGACGTTGGCATTTTGTTTACATCTACCAGCCAATAGCTGGCAGAGCAGCGGGCACCATTTTGGGTTGCCTAATACCGTAAATAATCCAGCACAGTGAGGCTGGTACTGTGGAGTCTGCAGATCTAGCAGCTGGAAGCACCGGGGATATGTGATGATTATATACCTTATTTGCTTGCCATAGAAGATTTCTCTGGGGTTTCCCATGAAACGTTTTTTATTAGCAGCTAGCTAACACGTAGCTGCATGTTGCTGAAGTGGAGGAGCATTGGGCCACTTTTTCGACTGGAAGACACACCACGGAGGATTTTATTGCTTTCTTTATTTTATTGGATAAGTGGGGTGTGCAAGATGGTGTGTGAGGAGGACAGAGGATCTTAAGAGGGACTGCAGGAAGTTTTGGAGCCGCGGTGCAACTGTGAACTCTTAACCATGGACTGAATCGATGACTGAGCTACAAACAGGTAGGAGCTGCTTTTATCAGAATCAGTGTGTGATCAGCGGGGCTGGAGAGCATGATTAGTGAGATGAACTCATGATATTTTATTGTCCTGCTTGGATCGGGGATCAGAGTGGGTTTTGTGAGGAATATTGGTCGACCTCAGCCTTGGAGCTCGCGCGGTGGGGGAAGGGGGGGGGGTTGGGGGGGGTAAGGACAATGCATGGGTTAACACAAACATGGAATTACAGTGGATCAATTAAAGCTGGAGTTGGTAATGTTCGAGAGCTAGCAAGATTTAAAACTAGCAGCTCCTCTAAACCCCTCCCCCTTCCCACCATGGACTTGCTTCAAGCCGCGCCCCCCTCCCTAAACTTGGAACTCGCATCTGCCGGCAGAACTCAGCAGGGTACTCAGCTTTACCAATGTTGACTCTCGTTTGTCCTCTCGTTTTATCCAGAGCTTTTCTCGTAGCAGCCTTTTCTGCCTCTGACTTTCTTTTTTTTGGCAGTTAAGCGGGGCGAGCCGTGACAAGTAGCGAGGAGTGAGAGGGCGTGATAGAAGGGGTGCAGGCAAGGTATCTGATTGGTTCCTCTCCTCTTCCTGGAAATGACCAATCACCGCCATCCGGTGCGGATGACCTTGGTTGGTCAGAGTTATTGTAGGCTTGCAAGTCTCAGAGAGGTCTGATTTTTTTTGCTCCTTTTTATGAATACACAATGCATTGACTAGTCTCAGTATGGAAGGACCTTTTCACCCAGTATAAAAAAAAGTGTTTCTGAACAGGATTACCAATTATAACTTTAAGATACAGAAATTAGTGTTAAATAAATGTGTATAATGGAAATGTTTTAGAAGAAAAAGTTAGATAAAAAAGTACAGAGGGCAAAAAATGACAAATATTGATTGAATGTTTGCCAACATTGGTCCTCAAGGCACATGTTTTAGATGTGTCCCTGCTCCCACACAGCTGAGGTAAATAAGCAAATTACCAGACAATGCGGCTTTAACATCAGCAGAAACCTGCTAATTATCCATTAATTTAAATCAGATGTTCCAAAGTAAGGAAACATCTAAAATATGTGGGACAGTGTGCCTTGAGGACCAGGGTTGGGAAACACTTGAATAAACAACTGTAGTAATAAAATTTGACCATAACATTGACGTTATGATCGCAATACATTTTGAATGCAAGAGAAAAATATTTTTACAAGTCAGCATTTGAACAATGTTGGGCTTTGAAAAATAATACAGAATGATTAGAGGGATTATTCACATTGAATCATAAAAACACATTTGCATGACTATTTTGTAAGAAAGTATGTCCAAAAGTTTCCCAAACATATTAGGACAAAACCTGACAAACTATTAGCTCAACAGTAGAACTAATGAATTATAAATGCATTTTTTTAAACCAAAAGTTTATTTCAAATATTTACTGATATACATACATTTATGTACATTTATAAAATTATTATATCTACTAGGGTCTGTTAAATTTTGTCTTGAATTTGACCCTGGGGAATTAACCAGCTCTCTGTTCAACAGGTCCAAACTCCCATTGACTAAAACTTATTATTGAGATTGTTATTATGTTTACTAACAATAGAAATTTATTTTAAAAATTTTAATAAAAAAATATTTAAAAAGTCAGAGAAACTCACTAAGCTTATAACTGCCATTATCCAAGACTCACAACCGACCTTCTTCAGAATTGGAAATCTTCTCCAGCAGCCCATGACCACACCTGTTCAACAACGTCTTTCTCTTTTGGTCTTTTGCACTTTTAACTGAATAAGTTAATTTAGTGTCTTAGACAAAGTGCACAGGTTCCCCCGTGCCTGCACGGGGTTACACCAGGATGGCCAGAGTGTGAGGGAGGGAGAGGCCTTCGTTGACTTCTCCTGCCACTCCCACGCGCCCTTCCTCTAGTCCTGGGCAAGTGTACTGCCCTCACCGGAGGTACCTCTGCACACCCCCCCCCCCCACACACACTTCCTCTTCGCCACCTCCATCCCAAAGCGTCCTGTGTCCATCGTCCTGCCCCAAGGACTTAACGGGAGTTAAGGGCATTAGGCCATGCGTAGAGGTCTTGGCAACTCAGCACACTCCATTGCGCTGTGTGTGTGTTTGTGTATGTGTGTGTGTTGTTTATTTTCATCTCCATAGTCTGTTTAGATACAAAAATATGATCGCAGTTGTCAATCGCAGTATTGTATTTTGAAAAATTGCCTTTATTTTCAAAATTGACCAGATTGTCTCATGTGTCTTGGTGTATCCCTACTTTGCAAATTTCCACCTATCGCGGGGGGGTGGGGGGTTGGGGGGATCTGGAACCAATTAACCGCAATAAGTGAGTGATCACTGCATTCAGTCATCATTCCCTTTACACATTACTCATGTAACATCATCATTTGATTTACTTCATTATATGATTAACACATCACTAAAACTACTTATTCTGTCAACTACTAAAATAACTCTCTGCTATAAAACCAATTTTCTTTGTTCACAGTACAATATGGTAACAAATACCTCTGCAGTAGGAGAGAGTGTGGCAATGTGGAACCACTGATACACAGACAAAAACCATGAGAAGCATGAGCTTGATTCCGATCTTTTTTGACAGTCTGAAGGAGAAATTTAAGTGAATGGGATTTTTGTAAAAAAAAAAATTAACAACCCTATGAGGCAACACACCTCTGGGTATTTTTTCCCTCCTCAACACAACATTATTGTTCTAATTGCTTTCGAAGACCTTTTCTATAATAAACTTCACTTAGAATAAATTAATCTGCCATTCATTATGCAATTCTAGTGCAGCTGTTGTAACTAAACATTTTTTTCTATTTTAGGTAACACATTTCACTTTAGTTATCATAGCATAACCATAAAAGGGATGATACTACTTTTGTTTCACATGCATAAATAGAGATTTGATGGGAGGTGAGAAATAGGGTGCATGTTGAAAGAAAGAAAGTCTGACAGGGATACATATAGAAAGAGGGAGAAAAAAGAGACATGCAGAATATCAAGAAGTAAAAGAGCGCGCGGAGGAAAAGAAGGAAGACAGCTTTCCAAGGGATGTAGGAATGATTAATGTGAAGCTGTCATAGAGGTGGAGAGGGGAAACCACAGCGATGGGGGAAGAGTCACGGCCAGGTGCTGAGAAAAGGATATGACGAAGGGGGGATGATGGCATAACAGCGTAAAAAGGTTTCAGGATTGACTGTAGACGGTGAGAAGCAACGATTGTCCAGGGTAGAGGAGCAGCGGACACATGAAAGAGATTTGAGGAAATACAGCTTAGACAGAGTGTGAAAAAAAAAAAAGGCAGAATGGGACAGAGATCAAGATGCAAAAGGAAGAAAAGATGGAAAGGGAAATGTAGAAAAATAAAAAAAACACATGGACCAAAGAAAAAGTTGTGAGAAACTTATCTTACAGGCCCTTTTTAATGAACAGTGTGGTTGTGGAAGAATGTAAAAGGAGAAAAAAATGATCAAAATTCTAGAAAGTTATGTAGTGCAACAATGACCTGTATTATTTGAGAGGTTTTTGTTAGTATGTGATGGAGTATGACATATTGCTGTAAATCTTTACCTTTATGTGAGACAGAGAAAACAATGGTGTAAAGCTGCACATAGTTTTTTTTTCTGCTTCACCTTCAACCTCACACTGTTTTATTACCCCATTTGATCTAACGGCCTTTTCGCTTGTGTGTGTACTTACAGTGTGATAAATAGTAAAACAGCAATAATGTAATGACAGGAAGTTAAATAGGAAACTCAGTAAAGTCAGCTCCCTTTGTTTAGGTTTTAATAGGCAGTTGATGGATTTTCCACATAAAATGATGAATCTGTTAGCTTGAAATCTCAAATACTTTCAGTACAATCAAGAGGATCATTCACAAAACAAAACAAAAAAAAAAACAATGTATAATTCAACAGTCTATAAATGACTTGTAACCATGATATGCATTTATTTACTCCTTTTGAGCAAAGCCTATACATACCCTGGCAAAAAAAATAACATGTAGTTTTAATGTAACCTCCTGGAACATGGGACTTCTGGGTTTTTTCTGTGATGTACATCTCTTAAACATCTCAAGACGATATGTTCAATAATGATTGGTTCTAGTGCTTTAATAAAATACTTCAGAGATTGAGATATGGGATGTTTGGGGGCCAATTCAAGTCACTGTGGAGGAATTCTGTTGCCATGAAGGAGAAAATGTTTAGAAGGTGATATGTTGTTGGGGAAACCAACAGAAATTGACCTCAAGTTTCAGTATATAAAGAATCCTTTTAACTTCATGTTTAAAGTCAGTAAGCTATAGCAGCCGTCTTAAACAGCGTTGACTCCAAAAGTTGATTAGTTATAGATACAATGAAAACGTCTAAGTTTTGCTTAAAATGTGTCCAGTGGTTGATGGAATGTTTAGAGACAGAAAGGCTTGACTCAGTTAATGCCAGAGTTTTCTGTTGTGCAATAGTACTTGGAATAAGTGATGGGAATGAGTCTTAGCTACAACAGCACCAACTTTTAACTCAACATATCTAAAAGTGACTAAGCTAAAGTCCTTTTTGTATCTTCTTTTAAAGTTCAGTTACCTGTGACAGCCATCTTTAATCAGGTTTGCTCCAAAAGTTGTTGATGTAACAATTACTTTGAAAGGATTACCAAAATCACAAGATGTTTCACTAACATTGTGGACAAACAAACACAAAATACTCTTACGTCACCCTTCAGAAACAGGTAATGAATATTTAAAAAAGCCTTTATTTTTGAATCCCTGATCCCTGTAGCAGATAATAGTCCCAGATTATGCATTTGTTTGACAAATAAATGTTGCTACTAGAGATGAACTTGATTATTGTGATGTACCAGATGTTTCTGAGAGCAAAACATGCAGCATAAACATAAACAAGCTAGAGACAATATGATGACTTTAATGATTGCTCGCTCTGATTTGCTGTAATAATTTCATGGGAGCTGTGTTAAAACATCATAAAATCCATTGCCTTGCCAGCTGAAAAGCTAATTTCACTTAGTAGAGAAGTGCAAGAAAATGTTAAATTATATTAAAGCAAGTCAACTGATTAAGGAGTGTTTCCTCACATGGATAAGTTTGTTAGTTTGCTTTATCAGAAAGGTTTTTATTCCCAAACGTTGAGCAGGTTCAAACATTAGGCATTAGGCGGCTGCGGTACTTGTGCATAGATATAATAGACATACACTTCTAAGCATGCAAAAAATAAAAATACTAAAGGAAATGAAAATGGATGAACACATACATATATATCTATATATATATATATATATATATATATATATATATATATATATATATATATATATATATATATACACACACACACGTCAGGTGATGCAGGTGATCAGTACAAAAAGTAAATAAAAAGCAGGTGCAGAGAACACAGCACAGGGTCATGTGTTTGAAAGAGACCACATGATGGAAACGGTCTTAGACAGGATTAATGCTCATGAGTCCAACATCAGAGAGGAAGAAACTGTTCTTATGGCAAAAGGTTCTGGTCTGAATGGACCGGAGCCTCCTGCCTGAGGGGAGCAGGTCAAAAAGTCAGTGTTCAAGGTGAGACGAGTCTGCTGTGATCCTACCTGCAAGCCACAGAGCCCTGGAGGTATACAGGTCCTGTAGAGAGAAGATCCTGCAGCCAATCACCTTCTCAGCAGAGCACACAACACGCTGCAGTCTCTGTGTCCCTAATGTTGGCTCCAGCAAACCACACGGTGATGGACGTACGTCTTGAGGATGGACTCAATCTTTGCAGAGTAGAACTGCATCATCGTCCGTGTTGGTAGGTTGAATTGTTTCAGCTGCCCCAGGAAGTACATCCTCTGCTGGGGCTTCTTTATGACAGAGGTAATTTTGAGCTCCCACTTGAGGTCCTGGGTGATGGTAGTACCCAGGAATTGGACTGATTGGGGAAACTGTGTGTTTCCTGAAATCATCAATAATCTTCACTGTTTTCTGGGCGTTCAGCACCAGGATACCAGCTGTTCAGCCTCCATCCTGTAGGCAGACTCATCCCCTTCCAAGGTGAGTCTAATGATGGTGTTGTCATCTGCAGACTTAATTTGCTTGATAGACTGGTGGTTGGAGGTACAGTAGTTGGTGTACAGGGAGTAGAGCAGAGGAGAAAGAACACAGCCCTGAGGGGAGCCAGTGCTGATGGTCCGGGAGTCCAAGACATTCTTCCCCAACCTCACATGCTGCTTCCTGTCTATCAGGAAGTCAGGGATCCACCTTTGCTGTAAAACATACTGTAATTTCTGTACGTACACAGTGTACCATGTTAGTTCCGACTGTGCAGAAATAAATGTATCCAAAAAATCCAAAAGGCTTGTTCTTTAAATTACATGACAAAAGATCTCCTAACTTAAAAAACTTTAATCAGATGTAACTGCTGTGATGTTTTACATTGCAGTATAAAAACTCTCCAAACACAGTTTATCTAAATCTTTTAGTTTCATTAATAAAAGAGTCTAACATTAAATTGATGTCGGTCAATATTCCCTCAAAACTATTAATAATGTGTTCTACTGGAGATCGCAAGATGCTAAACTGCCGTATAGTTGAACAACTCCTTCACTGGCTTTGATTTTTATTTCAAACTATAAAAAATATTGTATGACACTTTCATTTTTCTCATAACACAGAGTTCTAAAATGAAAAATGTGGAAAAAAAATGAAGGCAGAATAAAATGCTGTACAGTCTATGAGCTTTTTGTCAATTGTTTGTATGCAGCAGAGTTTACCCAACATAAAAAAGAAAGAAAAACTTAAAACAGATTGTGTTTTGAAAAGCTGTGTGCTTCCTGCCTTAAAAAAATCTCCATTGGTCCCAGTGGAACAATTTTGTAACATTTGGGCCAGAAAGTACTTCAGAGTAATTTCTGAGAAACTCTGGCTCAGGGAAGTTAATGGAAACACATGGGTCATCCATACACTCACAATCTGGGACTCTAAAAAAGTGTTACTGCTCAAAACTTTACAACACAACTCCCAGAACAAAGATCTATATTTTTTGTGTATAAAAAAAATTTGTGTTGTGCAGATGCAATGTAACATTTATGAATGACTGAGGTTGGCTTAAATTAATTTAAAATATCATGTACAGTCATGGCCAAAATTTGGAAGAATGACACACGTGTTAATTTTCACCAGGTTTGCTGCATCAGTGTTTTTAGTACTTTGTGTCAGTTGTTTGTGTGATATATTGAAGTCTAATTCAAGGTACAATATGGAATATTTTCATAAAAAGCAATATTTATAACAAAATAATGCCTCCACGGGTGTTTAGATGGTTGTAGAATGAAAAGACACTATTTCCTTTAAATATTATATTTGAAGTAAAATATAATAAAATTAATTTTGACGGGCACAACGTTGGCATTTTGTTTACATCTACCAGCCAATAGCTGGCAGAGTAGCGGGCACCATTGTGGGTTACAGTCAATAGTCCGGCACAGTGAGGCTGGTACTGTGGAGTCTCCAGGTCAAGTAGCTGGAAGCCCCGGGGATATGTGGGAATTATATATCTTATTTGCTTGCCATAAGCTGGGTCAGCTGAGTCTTGTAATTGGCCAGACCGTTCTGTCATGATTTATAAAGGCCAGACTCAAATGCTTAAACCCAGATAACAGTGCGTTTGAAAAAGTTTTTTTTTTTACAAGGGAGAAGGGGTACAAAACAATGAACAGTGAACATGCAATGGCATCGATCTGGATCCAAAATCCAGAACGGTGTGGAGGGGTGAACGAAGCCGGAGCGAGCAGAACCAAGGAGCACAGGGGAACTTGAGGTCCGGTGGCGGGCGAGGTGATGAGTGAGCTCGTGACGGTACAGGTTCCAGGAGTGATGATTACACAGAAAAGGTTCCAGCAGGCACAGGTCCAGATAATCCAAGGTGAGACAGTGGCGTGAAGTTCAGTGAATCCAGAAGCACGACAACCCAAGATGAATCAACGGTCTGGCGTTGAGTTGTGGCCAAGCCCTGTCTTTTAAACAGTTCAAGTAGTGTAGTTGATTTACAACAGCTGTGCCTGCCGGCAGTCCAAGTAATCAGTCCTGATGCCCGCCACCTGGTGACCTGAGGGGAAGCAGAGCAGTAGGAAACAAAATACCAGAAGGGAGGGGGAGAGAGTTAGGAGAAACCAGAAAGTAGGAAGATATAAAATAAACCAAAACACAAGCTCGCTCCAGACTCCTGACAGTTTGTGTGCTCACAGTACAGAAATGCGCTCTTGTCATGTTCGTTTTTACACACAAGTAACAACTTCATGACTGCCCACCGGGAGGAAGCCCAGGACGCGCTGGAGTGGTGGCAACTGGTTGTCCCAGTCCCAGGACTGCAGGCTGTCCTGTCCCTGCAGCTAAATTTTAAAATAGGGCGAATTAAATACAAAATAAGGAACATCCTGGATCTGTTTATTTTTCCTTTTTATTCTTTTTTTAATGTATTATAGAGGTATTGAATTGGGACTCGGATACTCAAAGTCAAATGACTCAATGCGGACTCGAGGGCAAAAAAACTTGGTCGCGACATCCCTAATTCTCACCTGTGTTAGTGAGAAATGGTCTCAGCAGGTCATTTTATGGCAGTGATAATATGCAGTGTTTTTTGGAATTAATTTCATTTTCATGGCAAAGAAGGACTTTGCAATTCATCTGATCTTCATAACATTATTGAATCTATGCAAATTTCTATATTATAAACTAAAGCAACCAACTTTGTGCACATCAGTGTATACAGCAGGGGTTTGCAACCTGTGGCTCTTCAGCCCCTCTGAAGTGGCTGCTTGTAATTTTGACCAAAATAAACATGAACCCTAGTAACAACATAAAATTGTTAATTTAGCAATTTTTTTTCTTTTCCATCTTTTTTTACAGTTTCGAATGGAATTTCTGCAGCAGAATGACACTAATACTACAAAATAAGTTGGGCTGCATGCGTGAACTAATTCCAATACCAGAGCTGTCCAAAGATGACTTGAGTTTCCCTGAAATGTCTTGAAAATGCTTTGATCAGTTTAACTTTCTGACCTGCAGCCTGACTGCTCTCCTAATACACCAGAATCTGACAATTTGATTTGCAAAGCTATTTAAATTTTCTTTCAAATTTTTAAGGCATAAAAATATGACAATGTTGTATAATACAATGTCTTCTTCCTATATCAGAAGGGGCAAACAGAAACAAAGACCTGCCTCTGATAAAAGTGTGAGCAAGAGTCTTGCTCAACTGTTGTACCCTGGATCTGATTCATCTATGACAACAGAGGGGCAGGATTAGTGGCAGAACAGGTACATATAGTAGCAAGTGAAGTGCTAACTGTACCTTTGTCTCTTGTTTCAGGAGTGATGACCCAAGATGGTGGGTGGTGGTACAGGATGACATCACACTGCAGCTGAGTTCCAGCGAGGTAAATGTTTTCAGGTCCATGTTTAAAGAGGCCATACAAATTTCAGGACTTTGTGGTTCTTTCTTAAGTATTAACCAGTAATATGAAACATTTTATATCTAAAAAACGTCAGGAAACACTTATTAACAAACCTTTCAATCTGTCTGCATTAAAATTCGGGTGGTTCCGGCTCGTTCTGTCAGGCAGCTTCGGCAGCAGCTTGTTCATATTCATTATTCGAATTTGCTGAACTCTGATTGGCTAATAAAATAGTCTATGAGAGCAAGGTATACTGTCATGCCCCGCTGCGCATGGCAACATCAGACGTCCTCTCTTCCTGTTTACTACGTCTTATGCTACAGCTTTTTAGCGAGCAGCATGCTAGGCGTGGTTTCAACTGCGGGAGCTGATGAATACTAACAAACAAAGGAGTTGGGACGAAACAAATACCGGCCATTCGAACTCGGGAGAACATTTTATTTCCACCTGCGTAGTTTGAGAGATAAAAACTGAAAGAGAAGTTGTTGACCTGTTTTCACACCCACTATGAAGGTAAGAACACCTGTGGAGCTAAAATATTCAACAGAAACCTCAGAAAAAACGTTTTTAATGGAATGGTCTCTTTAAGAAGGAGAGGTGAGTATGGTCCCTTGTAGAGGGTCCAGTCAGAAACAGACTCAGGCTATAGGAACAATAGTGGTACAGACAGGAAGATCACAGCGGCTAGCGCTAACATTGATAAGGGCTCATTCTACATTTATTGTTTCCATGCCAGCCATTTAGTTTATACGTAGCTCATGAGCTTTACAAAAAGCATCAGTTAAAAAGAGGGTGAAACAGCTGACTTTTCAGGGTTTCCCCATCAATTCCATCATCATCCTATCTGACTAAACTTTGATGACGGAGATCCAGACTACATCAATCAAATCAAATCAAAAATACTTTATTAATCCCCGAAGGGAAATTAAGTGTTGTTGTAGCTCAGTTATTCTTCAGGGAGCCATTGAGAGTTCTAGCTGTGGACAGGAAGGAGCTCCTGTAACGGTCTGTGCTGCAGCGGATTATGAAGAATCTTCTGACTGAGACACTCTGTTGTTGAGTTACTGTGTTCTGAAGAGGATGATGAGGGTTTTCCATTATGTTCTTCATCCTCCTTTGGACAATCAACTCAAGAGACTCCAGTTCGGTCTCCAAGACAGAATTAGTCCTCCTTATCCATCTGTTCAGCCTCTTGTCACTTGCTCTGATGCTCTGCCCCCAACAGGTAACTGCTGATGTGATCAGCTGAAAAAACTGCTGTCCTTTTTTTGCTCCTCTTCAAATCTCTGTCTGTCCGTATTGTTTGAAAGCCAGACAGAGACACACTGGAGTCCGGGATATGCTCCTTTAGCCATGTCTCAGTAAAACACATGATGCTGCATTCCCGATACTCTGGCTAGGTCTTCAACAGAGTTTCAAGTTCATCCATTCTGTTAGCAAGAGATCTCACATTTGTCAATATGACTGATGGAGTGAAGGTTTAAACTTCTTCTTTCTCTCTTTCTTTCTTCTCTACATGGGTTACACTGTGAGCCTCTCTCTCTGGATGGAAAGATGCAGCCAGTCCCACTTGACTACTAAGCAAGTCATGTTGCAGTGATGAGACATCTCTGGCTTGGTGGATTCTCCAGAATGATCATATCTTCTGAAAAGGTCAAAGTGCCTGTAAAATTACAAAATCATTTACTCACCTGTTTTCTCCTTTCATCACATCCACTGGATTCTCCATGCTTCTGTTGGGATGACTGTTTAATTCATTCCCAACTAGAGAGGGGTCTGTATTCTGTTCCCGTACATCTAAGGTGTCCAATGCCTCACTCCCCTGTATTCAAGGCCTAAGCTTGTGATTCCTCTGCTTTCACCTTCATACAGGAAAACCTCAAAGAAAAGAAAACAAGGGTAACATATTCTATTGAACAAGGTTTCAGGTCCTCTGGCTCAGTTTCTAATCCTCCCATCATTTTTATTGAGCTCCTGCTGCTGAAACTGAGATCCATCCTCATTTCACATTTTATTGTAATAAAACCTTTCAAATGTATCTGATTAAATACTCTCCAAACCAGTCCTATTCAGATATTTAAAAATAACCCATCTGGTTCATTGAAAGGACAGACATTGATAAAAACTGACAGTAGTATAGTATAGTGTTGTTGTTTAGTCAAACGTCTCAAATTCAGATTGGCTAATGACTCTGTTGTCTCCCTGCACACATTACCTGTGTCACTGCGTGGTTCTCTGCCTTCATAGCAGTCTGTATAGCTCCTCTTATACAACCAGATGCCTTCAGTTCTCCACACATACTACTGAAAGCTTCTCCCGATCTCCACAACAATACCTCTCTGCAGAGCAGTTTAGCAGAACATGCAGCCAAATATTTAAACACTGGAGTTGGTGGTGCACCTCAGGAAGAGCCTAGGCCTACACATCTGAATCAGTGTGAAAGACTCCATTGTCCACAGTGTGGATAACCTCAGCTTCTGGGGGACCATCATCTCACAAGACATCATGTATTAGCTATATCATATCACCTGTCAAGAAAGCACACAGGAAAAGATTGTGCTTCCTGCACAAGCTGAAGAAGTTCTATCTGCCACAAACAATGTTGGCTCACTTCTACGCTGCCAACATTGTGTCCATCCTCACCTCCTCCATCATCGTCTGGTGATCTGCTGCCACTGCTACACAAAGGCAGACTCCAGCATATCATTCACCCTGCAGAGTAGGTAATTGGCTCCAATCTGCCATCACTCCTGAATCTCTCCACTTCCAGGATAGTGAAGTGTGCAAAGAAAAAAAGGATCTCTGCTGACCCTTCTCACTCGTTGTATAAACTGCTTCATACTCCTTATGACAGGAGAAGAGAGAGAGCTGCAGGCCACCAGAACCCACGACATGGAAACAGCTTCTTCTCGCCAGCAGACAGCCTCATTAACAAGGTCAGAGTAAACTCCTGACACTGACATTATCACGCCCCAACACATTAATGTGTTACATTAACACCCTTTTAAAGGACAATCATGTCACATGTAAATAGTCTTTTTGTTACATCGACTCATAATATGTGCACATCCTGACCACATACAATGTTCAATTGTATTTCAATATTTATACGTTATTTTTTTTTCTTTTGAGTTATCCTGCTTTGTATTGTATCCCCTCTCTTTTTGTTTCTGCACTTGTTTACTCCTTTATTATTTCTTTTTTTTTTGCTTTGTCTTGTTGATGTGCCAATGCTTAATGTTACTGCCTCAACACACCTGAGCAAATTACACAAAAGAGAAACTCCGCTTTGGAAATGAAGACTGTTTTTTTTTTTCTTATTTTGAACCAGTGCTGTCCACCATAAAATGTAACTTTGCTCAGTGAGCCAATCAAATGTAAGAGCACATTTCAGGTGGATTCCATTACAGCATGAATGACTTGTTTTCATATCACATTCAGCTAAACAACACCACAAATAGATTTTGATATCTTTTTAGTCCTACCTGTATGACTCACCATTCTTTGAATGCTCACAAGGTGTGAACTTGTAAATACAATGTTTTTTCTTCTTTTTTTAAAGATGTTTTATTGTGCTAAAAGACTCAACCAAGACCATTTGATTGTGCATTCAAGTTTCAGCTTAGATTTTTTAAATAAGTTGTTGATTTAACACTATTATTTTCAGGCAAAATGCAATATATGTTCAGAGGTGTTGCATCTAAAATTGCTGGTAAACTTGGACCAGTTACATATGACTTTAAATATACATGAGAGGATGTGTTTGCCATGGTTGTTGTTTAAATCAGTCAGTTCTTATTTGGACTCCACCTCCACAGAAGTGCCAAGAAATATCATGACCACATAAGTTCGAAGTTGTGATGGCCTAAGAAACTTGTCTAAAGTGTGTTTGCATGCACAAAGTGTTCTTCATTGAGACCTTGAGTGTTTCCAAATAAATGTTCCCAAACTTGATTATTATCTACTTTTTTTTTTTTGCTTTGCTGAGTCATGATATCCACCTTCATTCCTTCATGTTTTACACTGATGATTCTTGAAGTTGTGTGATACAGTGTTTCATCTGCCCCTTCCCAATTTAGCATGCATGTCCCGAGGAACAATGCCTTTCGATTAGATCCAGTTTTGGTGGAGAGGGAATGACATTGATTGGCCGAGGGAATGGGGATTGACATTGATTGGTCCCGTCGTGTTTGTGAGGCTAGGAAGTGTTTTGCATAATGCAGGCATTCACAGTCTGCTGAGACTCAAGAAACCAGGCCGGAATATAAAGTTCTGGATGTAACAGTACAATAGGGCATTGCTGAAATGCTTGTTTTATCTCACGTACATTTGTGATCATTTGGTGTTCTCCAAAATTTTGATCAATCTTACAAATCATGAGACTGAAAACAATAGTTATACAATTATTCTGCTGACCCAGTGACTGAAGTTAAAGAAGAAAATAAGTAAACTGCAGTTACAAGTTGTTGATTCTCTTCCCGACGTCTCAGCTGATGTAAACATCTCTCATGTACACAGAGTAAACTTATTCAGTTGCTTGAATAGAAATACACATCCTCCTTTATTGTTATGCCCCTTAAAATTACATTTTTCTTTATCTTTTTTAATCAGTTCTTTCAGTCAATTATTTCTGTAACCATAGAAACAGCACCAGTGCATGTTGGGAAACAGGAAGTAAGATCTCCAGGCAGTAATCAGCTAGTGTGCAGCCATGTGTGGGCTCTTTCTGCTCCCGAAACTTTGTTTTCTTGTTCCTTTTCTTGCTAAGGTAATATTTGTAAGTAATTTATATTCTTTTAACACTGGATTATAACTCACATCATTATGAGTTTGAGAAGCTGGTAGGGCTGTGATATTTTATGTTTAGCATTGCTAGTCATTTCAGCTGATTGCTTGTTGTTATTTTTGATACAAGGCAATATAACCAGGCCAAAATATTTATTTAGAAATTATAAAACGATTAGATAAGTAATATACATGTTTTCCTTGTATCCTGTTACAGTTTCACAAGATTCTCAGTAAACCTTTTTGAGATCAACAAGCTGTATCCTGGAGTTTGTTGAGAGTGTTTGAGCTGAATGGAACAAAGTCCATGACATTTATTATCCACCATCAACACAAAACAGGGACAAGTTACTGGTATGTGGTAGCCCAAACTGCTACGCATGTAAGTGCAAAGATCATCTAACAGATCTGACAGACATCACACTGAAACACAAGTAAAACAAAGCAATGACTTTATGATTTAAGTTTTTTCAGGTTCAAAATCTTCCAACCATCCATTTTTTATACTTTTTTCTTTTCCTGTGCAGCATTGGGGGGGAGCTTGTACCTGTTTGGTCTTTTTGAAGCAGAGCATAACCTGGACAGATCACCAGTCCATCCCAAGGCTTAACGGGCAAACAACAATATGTACTGTATATCGTCTTCTTAATTTTGAATTGTAAATTAACCAATCCCGTTTTTGATTGGAGTACTTACAGAAACATCCCCGTTGGTGTTAAACCCAGGATCTTCTTGCTGCACAAGGCAACAGTGTTATCCAACTGTACATGGATTTCAAAGTTCTAAACGTGTATGGCAATTACAATAGATAATTAAAACAAACAAACAAAAACTTTTCAGAGAGGTTTAAAAAGAGGAAAAAGAAGAGGATGCAGAAAATGGCAGGGTGGAAAAAAAGAAGGGGAGAAAAACAAGAGGAGACAAAAAGAAAAAGAGGATGAGAGGATGACAGGAGAGAAAAGAGAGCAGACACTGGAGAGAACAGGGGGAGAGCTGTGTCTCCTGGTCGTCTTTGTTTATGGTGACAGGGACAGGTGGAGGCTGACAGCAGGACCTTTACAGAGTGCCAGTTTAAAAAAAGATGCGATGGAGGGATGGAAATGAGCCTAAAAGAGAGTTACAAAAGTAGGAGGGACACTCCCTGACTAAATGCCAGTCCCCAAATGGCTGCCAAGCCTTCTGTTTTCCTCCTACTCAGAGTTGTAGCACCATGTGGTTAATCAGCAGCATAGATTGCATTGCTAAGAAACTCTTCACCGCCACTTTGTCTGTTAATTTTAGGGCTTGTTTGTGATTATAGTGCCATCAGTAATGTGATGCATTAATTCAACTGCATAAGTAAATGAAAAAAAAAAGTTGTAGGGTTTTTTCATGTTTGCAAATTGTTTCAGTTTGAACATAAATATGACCTAAAACACAATCAGATGAAAATAAAACAATGAAAGCAAATAAGAAGATGCTTCTTAGTCCTTTATTCATGAATAGAAGTCACACCAATGTGTCATGTTTGGTTGTGGCAAAAGTATAAAGCTGTTATAATGTTTCCAGACCTTAAATAATACACACACACTAGGTCTTATTAGCAAATGCTAATCTCAGATCTTTCCTTTTTCTTTCCCTCATAGTTTCCCCTTTTTTCACGTTCTTTCTAAATTCCAAATTCTAACAATATTGAGCTCAACATGCTTCAGATTTATATAAATCTTAAAGGTACACAGATGTTCAAGTACAAATTTATGGTGTTTGAAAATGTGAATAGCAATGTCAACTTAAGCCTCATGTGCCATGTGTAAAGTATAAAGCATTCTAACTTGATAAACTTACATCTGTGGTGTTTATCATGCTGTTAGGATTTAGCTGAAATCATCTCCAGTCATGTCTCACAGAGCTGACAGTATACATGTAGGCTTTTGGTGTTTGTCAGCATCTTGCACTTGTTTATGCCTAAAGAAGAGGATGAACGAAAAGCATGAGAAAAATGCACCTTTTTTCTGATCGGAAACCTTCAAATCAATCATGTAAGATTGATTCACAACAATTACTTGAGATGGAGAAAAGCAAACAACTAAATTCTGAAGGTATATTTTGTTAGCTTGCGAAACAAACAAAAAAAAAAAACAAACAAAAAAGACAAATTTTAACACTTCCGTGGGCATAACTCTATGGAAATGAGTGGGAAAATTTATAAAGAGACAAATCCAAACTCTGAAAAGCAGATTAGAGGCTGGAAAAAACAAAACAAATACAGAATAAAAAAGTGGGAGACGAGCAGATCCACAAGAGACTTGCTGTGCCTCATTTATGAGGAAAACACAAGAGAGAGGAAGGTGAATATGAAGGCCAGCCTAGATGGATACACAATACCATTTGTAAAGAAACATGAAGGTAGAAAGAAGTCAACATATGAAGACATGATCATAGATATACTGTGGATATCAATATGAAGGAAGAGGAAACATTTAAAATCTGATGAAAAGGTCTAGAGCAGCCATTTTTAAGATGTACTGGCAGAAACTGAATATTTAAAACCATCAATCCAACTCTCTCCCAGCCATACTCTCCAGCTCCTCCTGGGGATCTCAAGATGTTCCCAGGCCAGAGAAGATATATATAGGGCCTGATTTATCAAATGTTTGCGGTTGTTAAAACAAGGGCAAACCTCTCAGCGGCTGCAAAAACAAGCAGCACGTGATTTACTAATGGCGCGCAGGTAAAACTGCACCTGTTAAACCTGCAGCAAGATGCGCAAAATCCTTTTAGCACTTTTTGCTCTTGTTGAATATGCAGTGGGCGTTTCTGCCAGAAGATGCAAAATATTGGGAGGAGAACATGTAAATAAGTGGGCGTTTCAGGCGCAGTGTGATTTAACAAACCTGAAACTGTTTGTGGCTTCTAATTTTGCGCTAATGGATTTAGATAAAACAGATGCAGTTACTGTTGCAAGGAGAAGGCACTGACTGGATCATTCCAGTGCACTGTGGCGGTTTGTTCTGCATCTTGGGCGGTTTTTGGTGTGTTTTCACAGGATTTGAATTGTTCCAAACACTTGCTGTGTGATGCATTGCGTGTGTTACATTACCCGTGCCCTGTTAATATCATTCCGCACATTTCTGAATCTAATAGCAGCTCATGATCTATTCCTAAGGCAATGGCGCATACCCCCTTTACCACTTCCTCTTAACACCTGTGCTCAACCCGACTACTGAGGGGGATCATTGATATAATATGGTCCACATACGCACTAGAAATTGGAGCACCTTCAGAATTCTGAAAAGCAGGTGTCAGTGTTTGGACCACAATGGAGGGACACTTTACGCAAAAGCCAAGGTTCCCCTGATCACTGTTGTTTGCTGTGTGCACAGCATTTAACATCACAGAGTGGTGTCATGTTTGCAAAGTTTTTAGTGAACTCTAAATCAAGCAACAACTCCAGGACAGGCAGGGGAAAAGTTCAAAGTCTTTAATGGCAATATTAACAAACACTCTCAGCTGGCAGTCTGTTTGTTCATTGCTCTCTGCCAGGAAGGAAGACAGGCGCAATTGCCATCGGGAGTTGGGATCTGGTTTGGTGGAGAGAGAACTAGTTAGTGGCGGTAAGAGATGGCAGGTGAGTGACTTTGATAATGATGGAGGGAATGGCTTACTGGTTCGGAGGAGCTGGCGGGATCTGGGAGGAGGCTGGCAGATGCCACAGGCTGAGGTTGGCGTGTGTATGAACGGATTGAGGATGATGATGATGAATGTTGCTGCACCAGATGGAATCGGTGGAGGGTGAGCAGACAGGCGCTGGCTGGAGGGAGAGCTGGTGGACGGGAGTGGTGTGGAGCCTTAGCAGGAGGAAACAAGGAGAAGTAGCGGATCGGAGGTTGCAGTATGGGAACCGTCTTGAGGAGCGGAAGCTCCAGACTTTGGGGTGTGGGAACCGCCTGGAGGAATTGAAGGTGGAATCAGGAGTTGCAGCTTGGAATCCGCCGAGGAGGAGTGGATCCACCCAGGACCTGCGGTGTGGGAACTGCCAGGAAGGAGAGAGGATCGAGGCATCCTGCACAAGAGAGGCACAGGTAAGTGGGAGAACAATTCGACAATCAAGTTAATATTGAAATCTAGTCCGTAGTAGAAACTCTGAACTAATGGCTGTGGCTCAGTGGTTAGAGCGGTTGTCCTCCAACTTGAAGGTTGGTGGATCAATCCCGGCTTCCACCACCACATGTCGAAGTGTCCTTGGGCAAGACACTGAACCCCATGTTGCCCCCCGATCTGCGTATCGGGTTGTGTGAGTGTTAGCCCCTACCCTCTCCCCCTGGCTTACATATCGGGTTGTGTGAATGGGTAAATGCAAAACCTTGTGGTGTAAAAGCGCTTTGAGTAGTCTGAATGACTAGAAAAGCGCTATGCAAATACAGGACATTTACATTTTAACACTCTTGGTAGTTGAACCATCTGGTGATCGTCACCGCTCCCCTTTTAAAGCCAGCTCTCAGGATGAAATTTTTGGACACACCTGGCTCAGCATCTGTCGGCCATGCCCCTGCAGGAAAACAGATGAGGACAAACACACACACAGCCCCAGACACCTGACAAGTGGAGCCTGAAGATGTCTTTGCTGCAGCTCAACAATATTTTGTGCCACGCAATTTTGCGCTCTTTACTTGGAATACTGATAAATCAGGCCCATAGTCTCTGCAGTGAATTTGGGGTTTCCTCCAAGTGAGACATGCCTGGTGTGGTGCCTACGGCACTGGTCAGGATAACCCTCATGCGCTCTGGAGGAATAAGTGATGCGAAGGAGGCCGATGTTCAGTGCAGACCCAAGTGCATTTATTTACATTTTAAATTAGGGCAGCATCCAAATGCCTACATGCAGCTCCATCACTCGCTTAACAAACAAAGAGCTGTATTTATAACAGGTGTGCAGAATTGGACTGGTCCTAAAACACAGACATAGGTAAGTACAAAAATACAACATTTCAATATTCTTAATATTATCCTTAGCTCATCATCAATAAGACTTCTTCAATAAATTACAATACCAAAATAGAAATATTCTCCATACATCCTAAATACATTCAGTGAATCTAATCTGCATTCCTTAAAGCCATAGTGCGTAACTTCTGTAACTTCTGTCGCCCCCTAGCGGAATTTTTGCGTCATTACAACAATAAAGCTGGCGCTTCCATATGACGTAAGCCCAGCTGCCACCGCTTTATCTCTGCCGTTGTTATTCCAACCGGTATCTGTCTTAATCAAGCTTCAAATTCAGTCTGTTTACTTTACCTGGCTCTATATTTGTTTCAATAAATATCATTTCATTGTTGAAAAAATCAAGAGAAACCAGTAAAATATAAAAATACTGGTTAAAAAAAAAAAAAAAACCTTCAGAGTTCAGGTTGGATTGTTTACAGGTTTGATTGTTCACTTTAATCTACATTTAACAGTTTGGTGTTGAAATTTATTAGTCAGCTGTTGGGGCCACAATGATCTATTTGTCTTATTCAGTGAATTTTTTCAGTTTTGACACGATGCAGAATCCTGCAGTCAGCTACACTGATCTGACTGACTGAAAAACCGTTACACTGGCAAACTGACAGACACAAACTGACACAGATAGAGACAGAATCAGCTGATCAGCTGGAACTTCGGCGCTCTGGGTTTCATCTGGTGCGCATTTTATATTTTGACAGTGTGTGCGGACCTGCGGACCACTTATGTGCACCCCTGAACATCAGCCAGATCTCTTCTCTCCACCGAGGAAAAGCGACGCCGATACAAATTCGCGTTTGCCTTCTCCTTCGGTCACTTTCCTTCTTAGCCAATAGTCCCTCTGCCGAACGTCCAGGAATTTTTTTTTTTTTTCGTGGTAGGATCCACTTCCCGATAAGTGTCTCTCGGCTGTTTATTTGGATTTTCCGCCATGTCGACCTTCACGTTCTGCCGGCTGCTACGAGACACTGCGTTCTATTTCTTATTATTTTTCTTGTTGTGACATAAAAGACGTAATTTCATGTGCGACCGCGCGGGAATGTCGCAAGTCGACACGCAAAGTAAAATGATATATATTGAAAAATACCATGAGATGTTTGAGGAGCCGATCGGCTTAATCTGCATTGTGTCATCTCCTCTGATAGTGGCTTGGCTGAAACGGACATCCACGGACATGTAAAAGTTACGCACTACAGCTTTAAAAGAAATTCACAGGTCATCCCTCCTATTCATCCTGAATGGAATGTTCCGGAACCTTCTTTAGGTGCTCCTGCTCCCTGGGTACTCTTTTGGCCGGAACACCTCAAGCACAAAAGAGGTAGGTAAGTACAAACAATCAATCCTTTACCATTCTAACTTTTAATACTCATCCCACTCTCTTCTTCTTGCAGGTCTGCCCTCTTTACCTTTTTAAATAAATATTTTAACACTTGTTATTGTCTATTGTTTCATTTATCCTACAAAACCATCACAACAGCCTATGTAATGGACTTGCTACATTACACCTGGAAAACCTCTATGGGGAGGCAACCAAGAGGCATCTTAACCAGTTGCCCAAACCACCTCAACTATCATATTTCATTGTTGAAGAGTAGCAGCTCTACTTTTAAGCTCCTCCCAGATGAAGGAGCTCCTCACCTTAATTCTAAGACTAAAGCTCATTTCATCCACTTGTATCCATAATCTCATTCTTTCAGTCAGGATCCAGATGTTATGACCAGTGAGGGTCCGAACGTAGACAGATCAGTAAATTGATAGCTTTGCTTTTCAGTTCAGCTGCTTCTTCACTACAACAAACCAAAGCAACACCCTCATTCCTGTTGACAAAGCCCCAATCCAGCTGCCCACCTCCCAAATCTTAAAAGATTCAAAGTTGCATGTGACTAATGGACAAGTGTTACTTCATCACCTTGAGAAAGGAAGCAAACAGCAGTAAAGGTCTTTAAGAGGTTGTGATAATTTCAAATTCAATTCAAACATACTTTGTCAATCATTTTTTTTTTTGTTTCTCCTCTTCAAATTTGTGTTTGCCTGTATTGTTTGAAAACCAGGCAGAGGCACACTGGAGTCCAGTATATGCTCTTTTAGCTACGTCTCTGTTATGACCCCCGTGTGTAGCACAGTTGGTCATATTGTTTTGATTTGTGTTCTCCTGCTTGCTATATTCTGCCCCTGTTTTCTTTGTTGCTCCATACTGAGTGACCTCTCACCTAAAACCCTGAAGCAAGATGGTGGCTTCCATGCGTTTGTCTTGTCGCCATGGAAACAACACAAAGTTCCGGCAGCCTCATCACTTGAAGATCCTTCCGCACTTTACCAGGTGGAACCAATGGGGCTGATTTATTACCTACAACCGGAACCCAGGATAAAAGGCTGGAGGGTCCATAGCTAGAGGAGCTACTTGTAAGCAAGTAGACTCCAGGGGTTGGCTTGGTGAAGCTTGTAGAGCTTATTGAGGAACATTTATTAGTAAACTGAGCTCAGCCCTTTTGAATTTTCCCTCAGGGGTAACAGACTTTGGTAGCGTCTGAGTTTGTTTGTAAAAAGGGCTTTATATTCCTCCAGTTGCTACGCCCTGGATGTTGATAGTTTGTTCTGTTTTGAGGGGTAAAACCTTTAATTACATTTGTGTTGAGTTTGGTTAAGTTTAACAGTTTCACTTATTTTGCTGGGCTGTGTTAAGTGGTTTTGTTTGAGCTCCCAGCCCCTGACTTATTTATTTTTTAATTCTCCTTACTAAATAAAATGATAGCTTTGTGTCCCACAAGTTTTCTCACTCTTATTGTTTTTCTTCTCCTCCCCCTTCTTTTAGGAGGAAAAAGGAAAGCGTAACAGTGTCAGTTAAACAGATACTCTATTCCCAATACTCTGGCTTGGTCTTCAACAGCGTTTTAAGTTGATCAGTCTTGTTAACGAGATCTCACATTTGTCCGTATGACTGATGGAAGGGAAGGTTTAAACTTCCTTTTTCTATCTGTTCTCTTTGCTCCTGCTCTGCATCCACATCTTCTTCTTCTTCCAGAGGCGGATTGACCGTCTGGAATACCGGGAGGAATCCCGGTGGCCTGGCTGCCGAAATGGCCCGCTGGTGATTGGGTCAGGTAGGGCTTTATTCTTAAATAAACAATCCATCATGCGGGCCACAGCTCATTAGACCATCTGCCCCGATGACGCTCACTAAGATGCAGCATGAGAGCACAGTCACCTCCCTCTCCTCAACACCCTTTGCTCTAAAATACAGGAAGATGGCCCAGGAAAGAGGAAAGATGGAGTGTATCAAACTTCCGTAAAGTTAGAAAAATATTCACAGATTTGGCTTTTCCAGATCAATAACTTATTAGCGCAACGTTGCTTTTACAAAACTGACACCTCAGTGAGATAACAGCGAGGTAGACTGCGAGCTATAATCGTATTTTCTTCAAAACGAGCCTTCCTCCACGGTGGGAGACTTTCATCAGTCTACATGCAGTCTGCTGGTGCACGAAGGCACAGGGACCGTCTACAAATTACAACAAGAAAAAAATGTAACAGCAGAGAAATGTTCAGTTGCTTCATCTAGGACATGTGTATTGTCAATAAAATTGTTAACATTTTTCATACTAGATTTCTTGTATTCGAAATAAATATTTTTCTTTTTTTAACAGTCTTAAATAAATCAATCTTTAATAAAATCAAATTTTAAGGTGTATTGTTGTAAAAAATCCATTATGAATATTACTTTGCTCTATCAGCTACATAAATTGATTTGGATAAAGGGCTGTTTTCAATTCAATTATGTTTTATTATTAAAATGGGTCAAAAATACCATTGCATGTTGTAGTGCCACACAAGACACCGTACACATAACCATCTTCCTTTGATCTTATTACAGCTCATATTTTGTGAAAATATAGGCTTAAATTTAATGTTAGGGTCATTTTCTTCATGTAATAACTGCATTGTAGCATCAGTCTCAGGTTTAGGTGAACGATGGTGGGACCTATTTTATTTAATCTACTACTAAACTGGTAAATGTGTCAGCTGCACATTTACCAGTTTAGTAGTAGATTTCAGTTTGTGATTTGAGCAGGTTATTACAGGAGAACAAAATATGTATTTCATACAGAAAAGAAACAGAAAAAACTGTGTGGGTGCATGTGTATCTTTTGTTTTATTATTTTTACATCAACAGGCATCCAACCAAACTCACTCTTGGCATTTTGCAATAATTGGGTGGTGGTGACCTGGGATGATATCAAAATTTCCGGTCTGAATTATTGTCTCAGTTTGCCCATGTGTTCTTCGCTTTAGAAATAACCATTAGTTACTCTTTCTTGTAAACAAGTCTTTTGTTTCTATGGCTATGCATCATAACAAGTGGCTAAAAAAGTGAATACTTGAGCAAATGTGAATAAAAAGTATTAAAAAAGAGAAACATTTGAAAAAAGAAAGCAAGCAAAAAATACTCAAAAAAGATAAAAACTGTGAGCAAAATCACAGTGATTCCACCATAGAGCTAGTCTAGTGATGTTTTTCTATGAAGAAGTCTTAAATAGTTATGGCCATTGGAACTGATTAGTTAACAGCTTGTCTTAATGCAGCTATAACTAAAATGGATTTCTGCCAATTGAAGATGGTGCCAAAATTACATATCAGTTCATGTGAAACCTTTGCACTGCCATACATTTTAAATCACCCTGTTATTGACATTGAATTTTATGATTCTTTAAAAGTGTAAATACCAACAACAACAGAATGTGGCCCTTCTGGTGCATCCAGGGAAAAGTCTTTATTTTTAGGATTTTTGATGAAATAACTGAGTAAACCAAAACTGACATTTCATAAAAAATTATTTGCATGAACCACTATAAAATTCTGGCTACTGAAGCTGTTTAAGGTGGCAAAATTCTGCTTTGGATGTGGGCCTACTTGGACTAACTCTTTTAGTGTATTTATACAGTCTGAAGAGAACTACAACTAAAATGGATTGTACTGTTTCTAGGCTGTGCTTAGTTTAAGGTTTTCACAGTACCAGATCAAAGCAGTATCATCAAGACTTAGGTAAAGCAGTGAAAACATTTTTCTTTTGCCACCAGAACAGGTCCGATCAGTGTGGGCATGAATTTAGAACACCTGCAGGTGTTTTGTTTTCGGATGTTAGCTATAGATCCTTTGGGCTTTGTGGATTTTAGAGTGAGGTCCCTGTGGACTGGGTTAACTTCCCACAAATGCCATCACACCCTATCAGATTGTTATCCAGAGAGTTTGAAGGAAAGGTGAAAACAGTTTTATTTGTCATTTTGTCTGTCATTCCCAAAATGTTTTGGCTGTGGCTCACGCCTGTCAAAATGTCCTTGTTATGTCAACGATGTGACTTGCTTTTAATAAAAGAAAGTTTAGATTGGAAGCAGCTGTCAAAGACATGCTTGTGAATGGTGGAAAACATATTTTCAAGCAGGGACAAAATAAGCTACGATATTCGCTATAGGGGTCATAAAGATACATGTGATTGTTGTATGTAACAACTTTACAACAGCAAGTAGTTTTACAAAACAGTCTTCTGTTATGTCCTCAGCTTTGTCCAAGGATGTATTTAGCAGGAACCTACTATACACAAGAGAAGTCAAATAAAAAAATACAACTGCTAAAGAAGCAGATATATAAACTTTTATTAATTTGTACTGCTCTACTTTTAATTTTTCAACTTCTAATGCTCAGTGCTAATTTCCGTTGCTTTCATTTTTCTTTTCCCCCCCTCTGTCTTTCACTCCTACGCACCTTTTTCCTTTGTCTGTGTCTCTTTCTCTATTAATCTGGGGGCTGTAGAGTTGATATTTCTACCCAGTGATAAGGGCCTTTATAGAATGAGGCTGACACAGAAGGGGTCGTAATGTGGTGGAAGCAATAAAACACAAAACCGCTCTGGCATCAGCACACAAACACACACACACTTACTGGCACACACAAAAATAAGACTTGATGGTATCTCCGTACGGTAAAATGATAGATACCAGCAATGATAGATGGATGTGGGAGGCTGATAAGTTCCTGGAAACATAGACTGACAGAGATAGATGGAACATGGTAAGGCTGGATTATGTGATATAACAAGTTGTTCACTGTTTCCATCACTGTGGAGTTGATCTACATCCAGACTGGAGTAAAGGATTTTTGAGATTTGATCATTTAGATGAATTTAATAAATGCATTATCTTTGCTTCTGCTCACTTGTCCTGAGAAATAGACTTTCTGCAGCTGCAAACTATGTAGTTTCTAAAGATACTACAGCAGAAAAAAAAAAAGAACAGGATTTTGTTGCACATTAAAGCCTGCCACTTCCTGATGTCTTTTTTTAATTGGATAATAAATGTATCAATCAAAAAACTGACAGAAATAAGTGTTACTCATTGTTTCTTTGTGTTTGGGGGAATATGTGCATGTCTAAACCATCTGTGGTTGACAGTTTTATTTAGCACTTTCCTCCTTTTACCCAACCCACAAATGTGCACACTGTCCATCACCTTTTCATTATTCCTTAATTCAAATAAAAGTATTTTTTTGCAAAAAGCCTGTAATGCACTAATTTGTGTACCATCATGTGTTGAAGGCAACACAATATAGATTTTCATTTCTGTTTTCATCTCCATTACATTGTCCTGAGATCATGATACACTTTCTGAAACCTACAGACCTACAAGGATGTGACTGGATTGTGTTAAATATGAAAACTTTTCTGTGATAGGAAGGTAGTCAGGGCACAGAGTACCCTCTCTTAGAACTCAACATATAGATTTTCATCTTTTTACCTGCTGTTTTCTGGGTCTTTTGTGCCCTCAACAAGAAAAAAATACATTCCTGTGATTATCCTTTTACTTATGCCTATAACTGAACTGTGCCAAAGGGTCCATCCATCAATCCATCCTTTCTCCTCCACTTATCTGGGGCCGGGTCACAGGGGCAGCATCCTAAGCGGGGAAGCCCAAACTTCCCTCTCCTCACCCACACCAGCCAGATGTGATGTGATCTCTTTGTTCAGAGTTATTCCAAAATATGTATAGAATTGATGGGATTGAGAAGATGGAGTTGATTACATGAATAAAATCTCTCCAGCGCGACAGTCAGATCTACCAGGACCGAGTATTGTGCCGAAGGTGGCGCGGTGGTGAACTGACTAAGTCGCGCACTCACGCATTCACATGTGGGCGCACACGTACACACACACACACACAGAATATCTGAATCATAAAGATCTGTCGCTTTCTTCTAACATTTTTTTCAAATGTTGAAATTGTCTATAAATGCCTATTTTCATACATAAACTATCAAAAGTACTTTTTTACTGTTGTTTTTTTTTACTTTCATAGAAGTAAAACATAGTTCAGATGTTGCATGAATCATTGAAACATGAAATATTTACATCAAAGTCACTGATCTGCTTGAAAAACCTCTTCACACAAAAAGCTCTTTATCTCAACTTTCTGTTCTGAAACAGGTGTATTTTGATGAAAGTTGCTCTTTTGTACTGCAGATTACTAAATAACAGAAAGCGGTAGAAACATTTTTTAGAATTCACATAGGAGAAAATATTCTGTGAGCCTTCAAAAATCAGTAAAAATGCTCAATATCTCTGAGGGGGATAAAAATATGAAAATGGCTGGCACTGAATGAGTTAGTTACAATTTACAAAGAGATTATCATTACTGAACGTAAAATGCAGTGCACTACTAAAAATCAATAAAACAAGCTGTGTAATGTGACTAGACACACACCAACACATGGTTATATTGAGGCTGGGTGGCATGGCTGACAAGCTGGCCATTGTAGTTTAGTGTGAGTAAGTAAGTAAAACTTTATTTATATAGCACCTTTCAAGATAGAGATCACAAAGTGCTTCACAACAAGGATAAAAACATTAAATATGTAAATAAAACCACTGAATCAAATTAAAAGCAGATTTAAAAAGATACGTTTTAAGCTGGCCTTTAAAAACAACAGCAGTGTCCACAGATCTTAGTGATGAAGGCAACAAATTCCAAAGTCTCGGAGCCGCCACGGAGAAGGCTCACATTCTGGATGGAGTGTAGGAGATCAGAAGTCCTGAGATGTACTCGGGGTTGTCCATGTAGAGCTCTCCATGTCAAGACAAGAATTTTAAATTTCACACGGTAGGAAATTGGAAGACAGTGAAGTTCCATGAGTAGGGGAGTTATGTGGCAGTATTTTGAGGACCTAGTTAAAAGCCTCGCAGCAGCGTTTTGAACAATCTGTAAGCGATCAAGGGTAGCCCCAGATAAAAAAGTATACAGAGCATTACAATAATCCAACCATAAAGACACAAAAGCATGAATTAAAACTTCCATCTCTTTTTGAGAGACTATATGCCTAAGTTTAGCAATATTTCTAAGATGATACATGCAAGACCTGACCAACAACTTGACATGATTTTCAAAAGTGCCACCTGAGTCAAACAATATTCCCAAGTTCTCAACAGTAGACTTTGCAAATAGACCATGGGGTTCCAAGAACTCCTTTATTTTGTGAAGGTTTTTTCCAGAAGCAAAAATAATGACATCTGTTTTCTAGTCATTTAGTTGCAAGTTTTCAGCCATCCAAGATTCAGCATCAGCAACACTGAACATTATCCTGAATCATACTGCATCAAAATCTCATTCGAAACTCTAAGAAGAGCAGTCTCAGTAGAGTGTAATTTACGAAAACCAGACTGAAATTCATCAAAACTGTTGTGCTGGTTCAGGACTGTGGTGAGCTGCTTGACCATGACCTTTTCTAATATCTTTGCAAGAAATGGGAGCTTTGAGATTGGTCTAAATTTACTTAGCAAGGAAGGATCCAAGTTTGATTTCTTTATCAGTGGGTGAATAACTGCACTTTTCAAAAATACTGGTGCCTGACCAGAGACTAGAGAGGCATTAATAATCAAAAAAACACAAGGGGCAATAGAGGAAAAAACACCTTTAAAAAGACAGGTTGGCAAAATATCCAGGGAGCAAGAAGATGTCTTCATTTAACTCACAAGCCTAACAAGCTCACAAAGGGATACTGGTAAGAAACTATCTATAATAATTGGTTGAATTACTAAAGGAGAAGTCAAACCTGATGATCGAGAGTCAGTACTTTTCCTTAAATTGCTAACTTTGTCTATAAAAAACAAAAGGAAACGTTGACAATCCTCATTTGATGAAATAGGAATGGGAGCAGCAGCAGGATTGATAATCGTATTACTAGTATTAAAAATATCTTAAGAGTTTCCCTTACTCCTAGCAATCAGATTAGAGAAATACTTTGCCCTTGCTTCTTTAACTGCATTGTTAAAATCAGCTAAAAGCTCCTTTAAATAATAGAGGTGGACCTGCAACTTTGATTTTCTCCATAAACGCTCCACTTTCCTACAAGTGCGTTTGAAAACACGGATTTTATCATTAATCCAAGGTTTAGGGTTACAGATAGGTAAACATCTCCTTTTGACTGGGCAGATACAGCTCAGGATAGAAAGACAATAATAGTTAAAAATATTAATCATCAACCCTACATCATTTACAAAAGAAAAACTGAGATTTAAAATCTGCAGCAAAAAGGTCTGCCGTTGAAGAATTTATAAAACGAGAAGTTACCTCCTGGCAGGCCACAGGCTGAGAGATAGTTTCAGAGATATTAAAAAGAATGCACAAGTGATCAGAGAAAAAAATATCCTTGGTGCAAATAAAATCAGATACATGCTGAGTAAAATTAAAAGAGTCCATAAGACTAATAACATGTTTTTGCAAAAATGTCCGTCGTATCATCAATGTGAATGTTGAAATCCCCCACAATAATTAGTGTAGATAACATTAACGAGACCGTTAGAAAATCACTAAAATCCTTTAAAAAGTTCCCTTTTGGTCCGGGAGGGCGATAAACCACTGCACAATAAAAGGGGTTTGTATCTCCAATCTTTGTTAGCAGCAGGTCAAAGGAGGCATACTGAAAGACATTAAACCTGCTGCAAGAGAATCCGCCTTTAAACACACGCGCAATGCCACCTCCTCAGCCAGTCAGACAGGGCTGACTGATAAAATAATATCCTTTAGGGCAGAGACGAAGTACTCACAAAAGCGCTACATTACAGAGGTCCTTTAGTCCAGCCCTGGTTTTTGCCTCAGCGATGACACGGGCTGCGTTCCGCTTGGAAGGCTGATATCTATCAGCTGGCTACGGAGTCCCACAAGCCAGGAAGACCCGATAGGACTTCTTCTTCAGCTTGACAGCATCCCTCACTGCAGGTGTCCACCAGTGGGTTTGAGTGTTGCCACCGCGACAGGCACCAACAACCTTGCGGCCATAACTATGGTCAGCCACCTCAACAATGGAGGCATGGAACATAGTCCACTCAGACTCAATGTCCCCCACCTCTTCCCGGACATGTTCAAAGTTCTCCTGGAGGTGTGAGATTAAGCTAATTCTGACAAGGGACTCTGTTAGACATTCCCAGCAGATCCTCACAATCAGGTCTGACCGGCATCCTCCCCCACCATCAGAGCCAACTCACCACCAGGGAGTGATCAGTTAACAGCGCCGCCCCTCTCTTCACCTGAGCGTCCAGGACTGTCAGGTGTCAATTCTGCTGCTTTGTGTGTGAGTGTTTTCACCTGTGTTTCAGGGGCGTGGCAGCCATTTACCGGCAGGTGGATCCAGTTACCATCATCAGCCTCTGGGCTTAAGAGGGGAGCGGTTGCAGAGAGCAGGCGTCAGATTGTTCCACTCTGATTAGTGGTAAAAAGTGACTTAGAACCTACAAAGTGCATTCTAGCAATTGTGTTGTGCTTAAGACTTCATCCTGACCTGTATTCTCCACCAGGATCTCCTCAGCTGGACCTCCCTCCTCACTACAGTTTCCACACTGTGGTCTCCGTGGTCACGCTTCTCTCTCCTCCTTCCTGGACCTCCGCGGCGGTTTCCACACCGCCTCCGTCCAGGATCCTTCCAGGAGACAGTTCCCACACCGGTCTCCTCCCCCTCTCTCTCTGGACCTCCTCTGGCTTGCTTCTGCACCGCTCAACCAGCTCTCAGGATCCACCTGCCACACTCAGAGCCTGTCTGTCCGCCCGCCACTGACGCTCACACTCCAGCCTCAGCAGACTTGCACTTGCATGCTCCTCCAGGACTCCTGCAATTCATCGCCACAGTAAGCCGCTCCTCCTCATCATTACTCCTCACCTCTCTTTGCCATACAGTCACTAACCTCTGTTCTCCTCCACCTGTCCAGACCGGCTGCTGACCCGCTCCTGCTGCACCCGCAGAAGCATATTTAGTTTTTGTATAATTTTAACTGTGACTCTGTTTCCTCTGTGCCAGAGTAATTAAAACTCTCCCTTTTGAACTCTCACCTCCTGTTCGCTGGTCTGGAGTCTGTTGCTTGATTTAGAGTCCATTATAGAAACTGCTAAATCATGACAAGGACATGCAGTTGCAGATCTGATGAAAACGCCAACAAAGTCAATCATTGAACTGCAACCTTAAGGTGTCCTGGTGCCAAGTGCACATGTGAAGACTTTTATGCTTGAACATGGTGTTTGTTATGGACAGTCCATGATGAGCACAGAAGTCCAACAACAAACCACCGCTCAAATTCTCTATCACGCCTCTCCAGGCCTCACTGCCATTGCCCATGGTAGCGTTGAAGTCCCCCAGTAGAATGATGGTGTCCCTGGAGAGCGTGCTCTCCAGCAGAGTCTGAACTACCATTTTGTGCATAAGCACAAACAATAGTTAGCACCCGTCCCCCCACCCGAAGGCGGACGGAAGCTAAACTTCTCATCCACTGGGGTGAACCCCAACATACAGGCACCAAGATGGGAGGCTTTTAAAATGCCCACTCCAGCCCAACATCTCTCACCAGGGGCAACTCCAGAGTGGAAGACTGTCACAGTAAATCAAGCTCTTGCAAATCCATTTGGTAGTAAAACACACACCATTAAGAAATGCACAAAGTTCTTACCTTTGCTCATTTTTCTCCTAAAACAGATTAAATATCCGCTTTTATACGTACATCCACCGGCACAGCCATGTTTGTTTTGCTTTGTCTACCAGGGCACTTGCTGCCAATCATACCTAAACACATGCCCCAAAGCACAATGCTAACACATGATTGGTCTGAACATTTTTTGGACCGAAATAGATGGTTTACAAGACAGATTTTTGTGGGTTTGGAAAACTCCAAATCTCGTAAGAATCCGTCTTGCAGCGCAAGGCTAGAAGATTACACCATGCCAGGACAACGTTAATGGTGTGATCGGGTCAAAACCTACACATAAGGCCAGCATGGCCCGTCCTAATTCAAACTCTTGAACTCAAAGCCAAAGCAGTGAATGGGCCCTGTGTCCTGGATACCTTTCAGTTGTTCCTTCATTGAAAAATCTAATTGTTTTATAGTTAAATGAGATATAATTTCTGAACTCAATTCCTAATGTTTTTTGTTTAAAATCTGCAGTACATTTTCTAATCTAAAAAACATAGTAGCAAAAATGCTAAGAAAAGTAACCCAACAATTATATGTGTGTGCATTCGCAGGAACCTAATTATTGGTGAACAATCAACTTTTTATGTCTATTTCTCTTCATCATATGGAGGTTGTTCCTTTTTGTGTGTTTATTAACAAGATGGAATTTTCCAGATCATATTTATGCAGGTGAGGAGCACAAATTGAGGCAGCAGCCAGTATGACACCAGTTTGGAAGGTTTGTGGGGAAACAGCAAATTGAAGTGTCATAAAGATATTAATAGAGACAGGATGTAGCCACCAAATCCTGTGCAAATTGGCTAGCAGTGAACATACAAAGCTGGCCAAGCCAAAATAGGCTTATCCAATGGAAATGTCTGGTTGAATAGATTGTACACATCTGTTGGAATATATTATTTTTCTATTTCTTAAACCAGACATGGTCAACACAATGAAAACAAGTAAATTAAAATATATATCTGTTTTTTGCATTTGCGTGAAAGAGCTGGTGCAAGTGTTCGATCAGGAATAACATAAATTGAAAGATACAAAATTTGTTGGTATCATAAAAAAGTTTGTGAGAGTGCAACAGTGTCTATCAGCCCCTTGTGTCAAAAAGCAATTTCAGTATTTGAATGAGGGAAAAGAGAACAAACAAAAACAATGTTAGGGAACAGAGAAAAAAAACCTTTCTCAGATTTCTTTTGATAAAATATTCTTTTGAATATGAAAATTGTAGGGACTAAATAATGGTGCAGATAAGTGTAACCTGTGGGTCTTTGGGGAGTTGAAATGGGGCTGAATAAAAGTGTTGTGTAAAAAGAATAGAGGGATGGACAGCCACAGAGTTTAAAAAGAAAAAAAAGGATTGATATTTCCAGGATAAACACTTGTAATAATGGACCAGGAGAGTTAGAGCACGAGATCGATCATAAGACAGAAGCCTTGGCAGATGTATGGAAAAGGAATAAACCTCTCACCTGTAGTAAATTGGGTAGAGGAGGAATGGAGAAATGGCAAGAGTAGATTACAATGTGAGCAGATGCAACAGGGATACAGAAAGATGGCAGAGCCTGAATCCTAATGCTTGACATGTATTTTTCATGAGAGCAGAATCAATAGTGATTTGGAGTTTTCTCTTTGTAGCTAGGATGAACGAAGTCCGAGCTAAGAGGACATCTATCTTTAAATCAGAGAGAAGACTGAAGGAAAATAAAAGGAGAAGGCTGGATGGATTAGTGGAAGGATGGATAACCGAACAAATAAATTACCACAGCTGGTTAATAGGTGGGACATATGGACATTACTACCTTAAGACTGTATGTCATTAGTTTCCATCAAGTCTTCATGCAAAGACATGAATGTCTTTGCTAGGGTTTTCATTCCTTGACTACTTTAGATCCACACCCTGCCACCCTGAACAGGATCAACATGGTATGGAAAATAGATGGATGAAATTATTAACACTACAGAACAGAGGAGAAATTATTCCATTGGAATTGGGAGGTTTTTTTACTTCTGAAGCCAGGGTCCAGCTTGAAGCTACACATTTGTAGGCATTAACGTCGATTGTTTTGGTTTTCTAACATAAGTAAATGATTTCTTATGTGTTTAAACATGAGACTGAGCCATAATTCTCTGTCTTTCACCCACAGAGACACACACATTGACCTCTGCCTACTCAGAACCACTGACATAGATACACATTATGCTAAATGTATGAGGAAATCAAGCCCATGCTGTAAGTGCTTGCCTTGTACACAGGCACACATACAGTAGAGGTGGAATACACAGAATAACACATACCCAACTGTCAAGTACTCTTTTTATGGCATCACCTGAGCTTGGCCTTAAGTACATATTTCATGCTACATTACCCCCTATGGCAAAAAACGGCTAGAAGAAACAGGGAGACTAAGGAAGCCTGAGAGATGAAGCAAGTCAGTTAAATTAATACTCCTTCCTCTCCTGACTGCATGTCCATCTCAACATACCCTTTACTTCTTCTTCTGTCCTTTTTTTCCCCTCTTATCTGTATCCCCCTGTTTCTTCTGGCTTAATATTTTTTAATAGTAACTAACCAGAATGGGTCACAGACATGCTCCTGCTGGATGCCCACATGACACAAGTAGTGATATGTTTTAATGAGCCTGGGACTTGGGGCAAAAGATGAAATTTCTCATTTGGGTTTTTCACTGGAGAAAACTACATCCACCTTAAGCTGTTCTACTCCATCTTCTGCCACAGCTAAAATATTTTATATGATTTCCTCATCCTCTCTGTTCTTTTTTTTAATTTCTAGTTATTGTGTTGTGTTATTTTATTAAACTACTCATTCACACATGTCCCACACAGAACCTTTAGGTGACTTAATCTGATTTGAGCTGTAGCAGATGGAAGCAAAAATTTCACATTTGGACTCATCAAACCAAAGAAAAAATGTAAACAGGTCTAATGTCCATTCTTTGTGTTCTTGGCCCAAACATTTCTCACACTCTTGTACATCTTGTACGTTCTTGTACAGTTCAACCATAAAAACCTGTTTCACTCAGTCTGCTCCGAACAGTTGATGTTGAGATTTGTCTGCAACATGAAGTCTGTGAGATAGATGTACAGACTGACAGACAGACAGACAGACAGACAGACAGACAGACAGACAGACAGACAGACAGACAGACAGAGAGAGAGAGAGATAGATAGATAGATAGATAGATAGATAGATAGATAGATAGATAGATAGATAGATAGATAGATAGATAGATAGATAGATAGATAGATAGATGTGTGTATGTACACATACATACATACATACTGTATATGTATACATTTTTTTGTTCATCTGTTAACATTTAAAATGCTTTTTTTGTGGGGTCAGGAGACAAAACCAGAACCCATGCTGAGAAAATATTCTCTAAATCGTAGCTCTGCTAGACCTCTTCACAGTCTGAAAAGAGCACTAAGGTCTCTACTGCTGAGTGCCTTTGGTCTGCACCACATGTGTTTGTCTACTTGCAGAGAAAAGGCAAAGTCAACTGATCATATGGCTTTATTTCACTGCTCAGTAAACCACTTTCTTTGTGCTTTCTACCCACTGGCTTATTTAAAAGTTTATAGAGCCATGGTGTGACTACACTCTGCATCTTGCTTTCTAAATGGCCTTTAAAAGAGCTTTAAAGTGACAAAGTTGTGAGCATAAAATACTGGCAGAGGGGAAAACAACATTTCTGATATCAAGATAATGATTACCTAAATAAAACTGACAATAATCCTTTGCAATGAATAACAACCCTGCACAGATTTCAAAAGCCCTCTGAATATGGAAAGTTCTGTAGTTTCTTAGTGAGTTCTTTAGATGCATATTAAGGATGTAGGAGTCTTCCCATTGTATATGCTAGAACACAATAGGCTCAATGTTTTTGAGCATGCACAAAACTTCTATTGTGATTTATGGTGGGTTATCATTAGGGTGGCAATAAATCTTTTTACCGAGTGAACAGTGGTGACAGCTGTGGCAGAGTATCCATGATCTTGCTGAATTTCCAGTGTTTCTTCACCACTTCCATAGCTGTCTCATTGCTTAGCTCAGACAACAAAGATCCAGCTCATTCAGGTTACACAGCGCGCTTCCACCTATGTCTGGATGGAAAGATGCAGCCAGGCCAACTGGACAACCAATTCAGCGATGCTTAGGTCCAAAACAAAAACACAACATTTTGTGTATTCTTCCTTTGTCAGCTGCCTATCATCCTACCATCCTGCTACACCAAAAAGAGACAAAAGCACAAGCAAAAACTTGGTTTCATTCTGCATAACTAATTGCCGTTGCATCTCTGTGCATTTACATTTTAAAAATTTTGATTTAAAAAGTTAAAAGACTAAGTCAAAATACTAAATTGGGCTTGTAGAATGCCTGTAAGTATCATAGACAGCTCAATGTGCCAACAGTTGTGGAGAAAAATAGGGTTACTTCTAGGAATCACTTTGTATCAACACTGTAAAGCAGCTCTGATCGGCCTTGAATGGCAGAACCTCATTCTTATGCTTCAGCATTTGACTGACTGCTCTCATTCATGAATGATTTCTGTAATAAACACATTTTTATAAAATTAACTCGCCTGATTCATTCCAGAACAAATTTTTGCCACGACACAGTACTAGCAAGAATCTCTTAATCCCTGTTTCTTATCTGTTTCAATAAGTTGATGGCAAAGAGGCTACAAGGATGATCATTTGCATCACTGGTGACTTCTGAACTGTCTTGGTGCATTATGGTGCAATGAAGGCTATACTGTTTGAGTTTTGCAATGCTCTGACAATGAGTCTGCATACAATATCTTTATGGTAAACCAAGGACCAGACTTTGATTTAGACATGTAGATGCTGAACAGCTGAATGACTCAATTCTACAGAGAAAAACAACAAAAAGGCCCAGTAATGTCACTTTCTTTCAATCTAAACCAGAAATGGATGAGAGTGTGTGTTGATTTCTCGTGTAGAAAATTAGTCTGTCTTTTCCTGCGATATATTTTTAATCACGTTGCACAAGACAATAAAGAGAAAATACCATTGTTTATGCAGTTCCAAAGTAAGGAGTTCTCATTAATGATTGCATGCAATCAACTTATGAATATAAATAATTTGGTGTTCAGTCCATCTTAAAACATGAGTTCTAATAAGCATAAATTGTTGGGATTTTTTTTTTTTTTTTACCCCAGCCTTAGTGGATTTTATGAGAGGAATTTTAAAAAATGGAAACAACAAAACTGTTGAAGTCGTAAATTATTCTCTGACAACCACAGCACTAATGCTTTTGAAGTTATTAAGGGAAATTTAGCAAAATGTAGAACGAGTAATTAATAGAAAGTGCAGCAAAATAAAAGAAAATACACAAGAAATGATTAAAGAAGAGATAAATGGACAACTCTATTACTGTGACAGTATGGAAACATGGGAAATCTGAATGACTCATTTTCCCTTCAAAATAAACACAGATACAATACTTGTCTAATTAATTTATACAAGTTTTCTCACTTTAACTGCTGATGTTATCTGAACATTTTTTTCTCTTAATTTTTTAACATGTAGTTGAAATTTCTCTTCAAGTAGATAAAGTATGGGCCTTATTTTAAGGCATCTTCTTTTATTTGTCTGAGAAACTGACAATTTTGTCTTAATTTTGTGTGCTTTACTATGGAACGCCGAAGTGTTCATAATAGAATAAATAAATACAACATTAAGAAATAAATATCAACATGAAGTAATATCAAGTCAATATATAATTTGACAGTGAAATAGTGAAAAATGGAATTCATTTAAAATGTAATTGCTGTTATTTTGCAATATTTTTCATTTAATTGTTATTTTATATTATATTTATTATATATACAGTATATTATATATATTAATTATATTATATATAGTTCATCTCATAATTATTTCACAAAAATTGATTTCAGATATAAATTATTTCAAGACGTTTTTATTTAATTCCATCAGTTTTTATTTCAAAGGGTCATTTTAACAAAGTCAGCTTTTATTTCATAATGCTGTTTTTCACCGCGGTCTATTTATTTCAGAATGGTGTTTTTCAGCAGAATTGCTTGATCTGTCAATCAAGGCCAGTGGGTTGTACCCATTGTTGCACCTCCACACTCATTGGCTGATGCTTACAGATCAATTAGTTTCTCCTCTGCAGCACCGAGATCCAGAAATAGAAGCCATTAGCCATTTTATATCTCGGCCTTTCTCCGTTTCATTGCGTGGAGCTAGTTGTGTCAGTCAAAGTGTTTGGTAAGCTTAATGCAGGGCTGATGTGACGTGGATCCGGAGCTGCTTCATTAATTAGCGGAACAAATCAGAACCGGGCGGTGGGCGGAGCAAATGACTGGGACCTTAGATGACGAGTTTTACCCACAATGCACTTGGATGCAATATCGGTAATTAACTTGTGTCATAAAGCTCATAAGGACCTCAATTAAAAAAAACTCAGAGAAAAAAACGCCAGAAGTTGATCTCCGGCTATAAGCAGGAGGACAATGCTTGAGTTTTCAGCAACCACTTTCTAACAGGTAAGGATGTTATAGTTTACCAAATTGTATTTTTTTATTAAAAAAAACAAAGGCAGGTTAATAGTTTGTTTTTACATATACTAACATAATTGTACCACAGAAACAGAGTGCTAATGTTAGCAGTTAGCTTAGAGCTGTAATTTGGGGTTGTATTCTTTATTTTCTTAGGTTGTCTAGTGCAGCAGCTGTTAGTAATCCCCAAGACTGAGCACTGCTGTTAACCTGAGGTACCAGAGGAGAAGCTCCTCTGCATTGCCACTGAGGAGCAGCTTGGAGGATGTGCTCTTTGATGAAGCAACTCTCATCCCTAAAGAGCCATGTTCCAAAGGTAAAGATGCTACTATTTCTGTCTTTTTATTATAAATTCCCTTTAATAAATTAGTAAATCAATAATTAAATGTGTGCAGATGCCGAAAGCCAGACAGATCTGACCACGGTTGACCTCACCAGGATGGAGGATGAAACCTCTACATCCGAGACCAGCAGCCTGAGGGAAAAGCTTTCAGAGACTAAATTTATTCCAGAAACCTTCCAGAACAAGGAAAAAACAACATTCTATACTATATTGTGCATTTTTTTGGTTTTAATGCAAAATTTCCAGCTCTGTAAACCACACATCACCACAACATCTTGAAATCTTGAATAAGCTGTTAAGGAGATGTTGTCCTTGCAGATAGAGGCTTCACTGTTGAGTTCTGTTGTCTCAGAATCAGCTGCAGAAGTAATAAATAGGAGCTCAAATATGCAACTATTGGTCTGAAAATTTATGACTCCCACTTTGGTTTTTGATTTTTTTAAAGCAAACACTATTTTAAAATCTTCAAACTGAAATTGTTAAATAACAAAAAAAAAGAAAAGAGAGATTTGAATATTGACAATGCCTCATCTCCTTTCGCCTGTATTCTTTTATTTTTAGAAAGTCGTTTCATCAAACTGAAAAAGTGCTCTTCTAAAAAGGCAAACAATACAAAGGAAATCACATGCACAAAAGATAAGAGCAGTATCTCAAGAGCATTCATGAACGAATGTGAAGAAACATTCATGTGTGACTCACAAATTTTTAGCATGAGTTGCAAGATTTCACTCTCATATCACTGCAATTCTTAATTTCTTTAAAAAACATTGTTACATAATAGTCTCAGAGGAGTCCCAGTATCTTAAATGCCTCATAAAAGTAGTTCCCCTCAGCTGGAAAATGGTAAAAAATGTGATAAAATATAAAATATTGAAAGAGTTTAGTCCTATAAGTCCAAGTTCGGACTGATCACCCCCCCCCCCC
>SSNP01000102.1:982378-1009881 GCA_006937955.1 Pachypanchax playfairii
CCCCCCCCCCCCCCCAAAAAAAAAAAAAAAAAACATTTCCGTGAAAGCTTCCAATTTTTTCCAATTATTTTTTTGGATTTTATGTATCCAACTAGTTGCCACCAGGCACAGAACAGTGTGATTCTCCATGGCGACATACATAGAACCTCATTACAAAGAATGAAGAGGAGAAAATAATTGTGTCAGCAAACTAATAATAAGCCAAAGGCCAGATTACCCTGTATTTACCAGTGATACTTGAATCCTGACATTAAAGTGTTATGCTTAATGAACTGAAATAAACCTGTAGCAGAGTGTGAGCACTGTGATCGCATAAAGAAGTAAATTGGTTTCATAGAATGTGAAAAATATGTATGTCTTTTCACTAAAAATGTTCTTAATTTAATCATCTTAGTTTAGATTTTATTAAACAAGAAATTCAATTTCCATTCGGAGAGCTGAAAAGAGACTGGGTTTTCAGGCTGAGGTTGCAGAGTGATATTTTATTTTGCCATAAACTTTAAGGAAAATCCAGTACTAAACACTGCTGATGCTAATTTGGACCAAGTTTTCTAAAGAAAAAAAAATGTAACCATAAGTACCATTAAACAGACAGATCAGGAGCTCAACAACAGCATTTTTTGTGTGTCTGCATGAAGATAATTCTGCACAGAAAGATCACTGCTGACTGATGAGGCTAGCAACAATAATTGCTCCTGTAACTCAAGGTGTGGGAGAAACAGGTGTAAAATTTGTAGCACGTTGAAGATGTGGCAATTATTTCTATTCAAAGTGGGGATTGTTAGCATGGTTGAGTCTGAGATGCTAACACCTTCTGACAGCAATACAGACGATTTTACATGAGGGACAGATTTACCAGCTTGTACAAAAATGTTTTAGCTTAGAAAGAGAGAAATTGGAACGCTGCAGCTAAAAACAGACAGGAATTCAATGTTAAATTGAAGTTGTTGTAATGTATGACTTGGGAAACCACTATAATTGACTAAAGCAAGGAAGAACAAATTAAACGATTCGGATGTTCAGAGCACTTAAAAGCTAAGCATCTCAGTAAAAAAAAAAAAAAAAAAAACTTACAAAGAAACACAAGCAGCACTATACAATTTTTCTCTATGACTCCTTTAACTCTTTAGCCTTCAACACATGCCTGACTGAGCATAACATTGCCACACAATTTCTATATATACAGTATATCTATATATATACTGTATATATATATATATATATATATATATATATATATACACACAGTGGTCTATATATACAGGTGTGTGTGTGTGTGTTTGTGTGTGTGTGTGTGTGTGGGTTTGTATTTCTGACCTCCTGAGGACCTGTTTCCTGACTTTTACTATCTTTCTGGGGTCCGAGGGTTCTTGTGGGGACCGAAGCCTGGTCCCCATGAGGGGGACTCCCCTTTTTAGGGTTAGGGGTTAGGTTTATAGGTATGGTGTGAATAGAGTTTTAGTTAGTCTTAGGGTTAGTTATAGATCAGTAATGGTTAAGGTTAGGAAAAGGGTTTGGGTTAGGTATAAATCTAGTTACTAAAATCATTGGAAGTCAATGGACGATCCCCATAAGGATACCAAAACACACTTGTGTGTGTGTGTGTTCTCGTTTTTACTACCCTGTGGGATCCACAACCTGAGATTTGACTCACCTAATGGGGTCCAATTTTCACCGTGGGGACCGAAGCCCGGTCCCCAGAGGCACAAGCATTGGAATGGATAGAAAACAGTATTCTGGTATGCCTAGTGCAGTTTTTTTTGCAAAGTAAAATTGGTCCCCCCGAGGTAACTTTTCATGACAAGGTGTGTGTCGACCTGACGCCCTACAGTTCATAGGTGGTATTGCAGTGTGTAAAATTAGACCCGTGGGGCCATTTTCCTGACAAAGTGTAAACTTTGTAACTTTGTTTAACTTTATATTTTATGAATGCCTTTACATTTAAATTAATTCTTAATGATCTGGGTGGAGTTTTGAAGGTTGCTACCCATCTTAAAAGGTAAACTTGCAATGGGGCCTCCTGTGAAAACAGTTTTAATCCAGCAGTAAGTCACACTGTTAATCCAGCTGTTTTATTCTGTTAATCCAGCTGTTTTACTCTGTTAATCCAGCTGTTTTACTCTGTTAATCCAGCAGTGATTTACACTGTTAAACCAGCAGTGATTTACACTGTTAATCCAGCTGTGTCATTCTGTTTAACAATTATCACAGCTTTGAAAATACTTCTCTTACTTGCTAGATTAACTCCTTATAAAATTTATCACTAATTTTTCCAAAACTGAAAGGGCGTGCCCATGGTGATGGCGTCTTCGCCAAGATTTTGTGTATACAGAATCTCCCACAAGCACTCACTCCAAAGATGTGAAATCACACACACTGAAGCCTTGTCTGGAACTGAACAAAATGACATGAATTGTGATGTGAAATCCTTTACGATGTGGGTGGAGTCTTGAAGGGTCCACCCACCTTAAAGGTTAAATTGTAATAAGGCTTTCTGCCTACAGCTTTGACAATCCCTGTCCTACTTCTTAGATCAACTCCTTACAAATGATATCAATAACTTTTCCAAAACAGATAACTAAACAGGTATCCTGAATTATGGAAGAACTGAAGTTGGGGGCTGTTTACTTGTTTGCCTTTATTTCATTGAGATTCTTTCCCACAATGTTTCCAGAACTAATTGTGAAACTGTAAAAAACATAAACATGAATGTCTTTTTGCACTGCTGTTTAGGACCGTCCACAGTACATTTTTGTAATATACAAATTGTTAACTACACAAGGTACTGGGCTAAAGCAATCATCTAAACTTATGCAAATAAATAATTAAGACACAAAATATGCATCAATACTGATCCTTTAAAGCAATACTTAGGAACTTTCAGTTTAGGTTTATTTTGGCGGTGCCACTGGACAAAAGCGGTATTATTTTACGTGAACGAAGCCTGCATTTCCCATGAGCACCAGCGCGTAGCGTCGTAAAATCCAGATACCCCGTCCGCCAGCAGTTGGATTGAACTACATTACATTTCGGTTTCCAGTGGCTGAGTGAATGATGGATAGCGACGAGTAATGTATCTAATTGTACCTAAACAGTGTTTTATGATGATGTTGATAATAAGAAACGTCTAATTTCTGTTTGGTACCGCAACACCCCCCCGACTCTTTAGCGACTTTCGCAGGCTACTGACGAGTTTTGAGCCTTGAAACAGATAAATAAAATGTTGATTCTTGACTGCCCTTTTATCCGGTTACTCTCCCTTTTTCTTTTTTTTGTCTCCTCAGACAAAACTTTTCATTTTTTCTGGGCTTCTGCCATGTTAGCTGCAGTTGCGCGTAACAGGTCGCATCGAGTTCCGTGTTTATGACGAATGGGGAAAGGGGAAGTGACGTATGCCGAAAAGCAGCCTATCCATTCGTAGTTTTTTGTGTGGCAGGGTTCCCACCATCCTCCTCAAAGTTGTTTAGTGCCAGTGAAAGCGATACAGACACCCTCAAGCCATGACAGAGGTGTCATTCAACTTGTTGTAAGTCGCCATATAATCACAGAAGTTATGAAACTATTTCATGAAGGTTGAAAAGATACTTAGTGTTGGTTTAACATAAAAATATAAACTTACAAACAAAGCTTGTTTAAGTCCGAACACAAGTGGATGCAATCAGATTTTACCGAGTCCTTCTCTGCATGTTGTCTAAAAACAAAATGGCTGACCTGTCCTTTGACCTTTCCATGTGATTACAAATCCATGTGATCTGGGTAAACCAATTTAGTCAAAGACAACATTAAACGCTGCATTTAAGCTATTACTTTCAGTGTCTACATTATTATTGAAGTTCCAGGGCTATAATTACCTGAGGGAAAGGACTCGATTTTGGACTCGAACCCCATTCATTTGTGCCCGCCGAGGACGAAAGTGACCCCGAGGTCGCCTCTTATGGGCTACTTTTATCAAAAGGGCACTTTTTCAGTAGCCACTGCGGACGGCCTCGTTCCTCGGGGGCTCCTGGGGGCTACTTTGCCCGCGTCGACACCCCGGAACCCCTAGGTGGCGGCATTGTCTTGATTTCTGCCGGGCCCCTCCCAGGCCGCGCCCCCGGCCCCTGAACACGCCCCCATCCCTACGGGCACCTTTTTGTCCGCGTGGGCACCCACGCTCGGATGGGCCCGGGACTCGGCCGGGGCGGTCACGGGCCCGGCCCGAGCCCGTCCGCTCCGATGGTTTTTGAGTCTGGGGTCTCTGTCCGTGACGGCTACTAAATAGCTGGCCTAACAGTAGCTTTCACAGACAGAGTCGGTCCGATTGGTCCGACCGCCGGAAGTGAGGGTTGCCCGTGCGGACGGCTTCGACACTTTGCCGCGTTCGCGTCGGATTTCCCCGCCGCGTTCCGCGACGGCTCCCGAATAGTCCGCGAGGGCACCCGCGCTCGGATCAACCCGGGACCGCCCCGGCCGAGTCCCGGGCCCACCTTGAGCCCGTCCGCTCCGATGGCTTTTGAGTCTGGGGTCTCGGTCCGTGACGGTGACCAAATAGAGGCCCAAACAGGGGCCCGTACGGATGGCACTCTCCCCCCAAAAGAGTGCTCCTTTCCCTGCAGAGCCACCACCACTACAACCACCACGGCACACTAAAAAGGCACAGAGTTTTGGCCTCCATACTGTGTGCGCGAACTTTGTTTCACCCCAATTAGGTGAATGGCCGATCGTTAGGCTTCAAAGGGAGTGACAGCTGCAGGCAAAACAAACTGAATTTCGTTACAAGGTCCCGACTCAAGGTCCACGTAGGCACCTACAAGGAAGCCGCCACGGGGGCTAAATGCCGAGCGCCTTCTCTCGACCCCGAAATTTGGGAGTTTCCCGACGAGCGAGGCGTTTCCTCGATCGGCACGCTCCGCCGACACACCTACTCTGTTTTCAGCCTCCCGGCTCGAAGCGCGTTCGAATAGGAGCGAAAAAGGCACCCGATCAGGCTTCTGAGGCCTTCTGCCTTTGATGAGTGCGTCACGCCCTCATTTTGCCCTTAAACTCGGGAGTTTTGGAAAAACACTGCACGTGCTGGATCGGCACACCCCCCCGATACACCCACCCGAATTTCAGCCTCCTGGGTCCAGGCGAATTCAAATAGGAGGGAAAAAGGTGTGAAAAAAGCACTCAAACGCATCACAGGCCTTCAAATCAGTGCCTTTCAGGCCAGCACGCCTCGACCTTTGACCCCAGGGTCACCAAATTCGGTACGCACAATGTGTGGAGGACCCTCAACAAGAATCCAGTGTCAGATTTGACCCACAACCCCCAGGGGAGATAATTGCCTGTTCTCAAAAGAGGCATTCACAATGGGGTGAGAGTCTTAGGTCCTGACACTGTCGTGTTCTGGCAGAGCACTGGTGGCCATCTTAAGTTCTACATGGTTTAGAGAGCTGAAATTTTAATATGTGGTAGGGGGGCCCGAGCCAAGTCCAAACGGACTGGAACGGTGTCTCTGGGGCGTACGGTCTTCGAAGGGCGGGGCTTCGTTCGTGGGGAAAATCGACTTTTCTCTGGGCCGCCACGGAGGCGTTTTTGAGCCAAACGACTCCAAATTTGGCCCACCTCTCTCACGAGGGACCCTCTATCAGATTCTGAAAGCGCGAGCCCGACGGACCAATGGGAAGCTACTTTGCCTCCTGGTGGCGCTATTGAGCTGGGACCAAAATATTCCGATTCAGCACTCAATTCTTAGCAATATAGTTGAAAATGGGGTCAAAAGCCCCATTTTTAGTACTCGAGATGAGTCAAAAGCAGCCCATCTATAGACGCACGAGTGTGTCACGCCCCTATTTCACCCTTAAACTCTGGAGTTTTGAAAAAACACTGCACGTGCTGGATTGGCACCCCCGCTTGATAAAACCACCCGAATTTCAGCCTCCTAGCTCAAAGTGCATTCAAATAGGAGCGAAAAAGGCACTCGATCAGGCTTCTGAGGCCTACTTTGATGAGTGCGTCACACCCTCATTTTGCCCTTAAACTTGGGAGTTTTGGAAAAACACTGCACGTGCTGGATCGGCACACCCCCCCGATACACCCACCCGAATTTCAGCCTCCTGGGTCCAGGTGAATTCAAATAGGAGGGAAAAAGGTGCGAAAAAGGCCCTCGAACGCATCACAGGCCTTCAAATCAGTGCCTTTCAGGCCAGCACGCCTCGACCTTTGACCCCAGGGTCATCAAATTCAGTACGCACAATGTGTGGAGAACCCTCAACAAGAATCCAGTGTCAGATTTGACCCACGACCCCCAAGGGAGATAATTGCCTGTCCTCAAAAGAGGCATTCACAATGGGGTGAGAGTCTTAGGTCCTGACACTGTCGTGTTCTGGCAGAGCGCTGGTGGCCATCTTAAGTTCTACATGGTCTAGAGAGCTGAAATTTTAATATGTGGTAGGGGGGCCCGAGCCAAGTCCAAACGGACTGGAACGGTGTCTCTGGGGCGTACGGTCTTCGAAGGGCGGGGCTTCGTTCGTGGGGAAAATCGACTTTTCTCTGGGCCGCCACGGAGGCGTTTTTGAGCCAAACGACTCCAAATTTGGCCCACCTCTCTCACGAGGGACCCTCTATCAGATTCTGAAAGCGCGAGCCCGACGGACCAATGGGAAGCTACTTTGCCTCCTGGTGGCGCTATTGAGCTGGGACCAAAATATTCCGATTCAGCACTCAATTCTTAGCAATATAGTTGAAAATGGGGTCAAAAGCCCCATTTTTAGTACTCGAGATGAGTCAAAAGCAGCCCATCTATAGACGCACGAGTGTGTCACGCCCCTATTTCACCCTTAAACTCTGGAGTTTTGAAAAAACACTGCACGTGCTGGATTGGCACCCCTGCTTGATAAAACCACCCGAATTTCAGCCTCCTAGCTCAAAGTGCATTCAAATAGGAGCGAAAAAGGCACTCGATCAGGCTTCTGAGGCCTACTGAGGCCTACTTTGATGAGTGCGTCACACCCTCATTTTGCCCTTAAACTTGGGAGTTTTGGAAAAACACTGCACGTGCTGGATCGGCACACCCCCCCGATACACCCACCCGAATTTCAGCCTCCTGGGTCCAGGTGAATTCAAATAGGAGGGAAAAAGGTGCGAAAAAGGCCCTCGAACGCATCACAGGCCTTCAAATCAGTGCCTTTCAGGCCAGCACGCCTCGACCTTTGACCCCAGGGTCATCAAATTCAGTACGCACAATGTGTGGAGAACCCTCAACAAGAATCCAGTGTCAGATTTGACCCACGACCCCCAAGGGAGATAATTGCCTGTTCTCAAAAGAGGCATTCACAATGGGGTGAGAGTCTTAGGTCCTGACACTGTCGTGTTCTGGCAGAGCGCTGGTGGCCATCTTAAGTTCTACATGGTCTAGAGAGCTGAAATTTTAATATGTGGTAGGGGGGCCCGAGCCGACTCCAAACGGACTGGAACGATGTCTCTGGGGCGTACGGTCTTTGAAGGGCGGGGCTTCGTTCGTGGGGAAAATCGACTTTTCTCTGGGCCGCCACGGAGGCGTTTTTGAGCCAAACGACTCCAAATTTGGCCCACCTCTCTCACGAGGGACCCTCTATCAGATTCTGAAAGCGCGAGCCCGATGGACCAATGGGAAGCTACTTTGCCTCCTGGTGGCGCTATTGAGCTGGGACCAAAATATTCCGATTCAGCACTCAATTCTTAGCAATATAGTTGAAAATGGGGTCAAAAGCCCCATTTTTAGTACTCGAGATGAGTCAAAAGCAGCCCATCTATAGATGCACGAGTGTGTCACGCCCCTATTTCACCCTTAAACTCTGGAGTTTTGAAAAAACACTGCACGTGCTGGATTGGCACCCCCGCCTGATAAAACCACCCGAATTTCAGCCTCCTAGCTCAAAGTGCATTCAAATAGGAGCGAAAAAGGCACTCGATCAGGCTTTTGAGGCCTACTGAGGCCTACTTTGATGAGTGCGTCACACCCTCATTTTGCCCTTAAACTTGGGAGTTTTGGAAAAACACTGCACGTGCTGGATCGGCACACCCCCCCGATACACCCACCCGAATTTCAGCCTCCTGGGTCCAGGTGAATTCAAATAGGAGGGAAAAAGGTGCGAAAAAGGCCCTCGAACGCATCACAGGCCTTCAAATCAGTGCCTTTCAGGCCAGCACGCCTCGACCTTTGACCCCAGGGTCATCAAATTCAGTACGCACAATGTGTGGAGAACCCTCAACAAGAATCCAGTGTCAGATTTGACCCACGACACCCAGGGGAGATAATTGCCTGTTCTCAAAAGAGGCATTCACAATAGGGTGAGAGTCTTCGGGCCTGACACTGTCATATTCTGGGAGAGGGTTGGCAACCATCTCGGGTTTTACTTTACTTTACGGTGTGTCTTGAATGGTAAATGGCGTGTACTTGTATAGCGCTCAAGTCCTATGACTCCCAAAACACTTCGCAGTTTGTCATTAACCCAATTCACACACCCGTGTTTGGTGAAAAGACAATTCCGGTTAAAGACCGGATCAAACTGTCCACAAATATTCCAGAATGTGTGTCTGAAAAAAGTCTATTACCAGGGTAGGCTTCTCAGCTGGTGTGTTGCTGAGTGGGGAAAATCTGTTAGAAACACAAACAGGTTGGTGGTGACCCCTGGGCTGGGTTCTAGAACTTCACTCCTTAAGTAACCTCACGTAGCTGTCCTGGGATCCCAGTTGTGTGAGTTCTGTTCGATGGCTGCGAGGTGGTTCTGCCCTTTTTGGCTTTGCACTGGCTAATGGGCCTTGGCTAGCTACAGGTTTCCCGAAAGCACAGAGCAGGACATCTAATTTCAACACCCTTACCTTTAAAGCTACAAAAATGCTACATTTATTACACTTGCAAATTAACCAGGAAGTAGAAGTAACCATCACTTCTATGAAGCTAAGCTAACTAAACTAGCAAGACCTTATCACGCCCAGAAAAACTGTAGCAAACACAAAGGGTTTCCAAAACATAAAGTACACCAACAGAAGATGTGTCTTAGCAGGCTTGTGGATTAAAATGACTTGGAAAAGGCCTCAGCACAGATTAAACTTGATTAATTCAAGAGTCTGGGCACCAAACAGCCCAATTAAGTGCAACAATGAAACAAATGATTAAATGATGCTTACTCAAGCAGTCTCACTTCTACATAAGTAAGCCCCAGGAAAAGTACTTTAAAAGTCCCCTGTATGTTAACATTGCCTTTTCCACTAATTTGGCAGCCATGCAGTGGGTCAGAGGAGTGGTGTAGAGGGTCAGAAATTGGGTCACTTCATCATCATAACCCCCCCTTTGAGGCGGCAGTGTGTTCATTCTGATATCTTACTTCTATGTGAATAGGCCCCAGAAAATGTACTTAAAAAGTCCCCTATACGTTAACATTGCCTTTTCCTCTAACTTTGCAGTCATGCTGTGGGTCAGAGGAGTGGTGTAGAGGGTCAGAAATAGGGTTACTTGTTCGGTACAACTCCCTTTCCATGATGAGAGTTTTTAACTTGGATATATCAATCAAAAAGGCACTTTAACACACATTTTACAATGCTGACCTTTGACCCCTTGTTCTCCAGACTTCCAGATGAAGGTGCAATAACCCACTGTTAATTTCCAGGACCACTGTTAAAACCTGCAAGAGTTTTAAAAAAAAGAAAAAAAAACTGACCCCTGCTGTTTTTTTCAGGTGAAATGGTGTCATGAGGATAAAGGGTGAAATGCATGTGAAAAAGTGTTAGACAGGTGCCTCTTCTGGCAGCAGCAGCAATGACTGAACAATATGAAATTCAACATGTTTTTACTTTTTCAAAACCTCTCATAGAATTTTCATTTTGAAGCACATGCATCAATGCTTTGGCTGTTTTCCTGGCCCCAAAATCTATGCACCAGGTTTTGAGGGAAAATGTAAAAAAGTATTTTCAAGATGTTTTTGAGATAAACTATTCAAAAAATATTGCTCTGTTGCAACTCTAGAGCACCGAGGCATTTGTTTCATGTTAATAAGCTGCTTTTTTGGTCAACAGGTGTTGGGTAAGGGAGAATCAACCTGCTTGCACTGACATATATTTTTGCATTTTTCGTCCTTAGTATGCTTAGCATGGACGCTGAAACACACAAACAAAAAAAAGTTAGGGAAAAGATAGAACTGATTTTCTTTTATATATTTACTGTCTTTATGTTTAGATCTGTTTAACCCGATGCTTGCCACCCTACCGGACGCGGGCCGATTTGTCATTCATTTGCATACAGCCGATAGGGAGCGTCAATTTCACATCAATACCGGCAAGTTATACATCATTGGAAAGCATTTCTTTTTAATAAAAACGTCCAAAACATAATTTTGATACCAACCAGTCACCCTAAAAACTTAAGAGGTACAGCTGGCAGCAATTTAGGTATGGAAACTTTTGTGCACAAGCTCTAAAGAGGTGGATGTTATGGGGTTAATTTTCACAAACTAATCTTATTATTAATACAATAAATTAGAATAAAGTTAAAGAGGAAATATACCATTAAAAGTGAGGAGAGATACAGATTATTTGATTGAAAGTAGACTGAAGTGTTTTATTAAAAAATGTTTATGTGCTTATATTGCTGTATTAAAAATAAAATTTCTTTGTTTGAAATTTTTTATTCATAATTTAGTTTTGAACAACAAATTATATGACCAATACACATGAAAAATCAACTATAAAACAAAAGCAAGCCTACAGGAGACTAATGTGTGTGCAGATGAGAGTAAGAGGAAATTTCCTGACTTTTCCGGTCCCCATTATGATTATGCCCATCCCCCATAAAGTGTGTGCCTCAGCAGGTGGAGAAAATCTAACATGATGAAGGTTACACATTTCCTGAATTTTGTGGTCCCCACCTTACCAATCCGTTTAGCTCCACCCCCACAGACACTCACCCTCATTTCAGCATGAGGAGCCATGTTGGAAGAAGCATGTGAATTTCTACAACAACAATTACACGATGGAAACCAGGTAAGTCTGCTGAAAACTTTAACAGTCTTGGTCTGAATCAATCCATAGATGTTCTAGAGACAGATTTTGCTGTTTACTCTTTAAGATTTTTAACTGTATGATTTTATTTTGTATGTGGCTTGTGAGGTTAGCTAATGATAATTAGCTTGGTAGCCTGGAGGCCTAATAAGGCATGAGATAGTTCCTTGACACTAATTTGGTTAAATGTAGTTATTTATTGGGAGCTTGATTTTAACTATTTTATATTTATACTAACTTAAAAAGTCTGTGGTGATGGAGGTGGGTGGAACATATGAATATACAAACTTTTTTTTTTCACCTAGCCAGCATTTTTAACATTAACTGCCTGAATATCAACAAGGATTCTCATTTAATCCATGTTCACCAAGTTTAAATAAGATTCTTGCGGACTTCTTTAGTTTTTATGCGTTTAATATGCAAATATAAAATAAATTGATAATCTCATTCCAAAACAACTGGTTTAACTGCTTCTTACTCTCTGTTGATTTTTGGAGACAGTTTGATTAAATTGCGCTGTTTTCATTGTGCCATTTCTGGAGTCGTTTTTCTTAATTTTTTTTTTTTTTTCTTTTGATTGCCACAGATTTTATTACAGATGTTTACTGATGCAAAATGTTTGCTGTTAGTTTTGTGCTGGTGATAAATCACAGATGATTTTTGTGTCGATAGTGAGTTCTGGCAGTGTGAGGATGAAAGGAGACGTGCATGCACGTGTGTGAGAGAAGAAAATAGATCAAGAGATCCAGTGCTGATGCAGTGACTGAACTGCTCTGTGGGTGTGACTCGGTTTTAAGCCTACTTGAAAGGTTTTTATTGGCTAATAAATTCGACTTGTTGAACAGAACAGTGGCACTTTCATCAGGTCTGGAGAAGCTGCAGAACATTGTGCCTTAGTCACTCAGCACAGTGACACAGCTGATGAGAAGTAGCAGGAAGGCCTCTGCCTTCCAGTGAGTCAGCTGTTGTTCAAAATCATGTTTTTAAATAAAGACTTCTAGGAAAATCATGTTGGGTTAAAATTTGCAGTGCAGTTATAAGTAAACATGTCCAAATGTTTATCGGCACAAATCAGTCAGTTTTCAGAGACACTGTGCTCAGATGATAACAGATAAAAGATCAAAGGACATTTTCTCCTTGTTTACTGGCACAAGAAAGTTTTCAGATCAGTTATGGCATCAACAGCAGCACATATATAGAATTCATCTATCTGGGCCCAGGTAGAAATGTAAACAAACTGCACTTGCCAGGTGGGTGAAATTGGCCTGGACAGAACCTGGCTTTTCTGTATGGAACATGCATGCAGCTAAAGATCCTGTCTGGAGGTCTGCAGAGCAAAGAGCTACAGGTCTGTCAGAGCAACATCTTTTATGCTGACATGCTTGATGATTGCATGAAGTAGGCACCTGCGCGGAGAATCAACCGTGAAAATTGAAATACCAGTTAAGTAGGGGGTCTTGTGCTGTGTGTGTGGTGTGGGAAGGGGAGAACTGCTTCTACAGGTTAACTGTCTACAAAAACACAGCTATGGATTGAGGGAGGGAACATGAATTTAAATAAATATTGTTTAATCTCAGTAAAGTATATTATTGCTGTGAACATATGCACTCTAGTAACACAGTAAGCATGACTTTTAGTGTAATACCTCTGCATACATATATATAATGTAATTTTCTCACGTCTATTTGACAGATTAAAAAAATTCAAAAAACGTTTGGATCATCTGAAGGATCACCATGAAAAATGCTCAGAGAAGTACACTAAGTACATAAATGCCCAACAGGTAAGGTTAATGTGCTCATGTAACTGTTTTGGGATGCAATATATTGTAAACCAAAGATTAGTGCACAACCTGCTTTATAAGATACTGTAAAATATATTTGTCACTTTTGAAATTAACAGTGCCTGCTTTAGTGTTCTGAATCAACCGAACACCTGACCAGTTGTAGGTTTAGCTTAATGTTTCCAAGGAAATTCCTGCAAGCTTATTTTGCAGTAGTCTGGTGTAACTGTAGCCACAGTGTTCCTTTTTATTTATTTATTTTTGGTTATGTTATTTTTGAAGCTGTGCATGCTTAATTTAAAGCAGATCTTCATTCAGTGGTCTGCATTCTGTTCAGTGAGGCTTTAAAGAGCAACTCACACCCTCTAAATTATCTTCCTGCCTTCTAACTGCTTTTTTTTTTTAAATGCCGAAGTAGACGTTACTTTAAGAGGCAGGCCTAAGCTGTGATTGACGTGTAGCACTTCTGTGTTTAGATTTGCTTCAGTGTGAATCTGCCGTGTTGTAGACTTGTAACCTGACCATGATGAGAAGATAACGTCTATAAATCGCATCCACACAATCACAACCACTGCAGGAAAGTCTTTGCCCTGATTTAATTATTATTTTACTGATAATAGTTATTCTCTATGTCGTAGTTTTTAGTGTAGTTTACCGATTGATTACTGTGTGCCACAATGCTAAAGCTATTGCTGTGTTGCTGACATGGGTCCGGCTGCTCGGGATTTGCGGGAGGACGGCTAAGGGAAGCTAGTCTCAGTGACTCCATGCTCGCTAAAGGAACTTGAATAAATGCTGGAGTCTCAAAAGCACGGAGCTGCGATTCCAAAACAGACAGCCTCGCCTCCAAAGCTTCAAATAAACTACATTTGTTACACGTACCATTATCAGTAAAGGAGGCAGAGGAATAACTAAACATCTGACACACAGAACAGGTCAAGGCAGGAGAGGGTAAAAGAGAAGCCATGCTAAGCTAGCTAACGAACAGTATTATAAAATTAAGAGCTAAGAAAAGTTAAAACCAAAGATTCCCTTAAGACAGGAGTGCAGAACAGCTAGGAAAGTAGTGCTTATGAACTAATAAGTCAGAAATGACAGTAAATCTGTGAAAGTCAGAGAAAATGCCAATAGACCAGACAGACCAACAATCAACACAGTGCAACCAAGGCAATCAGGAAGTGATGCATGTCTTACCACAAGACTCCACGAGTCTCAGATTTCAGGCTTGTTTGGTAATAAGTAATGCTACACAAATTATGGTCTACTCCCACTTCCGTGCTTGCAATTTATGCACCCTTGTCTTCATAGACCTGTGCGTATTGTTTTCACAAAAATTATGACAATTTGGCAGTCTTTTACATTTTTCTAAAAAAGGCATAAAGTGGGACAGTGTTACTTGTTCAGAAGAATAAAAGTTTGTCTTTCTCCTTCAGATTTCTGAAAAGCCAACTTCAGAGAGGAAGACCTTAATGAATTCCAAGGATGAAGCTGTTTGCCACAGTTTGGTCAGTGTCAGACAAAATACACTGCATGTTGTGTTTGTGATCACAAGCTTCAAAATATTTGACATTTGTCCACCTTCCATTTACACTCAATGATTTTAAACACAATTATTTTCAGAGAACAGCGTAACAAATAATTGTACTAGAGACCAAGTGCAAGTTTCACAGTGACTTCAATTTTACCTTAGAAAAAACTTCCAATCTGATTCTTGGCATCAATTAAGGCCCTCAAAAAGTTATTTTTATTAAATAGGGATATTTTATGTCACAGTATTGTATAGATTTTTTATTTTGGTTTTTAGAAATTAAATGGAACCTTTACTAACATTAATTTTTGCTGTAAAGTTAAAGGTATGACTGGTGGCTATGCTCATCTTCTTTGTTCCAGTGGATCAACTGATCCAGTAATAAAACTTGATGTTTTATGTATGAAAACGGTTTGAGTATTTAGAATGTCATGGCAGTTTTTCTACAGTTAAATTCAGTTTTTAAAAATCAAAATATATAGTCTTACTCATAGTATTGCAATTTATAGCGTCATCCTCTCGTATCATGATATCGTATTATCAGAGTCTTGCCAGTACATCAAATTGTAACATTATGTTCTTTTATTGAGTGAGGATACAACAAGATGGGTAAACCATCAGCTCCCTTCAAAACTGACATTGACTCTTCAAGATAGATGCCACAAAATCTATGGAAGCGTTTGTGTTCCAGAAATAAAATTAAAATGAATTTCCATTAATGCTCTTTCATTGTCAGAATATAACTGCAATTTTTGACTCATAAATAAAATTAGTGATCAATAATTCAAACTGCATTTTCATTTTCTTTTTCAAGACTGATCCTTTTGTAACTTAATTGAAATGAAAAAGAAAATGATATTTAAGATTTAATTTTCAAATGATGCTCCAGCAAATAGGTATCAAAATTCAATTTGAAATGTCAATTTTGAAAATTAAAATCCATTAGCAGAAAGGATTTTTCATTTTAAGGTCATAACTGCATCATTTGACTCATAAATAAAATAAGTAATAAATAATTTAAAATGCATTTTCATTTTCTACTTCATAACTGCTCAATTTGAAACTTTATTAAAATGATAAAGAAAAGGATATTTAAGATTTAATTTTCAAAAGAAACTCCAGCAAATTATTTCCATAATTCAATGTGAAATTTCAAATTTGAAAATTAAAATGCATTAGCAGAAAGGCTTTTTCATTTCAAAGTCTTATCTGCATTATTTGACTCAGAAATTAAATGAGTAATGAATAATCCAAAATACATTTTCATTTTCTTCTTAAGACTACTCTTTTTGTGACACAACTAAAAAGAAAAGAAAGAGAAGATTGCATTTTCGTTTTCATGGCCGCCCGCTCAAGGTGTCTCATAATTCAATGTGGATTCGCAATCTGACAGTGGCGCAGGATGATGACGTCATTGTCCGCTCCCTGTTATTCGGCCGATGCCTACACATCTCATGACAATGAAAGAGCATTAATGGAAATTCATTTTAATTTTATTTCAGGAACACAAACGCTTCCATACAAAATCAAAGCACATTATGGAATACAAGGATAAAATGCCAAAATCTTATTCTTATATCCTTAGCTCATCTATTTTCCACTTATAGTCTGGGGTTATATTTACACAATTTTACCCATCTGTAGTCTATTTTGAACATTCAACTGATGTATGATCAGTACAACTGCTTTTTTGGAGATGTGAATTAACTATTGACCTCATTATTGATGTTGCAACAGAGCAGTGAGTATTTAATTGTCCGTTTCTTAAGCATTCAGGCAATCAGCAATACTTTGCCATGTTTTTTCTCTTTGTTTTATGTCTGTGGGGTTGTTCCCTTTGTTTTTCAAATTTACCTCTTCATATAGCTTTGAGGATTTCTGCATATGACAAAGTAAAGTAAGCTCTCTATTTGCCATGGTGAATCTGTGATTAGTGGCGGGGTCTAGTTGAGAGAGCTTTGAGTGCACACTTATGCAGGATAGGTTAACCTGGCTTGAATAATCTGTGTCTGCTCATCCTGGCTTGGTCTTTGTGCAACCAATTAAGCCTGAATGCTCTTGTTTTGGATTTTTTGAGCGTGACAGTCATTTTTCTGGAATGTCTTGCTCCTATTTTTGTGCAGTAGGCCCCACAAAATGACTCTGGATTAAGACACTTGATCTAATCAAAATCTTGTTACACAGCCTTAATGTTGCAAATCAAACTGTAAAGATCTGCAATAAATTTAGTTTAAGTAGAAAGTTAGTTTTTGAATGAATATTTGAAGTTATTCAAGGCTTATTTTTTCTGAGAATAAAGTGTCTTGTTTATCCCCACTGCAGGAACACAATTCAGATTCTGACAGCAATATAACGACAGTCGCCAGAGAAGAACCACCTCCTGTGCTAGAAGATCCTGAAGTCCCTCCGCTGATGAGAACAGACAGCATCTTTGTAAGTTTGCTTTACGACATCTATACAACACCAGGATTACCTTTGATTAAAACTCTTGCATCTTCTCTAACTTGGAAGCCTTTGTTTTTTTAATGCTTTAAAAGTCCTGTATTGTTATTTTACAGCTTTCAACAACCTTGATAGACACATATATGATAAAATCTTACCTTTGATGTTGTATAGTCTTCATTTGTCCTGAAATATAATGTATAGTCTCTAGTTATTCTTCGACCAGGAAGTAAAACACTTGGTTTACCTAAAATCCCATCTCTCATCTTAAATTTTTGTAATTACCACTGTTGCACAAACTTGAAACATTGCGCATAAGCCTTGCAACTAGTCCTACACACTTCCAAAAGTAACTTACACCCATTACTTCCCATGTGGTCCTGATAAAAATTCTGTTTAAATTTTTTTGCTGAGAAAACAGGTTGCCACTCTCTCTACAGTTTTAAATCTAAGAGACAATGAAATGGATACCCTTGCAAACTTTCTTGGACACGACATTAGAGTTCATCGAGAGTATTACAGGCTGCCTGAGGGGACTCTACAGTTGGCCAAAGTCAGTAAAGTCTTGATTGCCATGGAACAAGGCCGGCTGTCAGACTACAAAGGCATGAACATGGATCAAATCCAAATAGATCCAAGCGGTAATAACATTAGACAGTACCTATGATTTCATTTGGAGTGAATTCTTAGTCATTGTGTTTTGTGCCTATTTTCAGAGAAGGTACTGGATAATGCAGATAGTGAGGTCTCTGACACAGAGGGGGACTTATCTTTTTGTTCATCAGGAGGTGGGTTACAAACACAGCATTCCATTATATATCAATTTATTGGTCAAAATTTCTAATAAAAACAAAGTTTGAATAGAAACATTTTCCATATTCAAATTCAATTCATCTTACAGCATTTTTTTTGTTTACTAAGGATCATCAACATCCAGAAGAAACAAAAAGCTGACTGAAGAGTCTACTGATGAGGGCTTTCTTCCAGGTATCCTAAAGACAAAATACTGATTGTTTATAAATGTCCAGGCTATAGTTTACTGTTTCCTCTGTGTGTTCCAGCAGGAGCTTCAACGCCCCAAGAAAGGCAGGAGATGGAGTCAGTCAGTCACAGCTTTGAATCAGGTATCTAACAGAGCGAAATAGGCATGCTTTCCAGCAATACAATCTAATATTGGCAACAGTGTCACAGCAAAGAAATATTTTTCAAATGAATATCCTGTTTGTGCTTCCATTTATAATTTTAGTTTGAGCAGTACAGAAAGAGCTGAAGATGCTGAGGTTCTTTGAGTGATGAGGATGGATAGGATTAGGAATGAATACATCAGAGGGACGGATCATGTTAGATGTTTTGGAGATGAAGCCAGATTGAGATGGTTTGGGCACATTCAGAGGGACTTTTCTTATGTTGGTCAAAAGATGCTTAGAGTAGAGCTGCCAGGATGGAGGCCTGGAGAAAGAGGTTCATGGAGGTTGATGGAGTGAAGGACATGAGGGTGGTTGGTGTGAGTGAGGAGGATGCAGAGGACAGGTTAGCTGGAGGCAGATGATTCACTGTGGAGACCTGTGAAGGGAGCAGCTGAAAGGAAAATCGCTTTGATCTTTCTGACTTATTGTAAAACACTTATTTTATTACCAGGAATTACAAGATTGAAGGTAAAAAAGTATATTTTGGAGCCTGAAAATTGTCCTTCTGAAACTGTTATTTCCCAAACTTTATACTATACTTGAAGTGTTTCTTTAACTCATTCACTGCCATTTTCAGATTTCAGATTTCTATCCCCCTCAGCATTCCAGAGATTGAGCATTATCAGGGCACCACCTTCTTAAGCAGGAATTAAATAATAAAATATTATAATCAATCAAAACATTTCAGTCTCATTCTGACGTCATGCGTTGTTTCGTAACAGTGACTCAAATCACACATAAAAACTCACTTAACTGGCCAATTAAAATTATAGTGAATATTTATTTAACACGAACAAGACAGAACACAAACAACTAACAAATAACAAGATCAAATAACAAACAGTAATTCAGAGTAAATGAATCTAATAGGTGGCTATGACGTCATTCGTAGTGACTCTGAGATCACTGTTATTTATTTTCAGCATTTAGGAACTTTAGAAATGAATACAAAGAGTGGAGGAGGAGACGATTATTTCATTAAACGCTGAGGCACTGTAAGCTTAAGAAATATGTAATGACTGTTTAAGAAAGAGGAAGAAAGTGGAACTTCGTACAGTGGGCTTTCAGAGACTTTAGCCAGCACAGAATGTTTACAATCCGCTCGGCCATGGATGACATGAAATGGATTTCTCGCTTTGGTACAGCCGTAAAGGGGTTTCTTGGAACGTAGAAACTTCTTTTCAAGTATGAATGGAGCTGTCCAATTTCTGTATAAGAAATCAGCTGGGTTTTTCTCGTCTCAGCGCCAGAAACCACAAATCAGAGTCCTCGATGGGAGTTGTAGTTTTTGGTCAGATGTAGCGTGAGCTGGTCCTTTGATTTAAAATCAGCTTAAAAGGGGAATTAACGAACACTTGCTGTGTTTGCGCGAGCGCCAAACTTAGTATTACCGCTTTGATTTTTATAAGACTGTGCGTTACAAAAACGAGCACCTAAGTTTCAAGCAAAGACGAAGAGTCTTAAAAACAAATTGATAAGGTAAAATTGAAAAATTAGTAAAAATGATAAACGAGCAAAATTAAAACTTAAGTAAAGAAAAAAAAAATCAAGAGAGCTTGAAGAGGCGTGACAAGAGTGATGACAAGAGTGGTGAAAAGAGAGTTTCCAGAGAGAGAGAGAGAAAGAATCTCCCTGATATAAAGTTTTATACGACAAAATTAGTCAGCCTAAAATGGCCGTCTTTTGAACACAGTCCAATGGGAGCTTACTCTGACATGCAACCTTAGGATTTAAAATTTAGGTCTAGAGTTTTCAGATTAATTTTTAACTTTATAATGTTTACTCATCCACTCTTTTGTGAAAAAAGGCAGACTATAATTAATTTATCTCTTGACTAAGATTTAGCAAAGCACATTATCACATTCTGATACCTTTTACTGAACCATCATGTCTGCCTGAAGACATGAGCCTGACATGAGAAGCTGGACCACGCAGCGTTCAGCATAACACTCAGTCCCAGTAGATCGTACTCTCACGCTGGAGGGATTTTATTCATATCCTTACCTCCACCCTCTTCTCAATTCCAACAATTCTATAATTTTTTGGAATAACTCTGAACAAAGAGATCACTTTGCAACTGCTTTAGAGACTCTTTCTCCCTTCCGCCTTGATCATCTCTCTCGTTCTGATTGCCTGGCTCCTCCCCCGCTCCACATGCCTTTTTTTTTATATAATATCTAGAAACGTCACAACCTTTCAGCTAATGGAATCTTTAGATGCCAGAGAGCTGAATCTTCAAGCAAAATCCAACATTTAATGGCTCAAATCATGCAAAACCTAATTGACCTTTTTGTATTGTCCTTTCATTCATTTAATGTAATGCCGTTAAAAAAAAAACTGGGCATTTTCCCTCTTTAAGGTTGATTATCACCCTACTTAGCAAATGAAATGTAAATGTGGTCTGTTCCTGATGAGATTAATATTGAGAAAATCTAAAGGAATGTTTCTGATAATCCTTTCATAGCTATTTTGGTTTGTTTCTACTAGTATTGAAAGTCAAACTGAGAACTACAGAATAAAATGTTAGTATAAAAAAACATTAAAACCTTTCCAAACTTGACAGTTTCAAATGCTGGACTGACTGCTTGTCTGTCTTGCATTAGAGTTATCGTTGTATGTTTTTGTTGTAGAATCTTCAGCACAGGAGAAAGAACTCAACACGGAAGATAAAAGTAACGTCTCAACATCAGGTATGTAATAAACATACATATTCTGCTTTATTTATTTTTATATTTGTCTTATCTTTACTCAGTTTATAAATCATTAATCAAAAAAGGCAGACTATAATTAATTTATCTCTTGACTAAGATTTAGCAAAGCACATTATCACATTCTGATACCTTTTACTGAACCATCATGTCTGCCTGAAGACATGAGCCTGACATGAGAAGCTGGACCACGCAGCGTTCAGCATAACACTCAGTCCCAGTAGATCGTACTCTCACGCTGGAGGGATTTTATTCATATCCTTACCTCCACCCTCTTCTCAATTCCAACAATTCTATAATTTTTTGGAATAACTCTGAACAAAGAGATCACTTTGCAACTGCTTTAGAGACTCTTTCTCCCTTCCGCCTTGATCATCTCTCTCTTTCTGATTGCCTGGCTCCTCCCCCGCTCCACATGCCTTTTTTTTTTATAATGAGGTAAGAGGGGAAGATCTCACCCAGAGAAGTACACGCCTCAGGATCATTGGACTAACTACAGCATGTAACAATTTCAAATTTAGGGAGTTGCTGACCCCGGAATGGTTAGCAATATTTAAGCCATAAAAGCTGTACAGAAGCCAAGACATCAATGGCACTGAATGAGTTAAACAGCTGCTCCTGTGTGCTCGTGTTGCACTTATTGTTTTTGTTTAAACAAGTGTACATTGTAAAACATATAAGATTAAAAACGTGCATATGGAAATAAATAGCAGGAGTGTGAATAGTGACTTGGTGCCTTGCTTTTAATAATTGCACATAAGAATGATCTTGCAGTTTGAGAGGTGACAATGATCAGATATCATCCGGGTTTCTAATCTGAACTGTTTATTGTAAAGTCTGACCGCAGCAGGGAGGAAAGACTCTCCCTCACACAGCGAGGGTGGATCAGTCTGTCTCTGAAGCTACTCTCTAAGGCAGACAGAGCGTTCTGCAGGAGGGGTGGCTCAGAGTCTAGTATGGCTGTGAGTTTCACCAGGATCCTTCTTTCACCCACATCCTGCACTGAGTCCAGAGAACAACCCAGGATAGAGCTGGACTTCCTGATCACCTTGTCCAGTTTCTTCCTTTCCCTCTCTGTGATGCTGCTGCTCCAGCAGGCCACACCGTACAGGCTGGCTGATGCCACGACCGAGTCGTAGGTCTTCAGGAGTTCTGCCTTCACTCCAAAAGATCTGTCTCCTCAGGAGGTGGAACCTACTCTGGTTCTTCCTGTATAATTGTGTCAATGTTGTGAATCCAGTCCAGTTTATTGTTCAGGTGAACACCCAGGTACTTCAGGTACTTATAACGGTCCACTTTCTCAATGTCCATTACTTGGATGTTAACTGTTGGGGGTTCGACAGACTGATGTCTGTGAAAGTGCACCACCATCTCCTTTGTTCAAGGATCAGTCTCTCTAGTGTCTTCATCAGGTGGGATGCAAGCTGCTTTCTCTGTACTCCTGCTGATGTTGCATGAGCACCATCAGCTCGTTCATCTTGTTGGGAAGAGATCTTACATTCCCCATGGCGATGAAGGAGAGAACAGGTCTAAAGCGTCTTTTTTTTTATCCCCAAGTTTCCTCCTGACATGACATCCACGGCGAGTCTTTTGTAATACTTTTGTTGTCATTACGCGAGTGTCCCTGGGGAACAATACAGCTCTGTGCAGCTCGAGCAGCTGCTCTCGACTGTCAACAATAAACTCTGAGGTTGCCACACATCGTTAAGCTGATAATTGGTCCAAAAATTAGGTGAACTTTAGGAAAAACAGCATACTAATGTAGTTGCACATAAATCTAAAACATGCAAACATATTTACACAAGCATTAAGCTATAAGTTTAACAAAATGTAGGAGCTGTTGCAACCAGCAGCCAGCTCCACTGGCGCCATGAGCACATGAGCAGAAAAAAGAATGCTGAGGTTGGAGCAACCAGGCAGGAGGCAGAGAAGACCAAAAAGGATATTTATGGATGTGATGTAGGAGGACATGTAGTTGGTATGAGGAGGGTAGAAGATGCAGAGGACAGGACTAAATGAAGACAGATAATTCACTGTGGTAGCCCCTGATGGGGAAAAGCTGAAAGAAGCAGTAGAATAATGTAAACAATATCTAGAAACGTCACAACCTTTCAGCTAATGGAATCTTTAGATGCCAGAGAGCTGAATCTTCAAGCAAAATCCAACATTTAATGGCTCAAATCATGCAAAACCTAATTGACCTTTTTGTATTGTCCTTTCATTCATTTAATGTAATGCCGTTTAAAAAAAACTGGGCATTTTCCCTCTTTAAGGTTGATTATCACCCTACTTAGCAAATGAAATGTAAATGTGGGTAAGGTCTGTTCCTGATGAGATTAATATTGAGAAAATCTAAAGGAATGTTTCTGATAATCCTTTCATAGCTATTTTGGTTTATTTCTACTAGTATTGAAAGTCAAACTGAGAACTACAGAATAAAATGTTAGTATAAAAAAACATTAAAACCTTTCCAAACTTGACAGTTTCAAATGCTGGACTGACTGCTTGTCTGTCTTGCATTAGAGTTATCGTTGTATGTTTTTGTTGTAGAATCTTCAGCACAGGAGAAAGAACTCAACACGGAAGATAAAAGTAACGTCTCAACATCAGGTATGTAATAAACATACATATTCTGCTTTATTTATTTTTATATTTGTCTTATCTTTACTCAGTTTATAAATCATTAATCATTAACATTAATGCCGCTTTCACACATGGGCCGAATGGTGTCGGGTTAGGGTCGGGTCGGGTAGGGTCGGGTCAGGTCAGTCTAGTTTTGTTCACACACTCACCTCTGGAATGCGGCCGTGGGCGTGAGCAATGCGCATGTGGGTGGGGGCATGGGCTGTTTCGTTTACCTTATCAATGACGGAGGTCTGTGATGCAATTCTTAAGCGACACAAGACTAATAAACACACCACACCGGCACATTATGCAGAAGACGAGGGTGGGAAAGCTAATCTTAAATCTGATGCTGCACCTGTCTGACCATTTAGTCTAAAAATACATTTTTGATGTTTCTGTCTTGTCCTCTTCATTACTAAAACATTTAAACTAGTTACTACCAGAGCATGTTTATTCTGAAAACACACTCGTAAATTCGTCTCCAAATAAAAACATGCTGATGGGATTTATTAACACAAATCCCATGTAGCCTCCACATATTTCTTTTAATAAGGTTGAATGGAGCTGTTATCTGCGCTTCCTTTAATTACGTTGAACAGGAAGCTTGACTGGATTCATAATAAAAGCATTCATATTTGCTTTAAATAAAAGTGACCAAATAACGAAAGATTCTTAAACAAGGCATCATTTACAAGTTGAGTGATATAACCAGTTATTAAAGAGAAGAAAAAGAAGATACAATTGTTGTAGTTCTGCAAAGTTTATTGCACACTTTTTATATTATTTATTCACAAAAGAAAGCAGACAGCGTCTCAGCAGCACCCGGTCACGTCTCCCTTCCTCTGCAGAGAAGCTCACTTCTCTGTGGAGCACGGTCTTTGATTCCACATCTTCTCCATCAAACCACCAACGTCGACCTCGGATACAGAGATAAAAAAGCGGTCGTCAGTCTCCCGCATGTTGCGGGAACCATAACACATAACACAGATGGCTAAGAGCTAGCCGACAGAGCTAGCTCATCTGCACACTGCGAGTTCACTACATGAGTTTTTCGTGAGCTGCTTCAAAGTGTTTAAAGCACTTAAAATGAATCCCAACTCACCCTTACAGCTGCCATGTCCTCTCCAAACACTCTCCTTTCCTCATAAAAAGCATCCATGTCCTGGAACCACTTCCATCACTTGTGGTCGTCTCCACTCCGATCGTTGCAGGTTCTTGGTCACTCTGTACTCACATTTGAGTTTTTTCAACTTGTCACGAGACTGCTTTTGTAGTTGTCATGTTAAAAATCATGTGAAAAAAAATAATAATAACATGCGTTACAGGAGACCTGTTAAATCCCATGAGCGCGGTTCAGTGTCGTCACACATGTGCACACTACCAGGCCAATCGGTGGTTAATACTACGTAGGTAGTCTCATGACTGACATCAGTTTACTTGACCAATCAGTTCATAGGTAGGCGTGGTGAATATGTATGGGGTCGGCTTGGCCCTGATCGGGCCACAGAGCGAGTGGTTCCAAAAAAGGTGCCTGTTGGGGCGGGCTCTGACCGGGCCGGCCAAGTATGAACAAAGCAGGAACGGGTCCGTGCCGACACCATTCGGCCCATGTGTGAAAGCGGCATTAAGATAGACAGGTTATAACTGTGTAGTAGTCCACGGATATCTTAACAGGGAGTGGGGGACTTCTGATCCTGTAGGAAGTTCTGCCTCTGCCCAGCCTTTTTGGTGAGGGGTGTAATAGGTCACCTAAGTACTGCTTGATGAAGGGAATTGACTATCTTGGGCAATAAGTGTCTGTTTTTTCAGATTTTAAATGGAGGCTGTTTTCACTTAACCACTGCTTAGTTTGTGTTAAGCAGTTAATTAAGGAACTCGGTTTCTGAGCTTCACAAGCTTTGAAGGAACAGTACAGCTGAAGCAAACAGATGGTAGGAGACATTACTGAATTATTTGGCCAAGAGGGAGCAACAACAACAGGAAGGGCCCGATAACAGAGCCCAGGGGTCATATCCAGAAAGCAGGTTATTTGACCTAACTGGATAAGTTTGAGGGTAACTTTGTAGATAACCTAAATTTTCAGTTCCAAAAACTGAGGTATCTTTTCAGGTATTTTAGTAACCATAGCAACTACGTCTCTGAACGTAACCTGGTCGGGAGCAGGTTATGTTCCAGTTTGTTCCAGAGAGGGTTTTGAGCATGATGTGCTCTTTTGAAGATAATCCTGTGCAGCGTTTGGACTTAAAATGGAGTAATCTACTTAATTACAATTTCCAATATTACAACGCTGATATCATTACTGAAATTAAAATGCAGTGCATTACTATAAATCACTGTTCAATCCCTGGTGTTGACAGGTCATGTGTTGAAGAATCAGTTTTGTCCCTAAGTTTTATTCACATAATTCCAGGAATTATAGTTCATAATTTTTTTCATCTTGACTTGGTACAGAGTTCTTCTGGCTCCAGACAGATTACATCTGATTAAACAAGGAGTCAATATATGTCTAAGTCAATTTACAGTGTTATTGTACCTTTAACACATTGGTGGCAAAAGAAAGTAATTTTTGAAAGGTTATTTAAAATACCGAAAAACATTTTAAATTAGAAATCATCCAGCACCCGACAACCCACGGTAGGAATAAAGGGTGGAAAATGTATAGTTAAAATGAAATTAATTTTTAAAAATAAAATTTTAAAGAGTTGAGAATTATGATATCTGTTAAACTAACACATTTACTGTTATTTTTTACTAACATTCTCTCTTTTGCTGATGCAGCTGTTTTGATTGTATTTATAATTATTGGATTGAATTCTTTATAAGCACCATCAAGACTTCCAACTCTGATTCTGAAAAATATGCTGCCACATTTTTCCCTTCACTTTCCATTGTGACTCGTGAATTCGGTGATCTATTGAGAGGGTCTTTGTTTTCAGGGTGTGCGCTCATGAACTCCTGTTAACAAGGAGTAGGTTGATTAACCAGATTCTTATCAGGTGTTCTGGAATCGACATACTCAGGCTAAGAATGTTCTGGGTTGATTAACCACGAGTTCAGGGTTTACCAAAAACAACAACAAAATCAGAAAACTATACTTTACCTGATCTATGGAAGTTGAGGGGTTTGATACATTCATTTGACTGTTTAACAGCGTTACAAAGGGTAATTGCATCAATGAGATCGGTGCATTGTCTGGTCGGGTCTGGATCAGTGATGTCGTGAAGCGAGCGGGCGCAGAGCTCAGAAGCGAGAGGGAGCACTTTGAGGAATTAAACGTAGGAATGAAAAAACTGAGAGGGAGGTTTATAAAAGTAAGAGAGGAGTTTGGAAAACTGAGAAAAAAACATAACTGCATGCTCCCTCCCACAACACAAAGTAAACTGACGCCATATCTGATGTACAAATAGGATAAAAATTCTTGTGCTATACAAATTAAGTCTGATGAATATTTCAGATGAACAAAGTTTCAAACGTTGAGGCAAAGCGTGTAGATGCTTCTGGGAGGATGTTACATTAAACTGATTTAATTTATATCTGTGATGTTAAATAGTAAAACTTGTTGACAAGTGAAGCGGGTGTGAATAACAATATGCAGAGCAGCAGTAGAACCGGGTCAGTACCTTCATGCACATCTGGGTTTTTATGAGGATGTGACCTCCGTAACATCTGATTTTATCTGTAGCAGTAAATATAAATATATAGTCTCTGAAACTGGATGATTAATTTTCAAAATCCACAGTAAAATCAGTCATGCCTATCATACCTGCAAGCTTTTATTCCAGTTATTAACATTTGGATCAGACAATCCATTTAGATATTGTTTGTATTAAAGTAGAGGTGGACCAAAATGTTTCTTTAATTAATAGTTAGGGAGGCCAATAACTGATATTTGGTAATGGGTAAAATATTGGTGTCAAAATTTGACATAATACAAACTCTTAATACTTAAATTTGATTAAATGCCTGAAGCATACGTTTAACAAAACAAAAAACGAATAAATAGTTGCATCATTGCATAGTTAAATCATTGCATGTTTTGTCTTCTCTGGTGTTGGCTAACTGAAATACTGCCAGACTGCACTTTCAGACTGAGATACATCTATCTACAATAAAGGTTTGAAAAAAAATAAATAAATGGGGCCTCATGCTGACACATGTTCATTTATTACTATTATTTGGAAAGCCAGCTGTGTGTTTTGCACACAAATAAAAAAAAAAAAAAAAAAAAAAAA